>CAXKWD010000003.1:148472994-149072994 GCA_964059195.1 Ectobius pallidus | reverse complement strand
AGCTGCTCTTTCATAAATATGGAACGTTCTCGCTGCTTCAGAGGCCGAAAAATGCAGGTCAATTACAGCCCTAACTACACTTTCTCTCACTTTAGCATTTGTATGTGGCGATGACACAAAGCAAAATGAATTATGACAATACATTAAGTCGAATATCGTGTGTTGCGGTTTTGGCGTTGTTCAATTTTTTCCCTTAGTTCTTCATTTTTTCCCTCCTGTCGCATGGCCTCATATGTTCCGAGAATGGCCTGTATTTAATGTTT
The DNA here is from genome assembly GCA_964059195.1 of Ectobius pallidus. Lineage (NCBI taxonomy): Eukaryota > Metazoa > Arthropoda > Insecta > Blattodea > Ectobiidae > Ectobius > Ectobius pallidus. The sequence continues at coordinate 149,072,731 of CAXKWD010000003.1, read as the reverse complement.
TTATAGGAAACTTGTGAACTAATGCGTGAAAACTTTAATTTTAACTGCATACGAGTCCCGACGTTTTTTATTTGACCGACTGTATATTGGAGTTTGTTACGAAGTGCTCAAAATTATCCACTGTGTAAGTAATCAGTGCTAGGATGTATTTGCAAGCTAATGGAAGTATGTTATGAGTTTTGAATAGCTCTTTGCATGACTCTGTTTTTTTAACATTTGCTATTATTCTAAGAGCTCTTTTTTGCAGTAAGAATATATTTATGCTTTCACAGGAATTGCCCCAGAATATTAAAACATAAGACATAATTGAGTGGAAATATGCAAAGTAGGGGACGATGGGGTACATTGTAACATGGGGCACAGTGTAACATTTTGAATTTAGCGCCAATGAGTATGTTGGTAAGCCTGGTTCTACACTAGTTCAGGTCTGCAGTGGTTATGTTTTCATAACATCATATGTTGGATGCATTTCCTGGTCTGCTATTCACAAGGTCGAACTCAAAGTGATTTGCGGTAAGTAAAGTAAATTTTTATGGTTGTTCTTTATAGTCAATATCTCGTAAAATATAATTGATTTGTTCCCACTTTCTTTCTGGATGAAATCGTCATATATTTGAATAGGCCTAATGCTGTGTATTGTGTCAAAACTTTCTGCCATTAATTGAATTCGTAACATAAACGGAAATGGAAAATGGTACCATGGGGCACAGTGTAATAAGTTAACATGGGGTACAGTGTAACAGTGTTACATTGTACCCCACTATGAAATATAATTTATAATAAATATTACACAGGTAATCTTACATAAATTTAATATTTCCACCTATGCACTAGTATGGTAAGAAATGGAATAAATAGAAGATGAAAAGGAATCAAAAACATTTAATATATATATATTAACTGATTAATATTATTCAAAATCTAGAAATCATACAGTCTGTAAGACATAGGTTACATGAAAAGATACATTTTGAATTAGTACAGTTTGTACAAACGTTACACAATATTAAGATTAAAATCTAAAATACAATCTAAAAGTAACCATTAAAATTTAAAATATGTTATAGTACATACAATATTTGAATTGGTAATATCGTCCTTTTTGAACATAACAATGAAGATGATAAAATTATATTCACATATTTGCAGTAGGTTAAAAACTATGAAATTATAGAAGATACGTCAGTTTATAAAAACATGTGCACAAAACTTGTAGAATAATCTCCTATAATATAGCTGTATTCAATGTTACTCGTGGAAAACGGTGTCAGGTTAAAATCTTCGTACAAATTTTCTAGAATTTTCTATGTAGATATTGGACATGAAGATAGTTGTGAAAAATATGGACTTAGTTCAGTTGATTCAGTTTGATTCAGTTTGATTCCTTATCAGCAAGTCTATTTATTTTCATTCTACATTTTTTGGATATGCATTTCGAAGCAACTGCTCCATCTTCAGTCCATGAGTACACTAAAAGCAAATAAAAGTGGAAAGTTTTTTATTATATGTGACAGTCTTAAAAGTTTGCATGGTAAATCAATCTATTAAGCAGTACGAAATAAATATGTACTTACATTCCTTTATGTACTTGTAGAAGCTGATGTGTTTGTGTCATGAGCAGGTAGACTACTAACTTGACAGATCTTGTGTGTGTTTTGTGTAAGCTTGAGACACGTTTCAAAAAGTTTATTGTATTCAATATTGTTTTCGTTAACAACCAGTTGTTTATGTTTATATATTTCGTACTGTTCTAGTGTGTTTAGTTTTATGCTCTTTTTATGTTTATGTAGGATTTCCATTGTGTTTTCGATTGTGTTTAAACTATGTGCGCTATCAGTGAGGTGGTTTGCAAAAGCTGATTTTCTTCGATTATATTTGAAGTCACTTATATGTTCGGAGAATCTTTTTCTAAACGTTCTACCAGTCTGTCCAATATAAACGGCGTTACAATCGGTACATTTTAATTTATAAATACCACTTTTTCCGTATTGATCTTTCTTAGTGTTTACTGTATTTTGTAATAAGTTTTTGATATTGTTGTTAGCTTTATAAGTTATTTTATATTTATCGGATTTTAGCGGTTTTAAAATTTTATGTATATTTGAATCTGTGTAAGTAAAGGAGATATATTTCTTATTTTTGTTATTATCGATAGTAGGAGAAAGTTTTGAAATTGGATTATTTTGTTTGTATATCTGTTTCTTGCTTTTGTTAAGTAATTTATAAATAAATTTGGATAATTTCGATAAATTTCGATAAATTTCGATACAAGGTATCGAAGAGAAACTGTTACCTAATATCTTAGCTAAATTCAAATTAAAATTTTATGGAAGATATGTAGATGAACTATGCTTAATTTGTGAAACCAGAAATGTACAAGGCATCCTACAATGCTTCAACACACTACACAATAACTTAACATTTACTCTAGAAGAAGCTATTAATAGATCCATTAATTTCCTAGACCTAAGCATTACTTTTAATAGAAAACAAATAAGATTTAATATATACAGAAAAGAGACTTTCTCCGATAACTGCATTAATAGCTCCTCTAACCACCCCCAATCACAAAAAATAGCCACATTTAGAAGCATGATTCACAGACTTCTGCAAATCCCTCTAAGCAAAAAAGACTTTAATAATGAACTACAAACCATTATCCAAATCGCTACCAACAATGGTTATTCAAAATCTCTTATTTATAAATTACTTAACAAAAGCAAGAAACAGATATACAAACAAAATAATCCAATTTCAAAACTTTCTCCTACTATCGATAATAACAAAAATAAGAAATATATCTCCTTTACTTACACAGATTCAGATATACATAAAATTTTAAAACCGCTAAAATCCGATAAATATAAAATAACTTATAAAGCTAACAACAATATCAAAAACTTATTACAAAATACAGTAAACACTAAGAAAGATCAATACGGAAAAAGTGGTATTTATAAATTAAAATGTACCGATTGTAACGCCGTTTATATTGGACAGACTGGTAGAACGTTTAGAAAAAGATTCTCCGAACATATAAGTGACTTCAAATATAATCGAAGAAAATCAGCTTTTGCAAACCACCTCACTGATAGCGCACATAGTTAAACACAATCGAAAACACAATGGAAATCCTACATAAACATAAAAATGAGCATAAAACTAAACACACTAGAACAGTACGAAATATATAAACATAAACAACTGGTTGTTAACGAAAACAATATTGAACACAATAAACTTTTTGAAACGTGTCTCAAGCTTACACAAAACACACACAAGATCTGTCAAGTTAGTAGTCTACCTGCTCATGACACAAACACATCAGCTTCTACAAGTACATAAAGGAATGTAAGTACTTCTAATTTATTTCGTACTGCTTAATAGATTGATTTACCATGCAAACTTTTAAGACTGTCACATATAATAAAAACTTTCCACTTTTATTTGCTTTTAGTGTACTCATGGACTGAAGATGGAGCAGTTGCTTCGAAATGCATATCCAAAAAATGTAGAATGAAAATAAATAGACTTGCTGATAAGGAATCAAACTGAATCAAACTGAATCAACTGAACTAAGTCCATATTTTTCACAACTATCTTCATGTCCAATATCTACATAGAAAATTCTAGAAAATTTGTACGAAGATTTTAACCTGACACCGTTTTCCACGAGTAACATTGAATACAGCTATATTATAGGAGATTATTCTACAAGTTTTGTGTACATGTTTTTATAAACTGACGTATCTTCTATAATTTCATAGTTTTTAACCTACTGCAAATATGTGAATATAATTTTATCATCTTCATTGTTATGTTCAAAAAGGACGATATTACCAATTCAAATATTGTATGTACTATAACATATTTTAAATTTTAATGGTTACTTTTAGATTGTATTTTAGATTTTAATCTTAATATTGTGTAACGTTTGTACAAACTGTACTAATTCAAAATGTATCTTTTCATGTAACCTATGTCTTACAGACTGTATGATTTCTAGATTTTGAATAATATTAATCAGTTAATATATATATTAAATGTTTTTGATTCCTTTTCATCTTCTATTTATTCCATTTCTTACCATACTAGTGCATAGGTGGAAATATTAAATTTATGTAAGATTCTCAATAGCACTAGTTGAAAATGAAATTCATTAATTCATTACACATGTAGTTAAAGCTGTTGAATTATTATTTGTATATTTTAGGCGTGTATATTAGTAATTTTATTAATATATAGCCTAGTATTTTCTTTATTACAGAGTGTAAAAATGGCGCGGAAAGAAAAAAAGGACATTAGTTTATTCAGTAAAACTGATATGAGGCTGCAGCTTTAATAAAATGCCAACTATGGAACTCTTTCTAGGTAACCTATTTTGTACTATATTACCTTGTTATTTCACATAGGCTTATTGGTACATGTGATATTAAATAAGTTTTAATGGAAATGTGGTTTAAAAATAATAACAAAAACAATTTGTATCATTTCAGATATGTTAAAAGAACCCAGAATAATGAAGGCATTGAAATAAAAATGTGTCCCCAGCATGACATTTGCAGAGTTTCTACAAATGAGCAAGAAAATGCTTTAGTTCTATATTTGCTGCAGTGTGCTAAGATGTGATATGGACAAGACTCGTACTACAACTGCACAGACCCCTAGGAAGGTATTTGCACCAAAAGGGATTAACCAACTTAACAAAGTAACAAGTGGAGAAAAGGGCATGCTTGTTACTACAGTTGGTATAATAAGTGCATCTGGTGTTGCCCTTTGTGCCATTATTACTTTGAATAATGACACGGATTGTTTCTGTCATAGGAATTTCCTGATGAATGATGAAAACTTAATATATATAAATGTATCGTGCATTTTGTAATGCGCGCTAGTGAGCTGCTTAAATACTCCTGCCTGTTCATTTAGTGAAGTTCCCCTTTCTTCCCCGTGCTCTTCTCTTCCTTATGCTCAGCCCTCTCTCTCTCGCACGCGCTGGTAAATTTCCATTCTAGCAGTCAGCTGCCTTGCAACAGCGTCTTGCTCGCCGTGATTTCTGCGTAGCTGTGAAATAATCATCATTGCTATTTGTGTTCAATATAGTTTCGTTTTTGTTTCCATTCATTATAAAAGTAATCTTTATTGGCCCTAACATAGCTGCAATGCAGTAAAAAACAATTGAACATCGGAGTCTAATCTATATAGGAAGCTGTGAGCCCGCAAATTGCCCTCTTTGTGCTTCTAACCTAGACCGATATGGTCGTGTTCCACAAACAATGCCGTAATGGCGCCTTGCAAAACTTACCCGGACCAGCTTGGAGGTGAGTGAATTAAATCTTTTTAATCTGTAACTTCAGTTTGTTGTTTTGCAGTTCGTTTTTAGCTTTAATATAATATTTTGGCAAAGCTATATGATGAACTGTACTTAGATTCTGTTAGCCTAAAGGCTTGTTATATTTTCAGCCTCGTGACAGTGCATATTTTTAATTAAGCAGCCATTGTAAAAGAAGTTCGAAATTAATATGGCTTAATATTTTACACGAGGGACTGTAATGTAATTTGGTTGAGGGTTTGTCTGTATTAACATTTTATTGTTTCAATTTAGTTTGGGCAGGTTCCTTATTTGCAAATGGACATTTTAATTATTTTGTTGTCGCTCACCTCCCACTGGAAATCCGTTTATTGGTTAAACTTCTAAATTATGGAAGTGCAAAGAGCATTCTCTTGTAGGGCCCCCAAGAGAATGAATTATTGGTAGTAAGTTTCGGCCCATCAAATAAGGTTAGTGATACCAATTTATATTTTAGCATGTAATATTTTGTACTTAGGAAAATATCATCTGCTCTGTTATCAAATGAAATAAATTAATGAAATAATTATAGATGGTATTTCCCTAATGCAAATTGTAGTTATTTAAGTAAGGTTTCAATTTATTTATATGTAAAATTGAATGAAGTTATCCGTCCAGAATAATTTTTAATATTGTACATTTATTTTAATTTTAAAATTCCGTCCAGCATAATCTGTCCTGTATAAAAGATTTATTTAAATTTCAAAAGCATAATTGCATGTAATGAAATTTAGATTTTGAAATTTGTGTATATTATTTAAACTAATTGAAATAGACTAAAGGAAATGAAAATTTGTTTGCTTAATGCAAGATAATGTATGCAAGAAAATGTTCTGATGTATTCCCTGTATGTAAATTAGTAAATAATCAATTGAATCTTAATTTATTTGTACAGAAGTAATTTTAATTGTATAAAATTTTGAATTAATAATCAGTAAGCATAAATGTGTTCAAATTTAAATATTTGGTGATTGTATGAAGACAGTGATCAATTCAGTGTTATCAATTAATTGTATAAATGTTTGTTTATTAATATATTTGGTTTAAAAAATTTAATCTTTCTTATTTAGGTGTTTCCACTAGTTCGAAGAGGCTAGAAAGTGTTTGTAGGCTCTTCGAATATTTTTGCTTTGTACCATCCCCAGTGCATTTATTCGTTTTCAGAGCCTCTGGTGCCCAGCGATAACCTTCCACAATCCTTACCCAATTGTTGCGCTGTGGAGGTGGTGCACCTTCCTCCAGCAATGGTTTTTCCAAAGGTCCATTTCAAGGACCATTTGCTAAAAGGTGCTCCGCCAGGAATGCTAGGACTTGCAGCATCATCTGGATGGATGACTAGTGAATTGTTTCTGCAGGTCATCCAGCATTTTGTGAAGCACTCACAGTCATCTAAAGAGAATCCTTCACTGCTGATAACCATGAGAGCCAGCTTGCAATTCAGGCAACTTTAATGTTTAATAAAAGTGTTTTCTTCGTTTAGGCTCCTATTATGTAGGATTATTTAGGCCTGTATTTTTAAATTTTGTGTTTTGATATAAAATAACATATGAAGCCATAAAATGTTATGTTTTTAATGATTACCTGACAGTAAATTCACTCAGTATCCAATGTTACACTTTACCCCAGACCTTGTTATAAGGTGCCCCAGTACTGGGGCACAGTGTAACAAAGTATCACATAAAGAATATACTCAATTTAAGTACATTAATTGCATGATTGCAGGGTTTTGGTCATTGCAAACTACTGTCTGATAATGAAGGAACAATCCTACCTCAAAACAAATTTGATTTCAATAATATATTTGTCAAAAAATGAGAAAATAACTTTTTTGTTACGCTGTGCCCCACCCTCCGCCTATACAGTTTTTAAAATGTTAATGCTTTTAAGAAATTTTAAAGTTCTTATTGCAAAGCAAGCTGAGATTAGTTTAGGTATCATGTGTTCTATATGATGCTTCCAACTTAGGGTATTGTCTATATGCAAGCCCAGGAATTTAGTGCAATTTATCTCATTAATATAATTATTGTTGTATCCAATTTGTAAGTGGTGTGTTGATTGTCTGCTGGCTGTGAAGTTTAGTAAGAATGTTTTATCAAAATTCAGAGTTAGTTTATTGGCTAAAAACCATCTGTTCATTTTTTCAAATACTTCATTCGTTAGGATATCCAAGTGTTGTACTGAGTGGCTCGCTATTAGTATACTTGTATCGTCCGCAAACAGAATGGGTTTACACATATTGTTTAAATTTAGTACAAGGTCATTTATGTAAATTAAAAAGAGAAGTGGACCTAGAATAGAACCTTGTGGGACTCCATGTTTGATAATTCCCAATTTAGAGGTAGCTACCGTTTTAAACATATTACTAGTATCAACCCTTTGTATCCTATTAACCAGGTAGGATTTGAACCAATCTGCTGATGAATTATTGATGCTGTAGAATTTCAATTTTGAAATACATGGTTTACATGGTTTACTGAATCGAAAGCTTTAGCAAGATCACAGAATATACCACTAGTGACAAATTTTTTGTTAAGAAAGTTCAGAATATCATTTGTCAGTTTAAACGTAGCATCATTGATTGAGTAACCTCTTCTGAAACCAAATTGTTCATTTATTAGTATGTTATTTAAATGTAGTTGGTGAAGAACTCTGTTATGCATAGCTTTTTCAAATATCTTGGAAAAAACTATTAATAGGGAGATAGGACAGTAGTTGGATTCACTGGATTTGTCACCTTTCTTATATAGGGGTTTTACAATAGAATACTTAAGTCTATCGGGAAATATACCAGTTTTCAGTGATTCATTGATTAGATAACTTAATGGTTTACTGACTTCTACAGCACAATTTTTAACATCCTTATTAGAAATTTCATCTATACCATATGATGTTTTGTTTTTGAGAGAGTTAATTATTTTGACTATCTCCTGCTGTGTAGTCAGTTCTAGTTGCATGTCGGTGAATTTTGTTTGCAAAGCTTGATTTAATAATTCTTCTGAACTAACATTGGTTGAACACTTATTGGATATATCATCTAAGAAGTTGAGGAAATAACTATTAAATAAGTTTGCTATAGTATCTGGGTTGTTAATTTTAATATTATTAATCACAAGCGAGAGTTGAACCGGAGTGGGTGCAAGTTTGCCTAATTCCGTTTTTACAATATTCCATGATGTTTTTATTTTATTTGTGGAATTGTGAATTTTTTTGTTGTAGTAAATTTGTTTAGCTTCAGTAATTACTTTAGTTAATATTTTACAATATTTTTTGTAATGAGCTTTAGTCTCTGGATTATTACTATTTCTAAATTTCATGTATATCTCTCTTTTTTGTTTACAGTTGATCTTGATTCCATTGATGATCCATTTATTTTTTGCGTTTAATTTACTACACAGTTGTATCATGATAATTAATACACTGTAATAAATTAATATGCAGCTCAGTCTTTGAAACTGTTTTTCATGAGATTTCTATCCATTTTTATAAAGCTAGAGTCTATAAATAAAAACTTTCTTTTGAAAAATTATCATAATACTGTACGGTGTTTAGGGCACGTTTTTAAAGTAATCTGTAAATACACCGGTGTAAAAACCCGATTAATCCCGATTCTTTCATGATAATTTTGTGATGAGCTCGTGATTACTGTTTGCTTTACAAACAGGTTGATGGATTTCGGCGAGAGTATTCGAGTTGTCGTTTGACAGATTCCGAAGAGATTTTTGTTTACTAGTAATACATCACTGTTATTAAGCTGAAAACTATCAACACCACGAGGTTTTGAAATTTTAAACTTAAATAAATTATGATAAATCTTAAATTATGCTTTGATATGTACGAAATTGTAAAATATGTAACAACCGAATCAGAGGTTTATTTTTTTATTTATTTATTTCGTTACATGATTTATAATCTTCGAAATATTGCAGATATTTCGGGAGGGGTTTCGACCCCCTGAACCCCCCCTTACCGTACGCCCATGAATTTAGATATCTTGTTGCATATGTGGTCAATATGACTTGTCCGACTCAGGTGTTTGTCTACCACTATTCCCAGGCATCCATGTGTTCAAGCTACTAAAATTTTCATTGATAATCAAAGCACATTCTTCTATTGTATTTTCTTAAAAATTTACTATGATATTATCCCTTTTGTAATCTAATTGAAATTGCATTATTTTAGTTTTTTGTATATTATTTATAAGCCTGTTTTCTAATAAATATTTCAAAAGATTTCAAGTTAATTGGTATCATTTGCTTTACCCTTTCTAATGATTTTTCGGTGCAGATAATTGTGGTATCATCAGCATACAATATGATATTTGTGTTTTGTATACATGGTATGTCATTTATATATAATATAAAAAACAGTGGACCTAATACCGTGCCCTGAGGAACACCATATTTTACTGTCCGTCTGCGACATGATCTTTTTAGTTTCAGAAAATGTTTTATTATGTATTACAGTGTTTTGCACCCTACCCTTTAGGTATGAACATACTAAATTGTTTGCTTTGCCTCTTATCCCAAAATCCTCAAGCTTCTTTAATAATACGTCATGATGTAGACAGTCGAATGCTTTGCTTAGATCGAGGTAGGTGGCTATTACTTTATTGCCCTTGTCTAGATTTTGAATGATATTATAGATGAATTGAATTAATGCAGTTATCGTGATATGTCCCTTTCTAAAACCATGTTGTTGATCGCCCAATATCTGATACTTATCTAAAAAGTCATTTAGTCTCTTCAGTATAATTTTTTCAAATAGTTTGGCAATTGCAGAAGTCAGGGTTATGGGCCTAAGTTATTGATGTCCTTTCTGTCACCCTTTTTGAAGACTGGTATAACTATACTAATTTTTAGTTTGTCTGGGAAAATGCCACATACCATAGATTCATTAAATAGATGTGTGAGGATAACTGCCAGTTGTTCTTTACATCTTTTTAATATAACTGAATTGATGTCGTCCCATCCAGAAGAGTAAGTATTTTTGGAATTATTTATAGTGTTTAGTATTTCTTCTTTTGTAGTTGGTGTTAAAAAGATAGAATTTTGTGTTGAGGGGATATTGCCCTCATAGTTTGGATATATATCCTTAGTTAGGCCTAAGGGGATATGCTTTGTATAGGCCTATTGCATGACTAAGCAAACTGCCACATCAGTTGAACCTGAGATATAATAACCTGAATAAGAGTAAATAGTGTGGATCTACAGGGTTTGTCCGGAAAGTAACTTAATGTCAGTGAGTCAATTACAAGATATTTATTGATCTGATCGGTACAATTTATTAAAGATTTCAAAATAGGTTCCTCCTGTGTCGATACATCACTTCCAGCGAGATTTCCAGGCATCAAAGGCATCACGAATGGCCTTTTAAGAATGTCCTTTAGAGTCTTGGTGCAAGCCTCTTTGACTTGTCAATTGTCCCGTAATGTCAGTGAGTCAATTAGAAGATATTTATTGATCTGATCGGTACAATACATTAAAGATTTCAAAATAGATTCCTCCTGTGTCGCTTCCAGCGAGATTTCCAGGCATCAAGTTCATCATGTTAGGCCTTTTCCGAAATGTTCTTTGGAGCCTTGGTGCAAGCCTCTTTGTCTTTGTCAACTGTCCCAAAATGATGCCCTTTCATGGTCAATGCCAAATTCTAAATGGAAGTGCTCAAAAGACTCAAACGAATGCATCCGGACCAACATTGTAGACAATTGGAAACTTCACCACGACACCTTCTTCATGACCCGCTTCCAGGCAGATTCAAAGGTGCCAACGGTTCCCCAGCCACCCTAAAGTCCTAACGTGGCTCCCTCGACTTCTTCTTGTTCCCACACTTGAAAACTCCCATGAAAGGACTTCATTTTGGGACAGTTGACAAAGTCAAAGAGGCTTGCACCAAGGCTCCAAAGGACATTCTGGAAAAGGCCTACCGTAACACCTTCGATGCCTGGAAGTCTCGATGGAAGCAATTATCGACATGGGGGGGGGAACCTATTTTGAAATCTTTTAATGTATTGTACCGATTGGATCAATAAATATCTTCTAATTGACTCACTGACATTACTTTCCGGACAGACCCCGTATGTCCAATCTCTCCATCTCTCACTTAGTACAAAGAAATACAGAACATTAATTTGTTGCATACAACTCTGTATGCAACCTTATTTGAAGTAGTGTTTGATTTTCAATACATCATTGTGTTTCAAAAGTAATTTTATAGGTTTACCTTCCATTCAATTCATGTTACTGTGAAGGAGTGTGTTTACATTTTTCAGGTCTAAACATGTTCACCTTTTGCTCATTAGAAATCCTGACTGGCTCAGTACTTGTTGCTAATAGGCACAATTTCTTTTGCAAGCTTATATAGGCCTAGGCAAATTATAGATCTCCCATCACACTTGAAATAAAGATATGTTCTGAGAAGAAAAAGCTTGATGATTAGAATTAAAAATTTAACTCATTAATTTAATTATCTTCCTCGAAGCCTTTTACTGTTTGAAACTGCAACAGCTCATAGTACACTGCATCCTACACTGTCCTCATTACTAATGATGACAGGGCTTCTATTCTGCATCAGTGTAGGCTACACATGGAGCCCACTGCCTTCAAATGTTTCAGCCTTCCTGAAACAATGACACAACCGATTCTGCCTATGTAATTCAGCCAAGCTCGGCCTTTGCTCATCTCTAGTTGTGATCTCTTCAGATAACACAATAATTGCTGCAGTGCAGCTTATTTCTTATTTGCTTTATATATTTCAAGGCCAGCTATGTGTACAGGCATACATGCTGTGTTGGCAGTCAAGAACAGCTATGTGAGCTCTAATGCACAAGGCCACTTATTTGCAGGAACAACTTTCATGTATAACTCAGAGCCAAATTTTTTCTTTGCTTGAACAAGCGTGCCAATCAAAGATTCACATATCCAGTTTTAAGGATCAGTTCCTGATTCTTTTAATGTAGGCCTACATATCTCAATTTCGTAAAAAAAGAGCATACAGCCAAATTTGCAAGCATAATGACGATATTATAAAATACCGGTACATGAATTTTGTCTTGTTATGCCTGTATACAATTGCTAAGAAACATCCAACTTTGCTCTTTTCCCACTTCAAACACTAGCCAGCATCAGTATATTATAACATCTTAACATATCTGGACAAATATTGCCATGTTTTAAGATTCACTGTTAAATTTATTAACCATTTGTTAAGACATAACATACTGTAATTTTAATTAACTTGCCAAAATAATGGTGTCATATATAAGTGTTAACTGCAGTTAATTACAAGGTCAGCACAGCACTTTCATGTTTAATTATAAATGAATTTGAAAATTTAATTGTTATTAAAGTGGGACTCTTGCTACCTTCCTGTTTAACCATTAGGAATTCATGAGCATAAATCACAAGAAATAAATTACATTCAATTAGATATTATAATTTAACTATTTCAGGAGTGTTCCTTTTCTGAGATCAGCACTCACCCATGACCAACACCATCATAGAATTGTCAGATTTTTGCATCAATCTATAAGCGGCTTTTTGTGACTTCTTTAAGGTAAAAAGGATGACAAAAGATATGTCAGTGGTTTCTGGAGGTTGCAGAAAACAATCATCACAACAATGACCAATTCAAATCCAATCTGGTCCAAAGAAGGATTCAAAAAGGAGCCACCCATGCCAGTTAGTTAGACAAATATGAAATAAATGGTGCAAACTCCCATAGGCCTACACATGTTAAAGGCTAGCACAGAAAAAGTAAATTATAGGGACAATTAAATTTTATTTATTGCATTTTCAGAAAACTAACAAGTATCTAGAACAGAAAGCAACAGGGTCAGTCTTTATATTCAATGCTTTTACCGTTAAATAATAATAATAACAATAACAATAACAATAATAACTATGGGTTTACATGGTTTTCTCAATCTGAAAGGCAAAAATGAAAGATAGGCCTACATTGAGATATAGCCGAACAATAGAAGCAAATGCTGCACTAATGAGTTATTAGTTATTACAAAGAGCCTACTGGTAAATTTGGGTGGCCACGAAGTTTATTTGAACCCAGGACCTCTTCCGTATTACCCTATACCACCTCGCTCTATTTGATTTTGGTGTGTTCATTACAATTGTGGTGAACTGACTACAGTATATGTTACTAGATTATAGTATTCTTGTTACTATGGGCAACAAAAGAATATTCATATTTTAATCAAAATGTATGTTCCGAAATTCGCATTTAAGTCATGTTATTTCGTTTTTATCTTGGTCCCTATTAATTTTATAAAGAAATGCATATAACAAAAAATATTCATTTTCATTTTCTCTACAACTTTACCGTGGTAGGTTTTCATGTATCGCCTACTGTAATGGAGATAGTCTAGAAAAATTGAAAATGGATATGAATAAAGTACACCTTAAGTCATTTTTGCATAAATACGGATATAGCCATTTTATTAATCATAGATAAGAGTTGCCAATTTTAATTTTTTATTAAAATCGTTAGAGCCAATTTTTCAAAAATCAAAATTTTAAAAAAAGTTTTCATGAAAAGTCCCCTTAATATTTCAGTTATAAAACTAAATTTCTGGGCAGTTCGACAAAATTTCGAAAAAGTCCCTAATTCAAAAAATTAAGTAAATACAACGAACTGTTTACCCCTGTGCTTGTCCACAGACAGATGGACAGACGTCATTCAAAAAATACTTTTTTTTGTTTCTTGGCTTCGTGAAACATGCTTTCTCGGCGTTATCTCAGTTTCGATTTTTTGTCATGATCACAATACTTTCTCTATACTGCATATTTGCAAGAAAGTAAAAACAAAAATTACACTTTTATGTTTTTACCTAAGCAATTTCAACAATACGCAAATAGATTTTCATCTTATATCTTTGTAAATTTCTAAACACATTGAAATGTGGTATACCTAAAATACTGACCAGGATTTTCCACTGCTATACGTAGTGATTACATATCCACAAAATAACTTGGTGAGTTCAATCTTTTTGTAATTCTGTTTTATTTCAAATTTTCTTTCTTTATTAAGTTTCAATATAAGTGTAAAGCATTCCGAAGAAATATTATGGTTTTAAAGTAATTTAATGTTATTTTCTTATAGCTACACCTTATGTTTGTGGATTTTGTATCATATATTATTAATGAAATTAAAATTAAATTAAATAAAAACCAATATACTAAAACCTCACAGCATAATGTCCTAAAATCATAGGGTAAGCTTTGCATTTACCCAGGATCAACTGCGTTACAAATTGCACCTGGACCAATGAAGGGTTATCAAACAAATAATAAATTGATTTCATAATTTCATTAATGTCATAATTAAATGGGTATTGAGTTACCGTACCAGCTTAGATTTTGCTATACTCTTATTGTCGTTGTTCTTTTGTTGCATGCTGTTAAGTGGTATCTGTCATATGATTGATTGCACAACTCTCACACAATTATTATTAGGGAGTTGGTATGATTTGTCCGTTCATATCCTATGGTGAAAACCGACAATGGCATAACATGTCGCTACTTGTCTTAGTTCTTGGTTTGCTTCCATCCAATTTCTCTCCAGCATATAGGAGGTCGCATAGAAGGCTGGGTCTATTTCTCTTCTTGAAGTCTGTCTTCTCCCCAGGCGCTTAGTGTACTGTTCTATAGATGACAGGAGTAATTGGGTTCTTAAATCCTCTGCAAGCACAGGTTCTTAAATCCTTGGCAAGCACATAGACCATCCTTGTTGGTGCGCACTTGAGGAAATGGGCCTTAACATTTTCTATTTTTCAAAGTCCTTAAGGTTTAGCTTTTGCCAGATTCATAAGTTACTATGGGGGAGATGGTGGAATAGAAAAATGTCATTGCTGTTGTTAATGATAAAGCTGTCAGATTCTTTATGGAGTGTATTGATCTTGTAGCTGTTGCTGTTCTATCCTGGATATGGCATCTGAAAGACTTTGTTGTCTGCAATGTTGTTCCGAGATACCTGAAATTAATTACACTTTCCAATGGCTCGCCATTCAGAGTGTTGTTTCACCCATTTCTCCAACTCTTGTCAGGACGAATTGCAGTTCTTCCTTGTTTGGTGAGCATTGCACCATGTTGTTTGCATATAGGATGAGTTTCATACCCTTCGTGTCTTGTAGGATGTCTGTGATGTCTGATGTGGCTATATTGAATAGCAACGGACTCATCAGGTCTCCTTGTAGAATCCCATTTGTCTGTCTAATATGTTCAATCTGTCAACACTGTCATCAATTTGCACATAATTGACTGCCAAGATGTTCACTAATGATCTGACCAGTGCGTGTGTTTGCCCGAAAATGTTCCTTTTGTTAGCAGGATTTCTCTGTATATTACATCAAAGGCTTTCCTGTAATTAATGAACACCATGTAGCATTTACACTTTGGCTCTTCTATTTCTTCCAATAGGCACTTGACTGCTTGTACTGTGCTCCACCACATGTGAAACAAATTGGCATTCAGGGT
The DNA here is from genome assembly GCA_964059195.1 of Ectobius pallidus. Lineage (NCBI taxonomy): Eukaryota > Metazoa > Arthropoda > Insecta > Blattodea > Ectobiidae > Ectobius > Ectobius pallidus. Next base: position 149,056,900 of record CAXKWD010000003.1, on the reverse strand, counting down.
TGGTTTTGCTGGCTCCAGCCTGGATGCTATTATTCTCGTATATATCTTGAACAGATTATTTTCCATTGCAACTCCCCTGTGTGAGTTGGGGACACTGATATCCCCCTTCCCTTTGTATAGGGTCTTTGTATAGGATCTTGTTGAGGTCCTCCAGGAGTCTGGTATCATATCAGATTGTAGGCATTCGTTCAATAGTTTTATCTGGAGGTAGCATTAACTCTTGTGATTGTTTCAGATGTTTCACATATATCTGGTCTGGATCTGATGCTTTCTTGTTTCTTGCCTGTTTCATTGTTGTCAGTATTTCTATGGGCGTTATTCGGATGATTTCCTCCATCTGTTCCTGTGTGTTCCTTTCATGTTCTTCTGCCGGCTTCCCATTTTTTAATGCACAAATTTTGTTCCCTTGGTTTAAAATAAATTTGAAATGCTTCTTCCCCCTGTCTATTGGGATTTCCTTTGGTCTTGGGGATATTATTCTTCGCAGCACCAGGAAGGGATCATTTCTTGTAGATTCTGCTAGTTTTCTGGCTTCTACTTCCAAATGGTTTGATTTCTTAAATTTCGAGAGGTTTTTGTACTCTTTTCTGTGTTCATCTTATTCTTGCAGTCTTATGTCTGCACTCAGCACCCTTGCCTGACATAGTGACCTCAGCATTTCTTTTCTTTTGGTATAGCATTGACTGTTGAACCCCAGCTGAGATTTTCTCTCCTTGACTGGTATGACTGCTTCTCTTAACAGCTTTGTTGTTATTCTAGTTGCTTCGTTTATTTGTCATTCATGTATGAGGTGTTCTAAAAGTGCAATTATTTCATTTTGCTATAGTTTTTCTGTGTCTAGCCTTCTGGCTGTTTGCCTTTCATGTTCTGTTTGTTTTACACTGGTTGTGGGTTGGGTTTTCATAATGACAGTTGTCACTGGGATGTGTTTCCTTATTGGAGCTACATCTGATTTCCAAAGGATCTCTTGAATCTGTATTGGGGCAATTCTCTGGAAAGTGAAACCATGGGAGCAAATTTTGAAATTGCAACAAATGTATTTCTTTTATTATGAGTGGGAAGAAGACACATTAAATTATTGTAAAAACAAAAACATAATCAATATTTTACTATTATACACTAGTAATAAATTTCTAAAGTTTGAAATAACAAGAGGAGGGAAAAGTATCAATTTATACTCAATATTTAAACACTTGTAGCATAATAACTATTCACAGTATCTTTTTAACAATTACATATGATGAAACCACAAGAAAACTAAGTATTATCACAAACAAAAACATGTCAACAACCACACACTAAACATTTTAATACTCCCATTCCTGCAGCTTCGCACTAGTGTCCCGTGCATCACAGAAAATATGAATTTTTTAATATTCTGGAAAAACAAAAGCAGGTATTGGCTTGAAAACTCTATTTGACTTATATTATTAGGTACCACTAATTTTCAGTTCAATCAAATGTAGATCTGTTTCCTCTGCACAACACAAACGTAGTTTGTTTGTTTGTCCCGTCCATCACATGTCAGAATATAAGATCTTGAAATCTGTACTGTCCTCTTGAATTAACTAGTGTATTGGTTTTTATTACTTTCATAATCTGATTAGGTGAACGTAGGAATCTGTCAGTTTTAACAGGTTATTCCAAACGTTAATTTTCCAATCCTGAACCATTACAGAGACCTAAAATTATGAGGATGGAGGAAAAGTAATGCCTTTTTTTTTTACAAAAAGTTTAATAGGTACAATTTACAAACAAGTGCACACATGAAGGGACATCTTTTGTCTATTTTTCTATATAGTTGCCAAGTTTCTCAACATATTTCTCCCATCATAATTCCATTTTCAAAATGCCCTGTTGATAGATGTCCATTTGGTTGGAGTATAGCCATCTGAAGACTACTGTTTTCACTTCTGCAACTGACACAAAGCGTTTACCGACCAGGAATTTCTTCAGGGGACCAAACAAATGAAAGTCGATGGCGCAACATGTTGCTGCAGCTGTTAATGAGAAAATCAACAAATTTGTTTGGGAGGTGCTCCAGCATTCTCCATACAGTCCAGACCTGGCACCGTTGGACTTTCATTTGTTTGGTCCCATGAAGAAATTCCTGGCCAGCAAACTTTTTGCGTCAGGTGCAGAAGTAAAAACAATTTGCAGATGGCTATACTCCAACCTAACGAACTTCTATGAACAGAGTATTATGAAACTGGTATCAGGATGAGAGAAATTTGTTGAGAAATTGAACTGGCATGGGACTGTCACATTTGTATACAAATAAATGCCATGTAATGACACATGGCATGATAACTTACCAGTTTAGCTATTATTAGACAAAGTTAACACATGTATTAATGAATATTAAGAGAGTTCTTACTCAAGTTTAAATGTAACTTTATTGCAGAAAACGTTTGTAGAAATAACCGTATCCACTAAACCAAACAAACAATAATGCAGGGAATATGTTTTGTCATTAAATTATGGGCTAGGAACTTGAAGGAAAAAAGTGTCCCGTGCATCACATTTCAAATGTCCCGTGCATCACAAAACAAAAAGATTAATTAAAAATTCAACATAATGAATTGAACATAACCAGTTACAGAAATAAGAAGATCATTTACTATAAGAAGTCAAGCCATGAAAAGAATTTCCCTGACCCTCCTCAATTCACAGAATATGTGGATCAAAGCAAGCAATGTGACTGAGAGTAGTTTTTCTGAGTCCCGTGCATCACAGAGAGAGTTTCTTTTTTTTCTGTATGTTATTATAAAGCTAGATTTTTCTTTCTGGTACACATTACACAGCAACTGATCAGTAAGGTATCAAAGCTGACTGGCAGCAGTTACCTTATATCGTAATAAAATTAAGGTCATTTGAATCCTGCAAATGTCCCGTGCGTCACTCAGAGAATTGCCCATTGTGATCCCCCTTACTTTGTATAATACAAGGTCGATTGTGCTTGATCCACTACACACAAAGTATGTCTTTTCCTCTTTCCTATTTACAATACTAAGGTGAAGCCCCCTCTTCCAGCATTTCAAGTATCAGTTTTGTTTTCTCATTTTGGTTGTTGATTCTACAGTTTATATCTCTGGCTATGACAAGGTTTGTTTCTGGGTTGGGTTTCCCAATAGCCGTAAACATTGTCGCTACTATAAATTCTGCAGGTTGTCTGGTTTGATGTACACCAGTGACCGGCATGTTCCGTGCTCTGTGACGTCATACTACAGAGCATCCGCGCTCTTTGCTCGGCAATATCTCCGTACTGAGCGTGGAGGAAGGGTTCAACTGGCCAGTGGCGGAACGACGCCTATGCATTGACAGAGTGCGCTCCGATCTTCGTAGATAGTATGGGAATAGCACAATTACAATGCATTTGTACGAAAACAAAATAGTACAACTGTGATAAATCAATGTAACAGAACAGTTTTGTTTGTAATGAAATTTAATATAGGCCCTACTTACACTAATCTGAAATGCATCCAGGTGCGGATGCGTCAGGTTATTTAAATGAGGCTCCGAAACTACTATAAACATACAAATACATAAAACATAAGAATACTTTAAGGAGTACTGCAAAACTTTGTCTACTCGGAAACTGAAAAATGTTAAAGGGTCAATCCATTAGAAATGAACCAGGCCAAGTTGCTCGACATTTTTGATTTTCCTAATTTTTTTACCAGTTATTTCCCAACTAAAGGTGAGTTCAAAACTATGGTAAAAAAATTTTTGGGCTCATACGTTTTTTTTGGCGGCCATTTTAAGTTTGCTTTTTAACCATATTTCAGTCGAAAACATGTTTTGCACAAATGTATGTAACTCCGTTAATTTTATAGATAACAAGACAAAATAAACACCAAAATTATCAGAATGAAATGCTCTACATTTTTGTTTTAACACAATATTACCTAAGTAGTGAGGAAAGTGAAGAAAAAAATTCAAAACTACAAATTGAAAATTGACTCAAAACGGGAGTTTTAGTGCCGCAAAATTATTAGAAGGAAGATAGACTCGCCCTTAATTTTTTTTTCTGGTGTAGATCTACTATAGGACTACTCGCTGTAGAAGTTTAAAGCTTGAGAACTTTGCGGTTTTTTTTTATACAATTTTTAAAAAATGCCCAAAACCGTATTTTGGCAATATTTGAAGTAAAATATCTCAAAAGGGACTGAGTGAAAAATTATGAAATTTATACAGATAACACCTCTTTACGATATAAAGATGTGATAAAAATTTGGTGACTGAGACTCAACTGGTTCCCGAGTTACAGTGCATCGAATTTGGCCAAAAATTGCGTTATAGGCACATGAAATTTAATAGTAAAAATTCACTTTGTAATTTTAAATGCAACAATTTAGTGAACTTAAGTATGTTACACAAAAGAGTTGTACATATAGGCAACATTTCATCAGTTAAAATGACAGATTTATAATTTCCTCAAAGCGTTGAAATTTCGGTGCATAGTTTGCAATTTTTGGCCAACTTCGATGCACTGTAACTCTGGAACCAGTTCAGTCTCAGTCACCAAATTATTATCACATCTTTATATCCTAAGGAGGTGTTATGTGTATAAATTTCATAATTTTTACTCAGGCCCTTCTGAGATATTCTACTTCAAATAATGCCAAAATAGGTTAGAAATGAACCAAATTGAATAAATTTTTTGCTCAACATTTTTTATTTTCTTAATTTTTTTTCCAGTTACTCCCCAATATTAGGTGAGTTCAAAACTAGAGTAAAACATTTTTTAGGGTCATACTTTTTTCTTGGCATCCATTTTAAGTTTTCATTGTAACAGTTTTTCGGCCGGAAACTTGTTTTGCACAAATGTATGTAACTCTGTTAATTTTATAGATAACAAGACAAAATAAACACCAAAATTATCAGAATGAAATGTTCTACATTTTTGTTTTAACACAATATTACCTAAGTAGTGAGAAAAGTGAAGAAAAAATATCAAAGCTACAAATTGAAAATTGACTTAAAACGGGAGTTTTTGTGCCGCAAAATTATTAGAAGGAAGAAAGACTCGCCCTTAATTTTTTTTTTCTGGTGTAGGTCTACTACAGTACTACTCCCTGTAGAAGTTTAAAGCTTGAGAACTTTGCGGTTTTTTTTATACAATTTTTCAAAAATGCCCAAAACCGTATTTTGGCAATATTTGAAGTAGAATATCTCAAAAGGGACCGAGTGAAAAATTATGAAATTTATACAGATAACACCTCTTTATAATATAAATATGTGTTAAAAATTTGGTGACTGAGACTCAACTGGTTCCCGAGTTATAGTGCATCGAAGTTGGCCATAACTGCAAACTATGCACCGAAATATCAACACTCTTCAAAGCTTTGAGGAAACCAAATATTTGTCATGCTAACTGATGAAATGTAGGCAACATATACAACTCTATTGTGTAACAAACTTAGGCTCACAAAAATTTTATATTTAAAATTACAAAGTGAATTTTTACTATTAAATTTCGTGTGCCTATAACGCAATTTTTGGCCAAATTCGATGCACTGTAACTCGGGAACCAGTTGAGTCTCAGTCACCAAATTTTTATCACATCTTTATATCATAAAGAGGTGTTATCTGTATAAATTTCATAATTTTTCACTCAGTCCCTTTTGAGATATTCTACTTCAAATATTGCCAAAATACGGTTTTGGGCATTTTTGAAAAATTGTATAAAAAAAACCGCAAAGTTCTCAAGCTTTAAACTTCTACAGCGAGTAGTCCTATAGTAGATCTACACCAGAAAAAAAAATTAAGGGCGAGTCTTTCTTCCTTCTAATAATTTTGCGGCACTAAAACTCCCGTTTTGAGTCAATTTTCAATTTGTAGTTTTGAATTTTTTTCTTCACTTTCCTCACTACTTAGGTAATATTGTGTTAAAACAAAAATGTAGAGCATTTCATTCTGATAATTTTGGTGTTTATTTTGTCTTGTTATCTATAAAATTAACGGAGTTACATACATTTGTGCAAAACATGTTTTCGACTGAAATATGGTTAAAAAGCAAACTTAAAATGGCCGCCAAAAAAAAAAGTATGAGCCCCAATTTTTTTTACCATAGTTTTGAACTCACCTTTAGTTGGGAAATAACTGGTAAAAAAATTAGGAGAATCAAAAATGTCGAGCAACAAATTTTATTAAATTTGGTTCATTTCTAATGGATTGACCCTAAAGTATACAAAATACACAAAATATACAAATTAAACTATACACCTTTGTGAGCACTATGCCAAGTATAGGCCTATTCAGACTTTTGATACACACCCTTACTTTGTGTCACTATCGTGCCCAAGCTCAAGGCATTGTCGAGATTTTTTCCCTCTTTTCTCGCGCACTAATTTTGCAATATTAGGAGACATAGTCTGGCTAACACACAAACGAGAACATTTTTCATGTTCTGATCAGATAGGCGGTTTCCATGTTGTGGTTTGCAGATCTTCATACAAGAAAAGAACTATTCACATACATACGTCGATACAAATATACTCAACATTCTAGCAGCAAATATATTATGTAGTTGCCTGGGGAAATCTTCTATAAAATATAGATAGATCCTTTTTGTTTTGAAAGCGGTCTTTCATTTCAATATTCTTTTGCAAATCAATGACTTCTAGTTGCAATGACGTTGGAACACTGTCAACATCCACAGAAAATGGTGTCGCAAATATGCAAATATCGGATTGGAGTTTTGCAAAATCTTGAAATCTGTAATAAAATATCCTGATCCAGTTCTTCTAATATTTGTACATAATTATTAATGTCTGTAATTGAATGACATACTGTAGACAACTTTGGAAAATGTGGCGTGTCTCCGAGGGTGACCTGACGTTTCCGTAAGTCTAGTATTAATCTGAATGCACTAAATTTACCATACATTTCACTGATTAACTGACCTCTGCACCCTTGCCATGGTTAATGCACGCAATTCAATGTACCATCACGGCTCACCTTAACCCTACTGCTGCACTGAACGCCACTGCGCTAGTGCGTATTAACAGGAATGCAACTCAACTGCTCGCTCTCTCAAGCTCTTGCGAGATGATCGGCTCTTACGTCACAACTGCAGCATCTGCCGGACACTGATGTACACATATTAAAATCATCAGGGATGTCCTAACTATAACCATGTTTTCCTTTTTATGTGTTTCTTTTAATCTGCCTGCTGTAGCTCTCAAGAAGTATGGTACACCTCCCTAATGATATTAATTGTGTGTGTGAGTTGTGCAACCAAGCATATGACAGATACCACAAACGAACAATGACACTAACAGAGTATAGCAAAATCTAAGCTAGTAACTCACTACCCATTTGGGTGAACATTTCTTCTTTATTATATATTATAATATCACTATAAAATGGACAACATTCAAGAAGTTCATTGTTCCTTTACCCTGTACGACAAACTGCAGGAATCAGCAACTTTACTTTATGATGCAAACATATTTTACCTTCAAAATGCTAATCATAGACTACATAATTTATACATAAAACTTTTGAATTACCCTGTATAGCTACTTTACCTTTTACCTTATACACATAACTTGAGGACACAATAGCTGACATCATTTCCATAAAAAAGAAGTTTTTATTTTGTTTTAATTGCATTGGCTACAGAATTATAATACAGTAAAACCCCCTTTTTACACTTTTCAAGGGACTGATTCAAAAAAATGTAAATGGCAGGAAAGTGTAAATTGCAGGAAGTGTAATAGCTGTAATTATATATATTGCAAAATTTAATACTTGAAAATAAATATAGATACCTATGTACACTTACATTATCTATACAAAATATGTTGCACATTGCAAAGAAATGCATTTTCTATTGTTTTATTTCAACTTCATGATAGGCCCTACCACCAAAAATCATGCAAAACAAAAACACTGGCAATGATTCAAATTACGATGAATTATGCTATTTGAATAACTACAATACATTAAAAAGCAGTAAATTGCTCCCGCACAGAAGAAAACTAACTTCACCTGGACTAACACAAATAAAAACTGACACTGCATCTAAGAGAGTTGGCAACATAGCACAAAATTTTGTTAAGGGAAAGCAGTTCTTCGTCGAAAACCAATGTTGCCAATGAAGAAAATGTGTAAATGGCAGGAAATGCAACTGTTTGAAAGTTGTTAATGACAGGAACACTATGTATTATCGGAATAGGATAAAAGATGGGTCCAGCAGAAAATGATGTAAAAGGCAGGAAAATGTAAATGACAGGAATGTAAAAAGGGGGTTTTACTGTATCACTTTTTCACTTTGAAACCAGTTTCATCCTTCCAATCACTCTGCTATAAATCATAAAGGCATGGTTAATCAGGGAAAAAGTGTATTAGCTGTGATGCTGGGTTCTCTAGCTTGCAATTCGCCTTATGGCAGTTCAAGGATGTCGTGTTGAAAATGACCATTAAACGCAGTATTTTGAAACAATCACAATGTAATAGCCTATTATGTTGGCATTTTACCTTTTCCAAAGCAAATACTGTATCAATAAGTATGAGTGAGGTATCAATTGAAAGATTTTTCACTCTGGTTTGACCAGTTTCATATTATATGGTTGGGTTTTAACAAGTATTTTAGCTAAAACGTTGAATTAAAATTCGTTAGATTTCCTCTTTTGATATACCAAGGATGTTGCTATAAAAGAACTACCTGCTTTTAAGCAATAGTTTAAATGTTTACACCTAAAAGACGGGATGCTTGCTTGAAAGGAAATAACATTTTAAAATATCTCATATTCTACCTAGTGTATTTCAACTATGATACGTCACACTCTCAATTATACTCAAATTTAACACACAACTTATGTTGTATAAAAAGTTAAAAGTTGGGTCAAGATTCCAATTATAGATTCACTTTACATAGCAATTACCTTCAGCAGTATGAAAATTTTTTAATATTAATTACACTAAACCTTAGAATAGATTTCCATTAAAACTCTGACAAAATGTAGCTGTTAAAAAGCTTTCAAAGAAACATGCACATTGCAGTCATATATCTACAGTGAGGGCAGAAAATGGGCACACCCCCTTTGTTTTTGACACTACAATGGTTATGGTTGATCGATTGAAATGGACACCCAGCTAATAGTTTAATGATCCAAGACGTTGGTATGGAGACCGGAATTTCATAACACAGTCAAATTATGCACCATGACCCTCGTTGCACTCTTTTGCAGAACTTGATGCTGATAGGAACAATTTTTTTTACAATCTTAGAAAGTCAAACTATATCCCTCACACCATACTTGAAGCAAAGATATGTTCTGAGTAGGAAAACTTGATAATTAGAATTAAAATTTTAACTGCTTGATTTCATTATCTTCCTTGAAGCCTTTTACTGTTTGAAACTGCCACAGCTCATAGTACAATGTATCCTATCCTGTCCTTATTACTACTGATGACAGGACTTCTGTTCTGCATCGGTGTCTTACCCCTTTGATATAGGCACTGAGGTGTATGCAGAGCCCAGTTAGCTGATGCCTCTGAACGTTTCAGCCTTCCTGATATTATGACACAACTGATTGTGCCCACTTCAAGTCAAGATCTAATTCAGCCCGAGCCAGGCCCTTGCTCAACTCTAGTTGAGATGTGTGTCTAAACTATTAATGTCAAGACTGCCTGGAAGTATGTAGTTCTTTCTTGCAAAGCTAATTCACCATCAGAGGTGTACAAATAGTTCAAAATTCATGATGCACTTTGCTACATGGATATAGCATCATCAGACAAAAATGGACAATAAAATGTGTGAATTACTGTCCATGAGTAGAACTGCTCACTGTTGGAGTTGGGTCGCTAAGTTACTTTTGATCAATTTCAAAACCAATTTTGTACCCATAAATGGATTCAATTTAAGAGACATGAATGATCATAGATAACATGGTATACACACGTTACAATTTGTATGCAGTGTGTATGTTTCTTTGAAAGCTTTTTAACAACAGTTAAATTGTATCACAATTTTATTAATAATGTATTCTAAAGTTTTCTAACTTCTGAAAGTTATTTAACAGGAATTATATTTATGTAAATTAAATCTATAATTGGAATCTTGACCCAACTTCTAAATTTTTAGACAACATAGTTCAATAGTTTTTCAATATAAACTGTTTGTATAAGAATATTACTTGTTGTGTGAGTAATATGAATAGAAGCAATTAAGTAAAATAAATGAATATGGAGAAAATAAATAACACAATTACTCAGCTCACATAATTCAAATACTAGCATATAGGAGAAATATGTATATATATATATATATAAGTTGTAATTAATAATACAAGTTGAAATTTGAATTCCTTGATAAATACAATTAGCCATAATTAACTTCTAAAGACAGACCTGAAAATATCTGAGGAAGGACGTGTTGAGTTTATACCGAGAGCCGCAAGACCTTCTAAATTCCAGGTGGAATAGGATATGCCAAGTTATAAATAAACTCATAATCTTTTCCAGAGAACAGTATAAACATTTATTTATATTTTCAATCTATATATTTATAAAATTCGCCTAATATATTCAGCTTGAGTTAAATAAGAAATGTAGTATATCAAACACCTACATAAGCGTAACAATCTCAATAAGCTCTATATATAAATAGCGCTTTGACATTAAAAATATATATAATATATGGTGAGAAATACTAAGATACTATGCATAACCAGGATTGGAACCTGGACTGAGTGCAGAAAATCCTTGAAAATGGCCAGAAATAGTAGAATGCGGAAAATATTTACTTGAGAAAAATTTAGAATAGGAAAAAGAAATAATTATTAGCTGAGAATTATATATTAAACCAAAGGCTTATATATCGGAGGCTTTAATATTTTAAAAGACGAAAAGTACTGAAAATATATAACCACAATTCAAGTATAGAGAAAAATTTATATATTGACAGCCGTGCGTATACAATATACTGACAAATATGGACAGGCAATTCGAAAGAAATCTGAATTTGGAACTAACGGGAGCATCTTAAGATTGCAAACACTATAGGCACTTACAGTACTTGACGAAACATAACAAGATAAGGATCTCGCACACAGAAAGATATCAATCAATCACGCATACACAAACAGAGTAACATGAAAAAGACAAGCATTCTACGAGGAATACAAACTACGTGCATCTTGAACTTGACAACGAATTACATCCTATAAATGGTATGCACGCCCATATTCAACAACATATTTGCAATACATAACAGCAGTTGGAATACAATTCTATTTTAAATAGTTGCCATATAATAATTTAGCAGAAAAAATTTATAACATTACATTGTTAGAACTTGACTAGTCCAGAACAACCAATAAGTCAAAATCAAGATAATTTAAGCTGACAATCCTGACCTGATTTCCCCATACGCAATACTACTAGCACTCCAGAACCAATATACAAATAGAAACCTATTATGACATAGCGAAATAAATGAAACATTCGCTTGGAGAAAAATTTTAGCCTGCACTCAGATCAACCGTGAAATAATTACGTGATAATAATTAGTATGTAAGGAGAATATGAAGCTAATGTCCTATATACTTTAGCGTCATATGAGATATCATGCTGCACACATAAGTTTATACAAGAGCCTAACTAGAATATCAGATTGGAATAATGCGTACATGGTGACTGAAAGACTCTGAATTACAGCATTTACTTGTCATACTGTGGTGACTTAAACAATTTTGGCTTTAACAAAGAGAATAACTCCAGCTCAATCCTGAAGGGATATTTCAAATTAATTTAGACGAACAAATGCCACAGACGAACAAATATCTTACAGCACAGGATGCCACCACAAGTTAAAGTTCACATCACGACAGGTGCTCGTATCACTCTGAGTGAACGAACACTGGTAGACAAAACCGAGCAACCACCGCGCATGTGTGCCAATGAACTACATAATGAAACAAACGAAGATGGCAATGACAAAACACACCCAACAAATTTTTTTAAAATTTCAATAGGATATGTGTGTTAAGTTTGAGTATTACAGTATCCAAGTGTGATATATCATGCCATAGTTGAAATACACTAGATAACACATAAGATGTTTTGTAATTTTTATTTCCTTTCAAGCAAGCGTCCCATCTTATAGGGGGAAACATACTAGAGTTTAAAGGCAGATAGTTCTTTTATAACAATATTCTGAACTAGCATTAGTGGTACATACAATATTTTTCTGATATTTTTCTCTCTAAGTCAGAAATGAAGTTTATTGATGAATATACCAAGGGTGCTTTGGATACTAGTATATAACTTATTTTGGACATTGGTCCAAATGTATAGGCCTACTAACCCATTGTTATAGCAACATGAGCTACAAAATTATTATTTCATAAAGGAAAAAAATATTATTATTAGTAGAAATATATTCATTTAATCTTATATACCAACAATATTGCAGGGTTCATGGCCCTTGTAGACAGGTAAATCTAGACAACTTATATATAGAAAAGATAAGTGCACTGAAGATTGACACAATCTTGTTTCTTATGTAACTAACCATAGTGTTGATGGGAAACAAAATTAAGATTATTCTATCAGTACTGATATCCACTATGATGAGATAACCTTTGGATTGTACTGGTACCTCTCAACGTTTCTGTGCATAAAATATGATGTTCATATGAATGTTGAGGTTAGATCATCAATAGGCCTCCATTCAATGGAATAATATTTGTACAAATATGTTTTATTGATGCCTCAGTCATACATAATGACTAAGTTTTTGCATAGTTTACAAGGGTGCCCATATGATATTTTCTAGGGGGGGACCAATTTTTAAAATTAATTTAATTGTTTAACTTCTTGGGTTACTTTGTAACATTATATTAATAATATAATACTATAAGTGCAACAATGAAGTACTCAGAAAATAATTTCGCGGAGGATCGGAAGTGGCAGGGGGTTTAGGGGTATGGAATACCCTCTAAAAAGGGGGTTGGAGGTCCACCCCCAGAAAATTTTTAAATATTGAACTAATTAAAATCACATTTTATGCTATTTTAGCATGAAAAACTATATAGGAAATTTGTTTACCATAATCTAAGACATGCCAATGTAAACAAGAAATTGTTACTTAAGTCGGGGGTTCACCCCCCAACATTTTTTAAATATTGAACTAATGAAAATCACATTTTACGCTATTTTAGCACTGAAAAACCAGTTAGGAAATTTGTTTACCATACTCTGAGACATCCGAACTTAAAGAAGAAATTGTTACCTAAGTTATAATTCTTATTATTATTTATAAGAAAAGTTAAATAACACATGGAACAATGGAAATAACAGCCTACTCATTATGTTACGAAAACAAAATAACTGCTATATCATATTTGACACACCCACAAAAATTGTTTAATTTATTAATTTTTTTTAAATGCAAAAATTGAATTTTAGGTTTTAATTTTTGGGGGTCCGAACCTCCTGGATCCCCTTTCCTAATCCACTGTGAATTCTGCTTCCATGTTGTCGATATGGTAAAACTTCTGCAAACTTACGTCTCTACTGGCTTTCAAATAATTGTCTTAAAAGAAAAACACCTGACTATAATTATTAATGTACATTTTTTCCTTTCCCTGAGAGCTGGGAGGGGGTGGGCCGCGCCTCCCCTGCCTCCCGATATGGGTGCCATTGATAGTTTATGATCTTTGTATCAGACATAATAATACAGAGTTTTTGTAGACATTTTTAATCCGTTGTTGTATGTGCATAGGCTACATGTTTAAGGGCAGAACTAAAAAAGCTTCAGACAAGTTTACTAATAAGTAAATACAATTATGTGGTAGCATATTTAATTTTGTAAGATGGAATAATTTTTTGTACAAAATTAATTACAATTCAATGTCTTTTTTTAACATTTAATTTTTCATGTAAATGATTACCAGCTGTCATTCCCTGAAACTGCATTCACAACTCATGAATCACCATGTATTTGTAGATATATTTTATGATAGTACTTAGAATGTAATGTATCAATTTTTCTATGGATGAAAAGTCACACGAATGTGAGGACTCAATTAGGATAGTAATAGCGTTGCCACCTGTCCCGAATTTGGCGGGACATTCCGCATTTTAAGAACATTTTCAGCGTCCCGAATTATGCCTAAGAGGGACGCATTATATATTTTTTTTTTATTATTTTGCTAGTCTTTTCTTACATACTTCTTGTTACTGCTAAATAGCTTATTCAGTTTTCGCTCTGTAGTGAATATATACCATCTTTCTCTTATTAATAAATTGTTCCATGTACAAATTTAGGTATGAAGATTGGCGATATGCATGTATTCGATAATTGTCCCGCCTTAGCCTTATCAAAAGGTGGCAACCCTAGATAGTAAGCAGATTCGGTATCATACAATATTGTGAATGATATGACGGGGAAAAGTTAGTATATTAAAATGCATGGTGTCAGTTCCATAACAAAAGGTAAAACTTATCAAATTACTTTTTTTTTTAATTTAGAATTATCTGTTATTATCTACTTTAGGTAGCGGTAAATAAATTAAAATAAAAATGTACTGGTATTCATTTGTGTTAAACTTATACATATTATGCTCTCTGAATAAGATATTCTTATTCGTGTTCTCTCTTCCCAGAATTTGATATTTGATTAAGGATAGAACAGACTGAAATCACATTGTTTACCTTACTGAATTCTTTTGTTGTATTCATTAATCCACCATTTAGTGAGATTTAGGTAAAAGTTAGGGCCTTCAGGTTCATAGTCAAAATAAGTGAAAGCTGCAGTTGCTCTTGGAATAGCAGGCTCGATCTGTGTCCCTTCATGCCATTCATTGAATGATGTAATGGAAATTACTTTAGCTTGGGCAGCAAGGGCACTCCTCCATCCAACTTCATAATACTTCCCATGGCGTCGATGCCGAGTATTTGCCACATTCCAGGGACGGATCTGTGTGTCGATGTATCCAGGACCCAAGGACGGTACAAAAAGTAAACCATTCTGTCTTGCAAATTTACCAAGAATTCTCCAATTCTTCCAAGAAGATCCATATGTAAACCCATTTGTAGCAAAATAAGTATAGAAACCTGTGTGAGAATGAGAACATTTACTTATATAATTTTATGTATTTTAATGATGTAGGTGTTTGAAAGTATTGCTCACATGGTTTTATAATAGTTACCCTAAATTGGAGCTACTTGGTTTCTTAGGTGCCTACTGTGTCTCACCATGAGAAAAAATTCAAATCAATTTGATGCCATATGATTTAGTCAGAGAAATTTGAAACCTGCATGGGCAACACTGGCACATTTTAGATGGTGACTTTAACATTGGAGACTTGTAACGAATCTACCTCGTGAGTAGGTAGGAAACCCAAACAGCTTCACTACGAGCTGGACTCGTGCTGTGTTACATGTTATTGTGTCTTTCTGCAGGAGGCTGCAGGCATCTCATTTTGTGTGCAATATGCCTTCAAACAGGAATAAACGAATTCCTAATGATAAAATTAGCTTACTCATCCTCGTTTTTATTATCATTATTATTATTATTATTTATTTATTTTTATTTTTTTTTGCAGCTGTTGTGAACTATTCTTGTGTTTATGTTTCAAGCTATTGATTGACAACACCATTAAAAGCAGGTATAGGAACATCCTTCCCTCTTTCAGAACCTTGAAAGTAACAAAAGATAACAGGCTGTAACACAACAAAGAAGGTAGACAGCCCACATTCCTCTGCTATTCATAAAAGTTAAAAATACACAAATACACACTGGGGCGACCAAACTAAATGGAAAATATCAGAGATAGAACACTTGGCAAATATTATTCAAGTTAAAACACATGGGCAAAACTGCTGTCTAGCGGCGAGCTGAAGGCCAAGCTAGCGATCCCCCACTACCTTACAATGCACTTGCATTTACATGTTTTGCAACCATGCATACTAGCTGTTATACAAATATTGACTCACCACTTCCAGCAATATTAAACTGCCACTTCCTCTTCTTCTTCGTCTTCTGATTCCTTGTCACTGGTGTCCAGATCTACGATAATACTTTCCAGAGCGTTTTCCACAAGGCCATCTTGTTCCCAATGTTCGTCTTCTATTTTTTGAATGTGGCTACAGTAACCCATCCAATCTTCTGTCGTGATTTGGTTTAAACCTTCTAACACTATTTCACGGAGTCTAGTCATATTAATGTCTTCCCCCACATTCTTTCTCCTGACAAAATTTTTCAATTTAGTCCACACTAATGCTATGGTGTTCAATTTGCCCATGTACAGTGGCTGTCTCAGAACAATGTGCCCATGTGCGTTGAACAATTGGTCGATTTTAAAAACTTTCTCCCTGGGTCTCCTAAGTTCAATGTTGTCATAAAGGATGGTTTTTCGCATGGACATATCAGCAGCAAACCCATTTACATTCAAACAATTCACCATAATTTGTTTGTTGTCACTTCTTGTTGGTGCTTTGTTGTGTTCCTTTCAATGGTAGGGTGCATTATCCATCACTATTACACTTGATGGTGGCAGGTTAGGTATCACTTGGTGAGTGATCTATTTAGAAAAGTTCTCATAATTCATTAGGCCGTGGTAGTCGCCAATAGCTTTATAAATAAGCTGTGCTCCAGGTAGAGATCCGGCTGCTGATCTGATGTGGACCACAATAAGTCTGTTACTACCACTTACAGTGTCCATCACACCAAATATGCCAGGGCCTTGCCAACATTTACAAAATGTAAGGTTATTGTCTACCCATGTTTCATCAAGGAAAAATACTGGTTTTCCTTCGGCCCTATACTGCCGCCATTTTAATTAAATAGCAACACCTCCAGTCTACAATTTCACGCCTCTCCACTAACACCTTCCTCTTACTCACAGAATGTTTCCAAACATAGGCCTACCCCATGTCCTGTAATGTCTTTCTCAAAACATCTTTTTGCTAAGGGAAATTAAATTTTTCTTTCAGCGCAGACAGTAACTTCCTAACACTAGGAACAATTTTCTCATTAATATAAAAGTCCTCCATAGTTCGGCGAATTACTCCCCTGTCAAAACTGTCTACCTTCGCTTTATTCTTAGTGGATTTATTTTTCTTTGGAGATGGTAGGCCTAATATTCCATTAGGCTTGTTCAGTCTTTGCTTTTTTATTCGTCCAATTCAATGAAAACTTGCACCTGTATAAATAGCTGCTCTTTTATTAGAGTATCTAAGAGGTGCTGACAAGGAACCTGTAGTGCTCTCACTTACACAGCACTATACCACGTTGCTAATAACAGTTCTTTCTTTGCTTCGAATTAGATAATGTGGTGAAATGTTTTGTGACGGTCCAGCAACTTCACTCATAATTAAAATATAAATCAAAACTAACACTAATGGACAGTAAAATAACAAATAACCACAACCAATACACTTTAAAACAAAACATACACTTTATAACAACATAACTTGCACCTTAGCACAACTCACAGTGCACTGCAGTGGACCGCTTGTTCGGAACACAAACACAACCTGTGGGTTGTATGTTTGCTGCTTCTGTCAGTATAAAACACGTGTTATCTCTGCCTTTGTCTTTCCCCACTATGCCACCAGCTCGGCCCTCCACTCACCGCTAGACGGTACAGCACTGGAGACATTTAAATGGGTTTCCAGTGCATGGATTCAGCCTCTTTAAACCATCTCCAATGGGTTAAGAATGTGTTTTTATAATTATTAGTACAAATGCTCCAGACACTATGAAACAATATTTCAGTGTCTTTAACAAGAATCCTTAAAATGTTGGGCATGATTCTTTTGTTGAATTTCTGTCAGTGGATCTATTATTTTGAATTTATACATACGTACAAAGTAGCCGCACTTTGCAGTACATAAGAAGGATATTATATTAATAACAATGAAGCTCAGAAAAAACTATTTCATTATGTGGAATATGGAGTATTTAATTCTGGGATTGTTCTGCTGCTAAGAGCAGGGCTGATTCATACTCTCCTGAAATACTTGTTGCAATATATATATTCCTTTTGTACCAGTTTCTTAGAAGAGAGGGAAATGAGCTTACAGATTTGCTATACAAATCTACAATTGAAACTATAAGAGTCTTTTATTAATTCTTGATTATTTTTTTTGAAAAGGGTGACAAAAAATCACCCTACTGCAACTAACAAGAAGGCATGACTTTTTATGGTCAAACCAAACAGATCTATTTCAACACTGTAAAATCAAATGTATGTTGTAATAAAAAGGTTCAAAAACAATTTAACAAACGAAGTAATAGAATTTTGACCACACTGTGCATCATGAAGCAAATAAGGACAATCCAGCAAACAAACAAACAACTCCAACTTGTAAATCTAAACTATAGCAAACTTATGGTCATGGGGGATCATATATTTACATAAAGGAAAATATTAAAACTGAAGAATACAGTTATATTTGTCAGTAGCGGACGCAGAATTTGGGGGGGGATTTGAATAGGTAGAAAGACTTACATACATAATTAGTTTATAAAACTGGCCACTTAGAGTGCATATATAGCCCTTTTTCAAATTTCGGGGGGGGATCTATCCCCCCAATCCCCCCCCTGCGTCCGCCACTGATATTTGTAACCTAAATCAGGATTAAGAATTTGAATTACAAAGTATAGAATTAGAAAATGCAAATATCTTTTATGTGTCAATACAGAACATTAAATAGCAACTTTGAAAACTCCCTGAACAGCTTGAAACGGTAATACAAAAACTTAGTCAAAAATCATTTATATTATGAGGAGGTTGGAATATGGATTTCTTGAAAAATAGTAAAAAATTTATTTAACTTTTCAATTGCTGAAGCAGACCCTGTGACGGCAGAAGAAAATTTTTTAAACACTAAGGAAAATTTCAATAAAAAAGCTGTGTTTTGCAAATGATGTTTGTAACATATAGATAATGATAAGCAGTTTTTATCATAAGTATACTTTATAATTGTCAACTCTATGTGGGAACATTTAAGCAAATTTTCCTCACAGACATGGCCACAGCATTAAAAGGTTAACCTACATACTATAGTCTCTTATTAATGCACAATTTATAAAATGCTGTTAAAAAGCAACTAGAATACATAGAAACACAAAAACATCATTAGACATAAAAATAGTAAAAAACCCAGAAGAATATAGAAACTAATATTGGGAAGAACATAGTGAGGCTATTTTTCACACTTAAACTTCACTATAAATTATTTATTATATATTATTAAGGCTATTTTTCACACTTAAACTTCACTATAAATTATTTACCTAGGACTAAGTAGTTTCAGTCACCCTTGTGACTATCCTCAGCTACATCTGCTAGGTAAATAATTTATAGTGAAGTTTAAGTGTGAAAAATAGCCTTAATAACAGAACAACATGGCGGATGTTGCTGGTTTGATTTGGTGACGCTCGTGATTAAGGAAGTTTGTGATATATTTATATTGGACCTTGTTGTTTCTTCATACTGTGCCGGGCTATATATGAGACTGTGGTATCATATTTTGAAGTCTAAGGTGATCAGTGATAGGCGATTTCCATGTGTTTAGCATTATATGTAAGTGTGTATTGATGCTCGAGATGGAGGACGTGGGAGATGATGCAGTTGAAAATGCTTTGAACATGCTTGTGAATGTAACTGAAAAGAGTGGAAATTACGAAACGCCTTGAAGAAGGACATTCAGAAAGCTGTAAGTATTCTAAGAAAGGAAATAGTTAATCTGAAAAATGCAATAAATGAGAAGGATATGAAGATATCTGAGTTGGAGGTTAAAGATACCGAAAATAACGCCATTATGGCAGCCCTGCAGGAGGATGAACTCCTGAGGGTACAGCGAGCGCCATCTGTTGCTGGTACTGTGAACTGTCAGATTAATAGCACTAGCAAAGTGCTTCCCTCTGGGGGTGGAGCTATGAAGCTGTACTCCGAAGTTACTAAGCAGGCTATCCAAAGCAAGAAAAGGTACAAACTATTCGTTAAGTCAAAAGAAAATGAGACAGCAGACGTCATGAAGGATAAAATAAAAAAAAATATCAATCCTACTGAAATGAAACTAGGTATCAGCTCAATTAAAACTTTGAGAGATGGGAGATTAATTATTGAAAGTGAGAGCAAAACGGAAATTGAGAAACTGACGAAGAGTATTAACGAAAAGTTTGGAGAAAAATTAGAAGCAAGTGTTCCACAACTTAGAAACCCGAACCTAGTAATATATAATTTTCCAGAAGATATCTCACTGGAAGATGCAGAGCATGTGATTCGCTCGCAAAACACGGAACTTCACTTACAAGAAGAAGAAATCAAGCCTAAGTTTTTTGCAAGAAGAAGAAGAATAACTAACCTCGTTGTAGAGGTCAATTCAGCAACGCGGAAACGACTGCTTGATAGTAAACTAAAAATTGGATGGCACATGTGTAAAGTAGAGGACTATATTGAACCTAGAAGATGTTTCAAGTGTAGCAAGTTCGGACATAGAGCCAGCAACTGCAGAGGAGAAGAAACTTGTCCATTGTGCATGGGCAAGCATAAGCTCAAAGAATGCCAAGCTACTGTAAGAGAACACAAATGTGTGAACTGTGAAACGTATAACCATTACAATCCGAATAATAAGGTTAATTCAGGTCACACATCCCTCGACAAGAAGTGTCCCAGCTTTCAAGAAGTATTGAAGAGATACGTTCAAAACATAGATTATTAATTATGTCAACAACTTCAGCATTATATAGTAATATTGGCCACAAGTTTTATATGGGGAACAGACCTATGAAATGTATTCAAATTAACCTGCAGCGTTCACGAGCTGCAACTGCTAACCTCACTAGACTAATAGAACAATATGACACAGATATTATCTTCATACAAGAACCATATTGCATTGATAACAGAGTAGCAGGGTTATCGCGTAACCTTAAGATCTTCACTGCTGGGAACGAAAGGAAGCGCGCTGCCATAACAATACGAAATAATTCAATCGATACGGTTCTAATACGCCAACTTTCAGATGAGGATACTGTAGTTATGGAATTAGCCTATGGGAGCTTTAGGCTTTTAGTAGTGAGTATGTACCTGGACATTAATGAAGATCTAAACAGAGATTTCCAGAAAATCGATGACATTTTAAAATTTACATCGAAGAAAGGAATTAAGTTACTAATTACAATGGACAGTAATTGTAGATCAAAGGCTTGGCACGACATAATAACAAATGCAAGAGGGGAAATGCTACAAGAATACATAATAAGCAAGCAATTATATATCATAAATGAAGAAAGTTGGACTACGACATTCGAAAGCAGTAGAGGTGCAAGCAACATAGATCTAACTATAACTAACGGCCGACTCTTAAATTCCATAAACGAATGGAGCATCCTTGAAGAGGAAAGCTGTTCAGATCACAATCTGATAACTTTTAATTTAGGGGATGGTGGATATAATAATGTGCGTTACAACTTCCATGGAATAAAGTACCTCAAGTGTGAAGAGAACTTTAAAGCTTTCGAGACTAACCTCGCCAGGAGCATCACTGCGGGATTCGGTATAGACAATTGTGGAAAAGATTTAAATGAAATAGACCGTGAGTTAAGTATGATAGCTAATCGTGAAGAAAATGTGGAAATTATTGTGGAGAAATATCAACAGGCATTGGCTGAAGCATGCAATAAATCTTTTAAAATTTCTAGATCAACAAGGAAGAAAGGAAAATATAAATCCGTGCCTTGGTGGACACTAGAACTCACAGTTATGAGGAAGAGAGTCAATGCCCTGAGGCGAAGATACCAAAAAGCGAAAGAAAATGATTTGAGGGAAGTCCGTAAAGAACAATACTTAGAAGGTAAAAGGCTATACCAAACTACCATTCGGAGTGAAAAAACGAAATCTTGGAAGCAATACTGTAGTGTAACGCAATCGAACAATCCGTGGAACGCTGCATATAAATTAGCATCCAACAAGAACAAAGACACCACAATTCTTTCAACACTAAAGAAAACCGATGGCTCATACACAATAGGCCTAGAAGATACATTCAGTTTGATGATAGAACACTTCACCCCAATAGATGATGAGGAGTACGACACTCAATACCATCAATATATCAGAAAACTCTCCAAAGAACCTATATACACACCCGACGATAAAGCTTTTACGCAACACGAAATTAGAGAAGTTCTAGAAAGTATAGTTCACACAAAGGCTCCAGGTGAAGATGGAATAACTAGCCAGATTTTGTTAAGAGTTCTAAAAATATTTCCATCATTTATATATGCAATTTATAATGGCTGTCTAAGTAAAGGTTGCTTTCCTAAGGAGTGGAAACGGTCGAGAATCATTCCAATTATGAAACCTGGCAAAGAGAACAGTCTGGAGGCAACCAGATACAGACCCATAAGTTTGCTGAATGTAAGTGGAAAAGTCTTGGAAAAATTGCTAATAAACTGAATTATGCACTACGCATATTCTAAACATCTATTAAATAAAAATCAATATGGATTTACCCCTCAGAGAAGCACAGTTGATGCTGTGATGGCAGTCAAGAAATATATAAAAGGAAAACTTGAACAAGGAAAGTGTGTTGCTCTGGTCAGTCTCGATGTCAAAGGGGCTTTCGATGCAGCATGGTGGCCCAGCATTCTTTACGCGTTACGACAGTTTCAGTGTCCGAAGAATTTGTACAATCTTACTGTTAATTACTTCAATCAAAGGACTGCGGTTTTATCAGCTAACAACTTCCTGGTAGAAAGAGAAGTGAGTAAAGGATGTCCACAGGGGTCCTGCTGTGGCCCTGGCTACTGGAATCTACAATATGATTCTCTTCTCAATATCCAGTTTACTAAATACACAAAGATTGTAGCATTTGCAGACGACGTAATATTGCTGACTGAAGGGAAAAGTGCAGTGGAAGCAGAGAACTACACTAACATAGAACCATAATGAATAGAATGAGAAAGTGTGATGACTTCGCCGCTAATACAATGGTGGGTATAGGGAGAGCTGCGGTCCACCGAAACACTGGCAGCACCTTCGTTTGCGTTTCAACTTCTCAATGCTGCATCATGATAGTTTGGCATCTTATGATTAAACTCGCAATCTTTAATTAACCTTTGGTCCTATTTCTGTGAAATTTGTGCAGAAATAATCTGCACAACACAGTCCTTCTGATGGTTAAAACAGAGATTTAAAAAATGCGGACATAAATGTTTTTATTTCATTATATAAACATCACCAATTACATAAAATTCATGGAGGGTGAAACGGAATTTGACTATGCGACAATTTTTTTCATTTTTGTGTCCCGTAAAAACTTCAAGCGAGAAAGTTTTAGTGAAATATTTCAACTTTATTTTAAATTCAGTACCACCTTTATATCTTGAATGGTTTACGAGTAATTGAGTGGTAATTATTCCTGGCGCACAGCTGTCTGAATGATGTGGGACGATCGTGAAATGTTGAAGGTGAAGCAAATTTGACTATGCGACATTTATTACTTTATTTTTGTGTCCAGAAAGAGATCAAGCGTGTAAGGTTTAGTGAAATATTTGGATCTTATTATAAATCGAGTACCACCTATATATTTATAATGGTTAACGAGTAATAGTAATTACTCTAAAGCTAAAGCTATCAGAATGGTATTGAGGTATTGGCAGGCATCTTTTCCATAAAATACCAGCAATAACGTAAAATTTTTACATAATTTATTCGTGGACTCAATAATAATACTATATTAACTGACTACTTGTACCCATACTGCAAGATTGACCCGTTGGGGAAAAGGAGCGAATGAAGCTTTTTTCTAACTTAGTAAATCTGCACTACTTTTATTTATGCATTTATTGGATTATTTATCATATTTTCTGTTCACTTATGTTTGTAATTTTTATGAATAATTATTATAGCAAATGTCTTATTAGTTTAATATCTTGATCCTTTTTTTAATAATATAATTTAACAACATAAGACGTACATCAGTTACAGCGAACGGCGAATGGTCGAGGGTTTGAGCAAATAGCGGGCTGTAGTTAAGGCAAGAGGATTTAATTTTTTTTATGAAAAATCAGGGAAAATGCTTTGAAATATTGTGTGATATATGTAGAATGCATTGCAAACCAATTTTTGCGTATGTGCGTCTTTATCGGATGTTGAGACGCCAATTTTAAAGATCACGCGCCCTATTTTTGTAGTGCTGCTTATGAAATTTTCCGTGCCCTGCAATTCACAAACCATCCCTTAGTTTATATTATCTCTGTTCACATAATTTGTACACAGATCTACACTTTTGACCGTGTTTCACCTACATAACTTACCCCATACAGCCAGGAGAAAATTAATATTAATATAAATAATATTACTATTAATACAATATTAATACAAATTAATAGCCTACTCAGTAATATTCTATACAATGTAATATTAATATTAATTTATAAAATATCCCTTAGCTGTTTTCTACCCTAATTATACGTTCTTATTTCTATACAAATGTACATTCTTTAAAAAATTCTCATCATATTATACTAACATACCCTCTACCCTATTTTCTAGGCAACAAAATATTAGATCAAATCATCCCTTAGCTGTTTCATACCTATATTATATAATTGTTCATTGCTTGTGAACCTCTTCGATTTTTGGAAAGATGTGGAACGAAATGTTATGGTCAAGCTTCTTGCAATCTGAGAAATTACTGTTACACACGGCCATGTTTATTTATGGAGATGAGATCTTCCAAGACGTGTAAAGCAGCCCGAAAATTGTCAAAAGTATCTAACAATTCAATTTAGATAAGGTGAGTCATTTTGAAATAGATTAATGTAGTATTTTGTTTAAGAGTGTTTGCAATTTTTCCTATACCGCCCATAGTAATCTTGCTCCCGCGAATCTCAAGCAGAGTAACTGCTATCTAGCGGCGGAACCAGTGAACTGCCTCAGTCATCACACTTTCTCCTCTATTCATTATGATAGAACTAAAAAAGATCGAGACTTGGGCCACAAACAACAAAATACAATTTAATGAAGAAAAATCTTGTGTGATGTTGGTATCCAAAAAACGAAAAGAAAATAAAGATATCTGCATCTATCTAAATAATAAAAAACTAGAACAAAAACAACAGATCAAATATTTAGGCATAATCATTGACAAAAAATTCAAATTCGATGAACACATTAATTATGTAGCAGAGAGATGTACAAAATTAATATATTCTTTATCCAGGACTGCTAGGATCAACTGGGGGCTCAAATATGAAGTTTTAAGGACAATATACGTGGGAGCGATACTGTCTCTTATGTCATATAGAGCTCCGGTGTGGATAGAAGCATTGGATAGACAAAGGAATCAAAGAATATACCAAAGATTGCAGAGATTAATTAATATTAGAATGGCAAAAGGATTTCGGACCATATCTTCTGAAGCATTGTGCATTTTAACAGGACTAACACCGATTACACTGAAAATACAGGAGATTGCCGAGATATACAATGCAACAAGAGGTGAAAATATTGATCATGATGTACAATATGACCGATGGTTACATCCAGCTGATGTTGTTCCTTTTAAGAAAGTGAATAAAAGTATACGACACAAGTTTGAAATATTCACCGATGGCAGTAAAAGTGAGAGAGGAGTGGGATCGGGAATAGTAATTTTTACAAATGGAACACCTACACACCAACTAAAATTCAGACTGGACGCCAAATGCTCCAATAATCAGGCCGAACAAATGGCAATTCTGAAAGCCTTAGATGCATTAAACGAACTCAACGACACAAATGCAAACAATGAAGAAAAGACAGTTGCAATCTATACTGATAGTCAAATAACCCTGGACTCCCTTAAAAACAAAAACAACCATACTTCATTAATAGAGCAATGTAGGACGAAACTCAGCCAACTTAAAGCAGAAAACTGGACCATCGAATTTGACTGGATCAAGGCGCATGTGGGAGAATATGGCAACGAACTTGCAGACCGATTAGCGAAGCAGGCATCACAAGACAGCGAACTGGAAATCTGTTACAAGAGGATTCCCAAAACAGCAGCATCAACGGAAATTAGACAACACAGCTTATCGAAGTGGGAAAACTTATGGAGAGATACTTCAAAGGGAGAAATAACAAAATCGTTCTTTCCTACAGTTAAATCGAGACTGCAAGTTAAACTGCATTTAACTGGAAATTTCACCACATTCGTCACGGGCCATGGCAGAATACGGACGTACTTTCATCGTTTTAAAATTATACAATCTCCATTATGTCCCTGCACTTCTAGTGACCAGACAATACAACACCTTATGTATGAGTGTCCTAAATTGAACTCACAAAGAGCGATACTAAGGAATGGAATCACACGGAAGAAGGGTAAATGGCCGGTCACCAACAGCAACATGATACAACTGTACTATAAAGAATTTTTGCTGTTTGTAAATTCGGTAGATTTTGATGAATTGTGAACAATTTTAAATGTTGAGACTGCAAATACCATGATGATGTTGACTCAAAATAGGCCTACTCTATAATTAAGAAGGATAAGATGCACGTTACATCAATCTTATTAAAAAAAAAAAAAAATAGAACAAGGTAATAATTCAAAAGTGCTGTAAAAAAAAAAAAAATCACGAAATGATTGTACATATCTTATTATCTAATTATTAATAGCTGTATTGTATATAACATTATCTTTCTAAATTCTTAAATAACTATTGTAGTAAGGTGTACTAGAACGCGTATTGTTGTAACAATCAATCATGTAGTATTACTAATGTAATGGGACATGATGTTAATAATTTAATTAAAAAAAAAAAAAAAAAAAAAAAAAAGCCTTAATAATATAAAACCCAGAAGAAGTTAAGGAACTCCTTCAGAATATAGTAGCTAGCAAACAGTAAGGTATGCTCAGCCATTAGCGACCGTGCCCCTCCGAGCCGCGGGAAACAGCTGATGCAAGGGTAAAATTTCCCATCACAGAAGAGATTCAATGTAATATATAACAAACCTCGTGCTATTCAGTATATTGCTCCTAACATAACCTGTTACTGACCTAGAATCTACCTATCATTGCAGAAGCTTTTTACCCTTCCACACCTTTCACAAAACATTGTTACAACTATTGTTTATCTGCCGAATTCAATCAATATGTAGTCATGTTTGTAATATTGGCTACATTGTAGACTTGGTCTCACTTGGTATGACCCGGTTGGGATGGCGGTCACCTTATTCTTAAGTTTAGCGGAAGTTAAATACACATCAGTCATAAATCAATCTAGGATTCTCAGACCATCAAACACAAACCCTTGCCTAAAATTACAAACACAAGTAACAAGAGTTAAGAAAAGAGAACCCAATCATAGGAACATTGAAGAATTTTAAGTTTTAAGTTATTACATGGAGAAAAGTGAGAAAATTTTATTTAGAATCTAACGTTAGTAAATGTAATATATTCTTAAAATCATTCCTTTATTATTTTAGATTTTTGATGTTATTTTCCCATTTAAGTTATTTAAATCAAACAAAT
Source organism: Ectobius pallidus (assembly GCA_964059195.1). Classification (NCBI taxonomy): domain Eukaryota; kingdom Metazoa; phylum Arthropoda; class Insecta; order Blattodea; family Ectobiidae; genus Ectobius; species Ectobius pallidus. Next base: position 149,029,402 of record CAXKWD010000003.1, on the reverse strand, counting down.
AAAAAACAGAAGAGATGTTGGGAATATCAGCCATTTGCTAATAACTACTAAAGAAGACCCATAGCGCAGTCTCCAAAAACATAAGATGTCACAGTATTGCTAGTGGCATTTGTTTGTTTATATTGTTGTCTATGTATGTTATTGAGGCAGAATAATTAAACGGTTATCAGTTCTAACTCCGATTCCTCATTACACAATACCTTAATAAAAAGTGGTGCCGAACATAAGACGTCACAGTATTGCTAGTGGCATTTGTTTGTTTATATTGTTGTGTATATATGTGATTGAGCCAGAAGAATAAAACTGCTATCAGTTCTAATTCCGAATCCTCATTACACGCTGCCTTAACAAAAAGTAGTGCCAAAACCCAGGAAAACTTTAGATATTAACTTCAGTGTTATCGTGTTAAGGTGAGAATATAGTCACACGATTTCTTTCTACACTCTGAGAAGAAAACTTCTGTTGGAGATTGGATTCAGAGCTCACGACATTGTGTAGACTTCCAACTGATAAGTATTTGCCACAAAAAACTTTATTTTGCAATGTTATCTCATACTCTGGTTGGGAACTTGTTCACCAAAGTTGAGAAAGGTGACGCAAATATTTATAAGTTAAATGTTGGTGCATTTATTAAATATTTATCTTGTCGGTGCAAAGACTTCCAATATGAAGCTGTTCTGCGCATGTCATTGTTAATCTGCGATCTATACGAAAACGTGTGACGGATCAGCCGGTAATACAGGCTTCGAGGAAGCATCAGTGCCATTTCTACAGAAATGATGGACTCCGGAGAATTGTCGCTGCCTAATCCCACAGACACAACTGAACTGACTAATCTCAAGAGAAAGAGAGGCAAGGAAAGGAGTAATGTGACACTTTTCTGTACAGAAATTAATGGATTTACAGCAGATACCTCGAGTGAAGGCAACGAGCACTCCAGAGAATGCCTCCAGGATTCGCTGAAGCGTCTTCTTATGCTGGATGATGCAATACACGGTGTCCTAACAGACGCTGAATATGAAGAGGACATAGCCAGTTGCGAGGACTATATTGACAAAGCTAAAAGAGCTATACGGAAGGCTTCTAGTGAATTGGACAAAAGGCTTTTGAATGTCATGGCTAGCTAGACCGCCCCACAAGGAACCCCCATCCCTATCATTACAAGTTCGCATTCTGTGAAACTACCTCCTATCAAATTAGAGCCTTTCTCGGGAGATATAGAGTGTTGGTCCCGATTCTGGGAACAGTCTGAAACGTCAATTGATCAGGATCCTACGCTCTCATCCGTGAACAGCAATGTTTTTCTATGCGGATACTTGGAAGGTGAGCCTAAGGAGTTGGTCGATGGGAGGGCCATGAAGGGAGACATGTACGAGCAGACAAAGACGATCCTCCAAATCAAGTATGGGGACAAGAATCATATCATTCAGGCTCATCTAGACTACTTAGAATGTGCTTTTCCTGATGACCTGTGTCACTGCTGGATTATCCATTCATGGAGAACTAGAACGTCAGAAAGCAGCATCTCAGCGTTGATGGTTTTCTAAATGAAGAGATAGAAGGGGCCATTGACATGCACTGCTTGGTTATACTAATATTCAATTATTCCAAGTAAATTACATGAACTGGTTTGGTTATATTTGTTTAAGTTATATTTATGTTTTCTCTTTTATTAATACAAATTTTTTACAAAATAGTTTGTACATTAACAGGGTGCAATAGTTCAAATAAATTATCAACTTGGGAAATCACTAGAATATGGTAATGATCAATGACATACAGGCAATAGTTTTTGCAATAAGCTGACTATGGATTATTTAAATAATTCTCCACTTGGAGAAACTCTATAATTTATGTAACATGAAAATGCCCAATGATCAAGGCAATAGTTTTGCATTAAACTGACTACTGGTTATTTAAATAATTCTCAACTTGAGAAATCTCAATAATATTTAACATGAAGTGCCCCAAAGACATAAGGCAATAATTTTTGCATTAAGATGACTATAGATAATTTAAATAATTCTCAACTTGGAGAAACTCTAATATATGTAACATGAAAATGCCCAATGACATCAAGGCAATAGTTTTTACATTAATCTGACTACTGGTTATTTAAATAATTCTCAACTTGGGAAATCTCAATAATATTTAATATGCCCAAAGACATAATAATAATAATAATAATAATAATTTATTGTTCACTGATTGTACATGTACAATTTTGAACATGGTCAAGTCTTAAAACTAGGTTAGCCTATAATAAATTACAAATCACAGTTTACTAGTATCCAAATATTCTTTTATACTATAAAGTCCCAGTTTGCTCAGATACTCCTTGAGTTTCCTTGCAAATATTTTTGGTTTCCCTCTTAGTCCTTTCAGTTCATTCGGTAACCTGTTATAGAGCTTCGCTCCATTGATGTATGGACTTCTCTCTGTGAGCTTTAAGTTGTACCTATTTCTATAGTAGTCTTTATTGTGTCTAGTTTCATGTACATAATGTTCTTCTCTTAAACAATTGTGTTCGGGGTGTGTCATTACGAGTAAAATAGTTCGGTATATATATAGACTGTATATTGTCAGCAACTGATTTGTGATGAAGCTATTTCTACAAGATTCCAATTTATTTAGTTTATATACTATCCGTACCACTTTCTTTTGTAAGATAAAGAGTCTGTCTAGTTGTTGGACAGCTGCACTTCCCCAAATTTCTATAGCATATACAAGATGCGGATATATAATTCCATAGTATACCTTCTTTAGAATATTATAGGAGAAAAATTCCTCCGACACTGGGACTTGAACCCAGGACCTTTGGCTATTCGCGCCAATGCTCTACCAACTGAGCTAAGCCGGAGTTCAATTCACAGCGCCAGATGGAACTTCTCTCCTATGATTGATTGCCCTAATGGTCTACCTCACAGACAGACAAGTTATGTCATATGCAGTACTATGAGGCACACTAAGTAGTGATTTTTTGTGACCGGGCTCCCACTGTTATTGTACAGTTTACATTCAAGATATATATTTAAACATTCATGAACCACAGATTATTGTCTCTGTTGGACATTACATGAGAATATTATAGGAGAAAAATTCCTCCGACACTGGGTTCAAGTCAAAATTATGATATTATAATAATTCTTTTAAGTGTTATTATTTTCAAACATTAAAATCTCGCGTCATATGAGAGCTATAAAGAAACTATTTATTGATTTGTAGAGTACTCATCAAGAGCTTTTCAACGATACCCCACAAGATGTGGTTTCAAAAGTTTCGAATTTTCATCACCCACCCCCACCCCCACCCTCACTCGAACCCCCGAATCGTTGGTGTCACTGTGAACTCCATAGGGAGTACTCTAATTTATTCAAACAAAGTTTCCCTCTATACTTCATAGAGATAAAAATGTTTTAAAATTTCAACCCCCTCCCCCGACCATCCCCTTGGGCCAATTTTGCTCATTAACGAACTTGTCCGAACTATTGGGCCTAGAAATAACATATTAAAGTTTGGTTCAAATATCTTCAAAATTACGGCCGCTATCGTGTAAAGATATAATATATATATATATATATATAAATAACACAATTTTTTTTGGAACGGGCGGTGGTTTCGTACTTAGGGGAGCATGAAACGTAAAGATATGAAAGAATTTTTCGAAAATCATGAAGTGGTATCCATTGCAATAGGTAGATTTTTCTTCGAAATCTACCTAAAAATGGCGGACAAATCGTATGATTCAAAAATGGTAAAGTTCAAGTTGTTGTCTAGCACAAGATTTTATAATGTTACATTGTACAAGTGTTTTGAAACAGGAATATGCATCATTGCTGTAACAGGAAGCGGTCAAGGTCACACGTCAGCACATTCCACATTCCTGAGTATCGAGTTACATCCGGTGTATGTTATAACCAACACTTTGTTCTGCATGAAAATATATCCTAACTAAGTGATCACGTGATTCAATGGCGCTATATTTAAAAATTACAAATGAGAAATTTAAAATTATATTTCGACTGTTATCTTATAACATTACTATATATTAAGCGATGACATTACAACATACTTACGTGGTCACATGATACAATGGCGCTCAATTTAAAAATTACAAATGTTAGAATCTTTGACAAGTTTAAAAATGCTGGGTGGGCGATTTGAAAATTCAAGATGGTAGAATGCGTACGATATGAAATGGCGTAAGGTGGGAAATTTAAAATTACAAACGCACTGATGATGACACTGCTCACATCATAAGTCAATATGGCGGAATGCTATAACCTACCTCAACGGTGGGATGGGTAACAGGTTACGTCATAAGTCAATATGTCGGATAGCTATGACCTACCTTAACGTTGGGATGGGTCAAGGGCATACGTCATAATTCAATATGGTGGATTTTAAAATGGATAACCATTTAAAAGTAAATATTGGTAGAAGGCAGGCGATTTGAAAATTCAAGATGGTGGACAGTTTGGAACTGGATATTGGCAGATGGCGGGTGATTTGAAAATTGCAAAAGGTGGAAATTGCTTACGTCACAAGTGGATTGGGAGGAATGGGAGGAATAGTAGGGGAGGGAGGAATGATTACGTCACAAGTGGAATGAGAGGGGAAGGTGGAATGTTTTACAACATGGCGGCATCGCTTACGTCATCAGAGGAATGCTATGACCTATCTCAACAGTGGAGTGTCTTATGACGTCACTTCTTATACGTCACAAGTGGATTGGGAGGAATGGGAGGAATAGTAGGGGAGGGAGGAATGATTACGTCACAAGTGGAATGAGAGGTGAAGGTGGAATGTTTTACAACATGGCGGCATCGCTTACGTCATCAGAGGAATGCTATGACCTATCTCAAAACTGGAGTGTCTTATGACGTCACAGCAGATTTCAACTTTATGTCTTTCTTTGCATGGAAGCATATAGATCACAAGGTTTCTCACAACGCATAAATGCAACGTCATATTCCTCCACAAAGGTTTTCTGTAAGATGACTATTTCAGTAAAAAATATCCCTGAGGTCGACTCGGCCTGGAGTAAATGTGGTCGCTGCATCCGTTCCGAATGTCAAAAATCTAAACCTCCTTATTTATTATCAAACACCATCGAAAGTGTATATGGTAGCTATCGTCTTTAAACTATATTTTTCCATCAGATATTAAATTTAGCCCTGAGGTCTACTCAGCCTCTGGCTTAGCGGGTCAGTGTATAAAATATTAAGTCGTAAATTTTCCTATCATTATCGGTGCATAATCTTACGTGTTGAATTAGCTTCAAACCCCCCAGTATAATAATGGAATAATATTATGTTAATAATTACAGGTTTTTATAAGGCCGACACCGTATGTGTTATATCAACGCAGAACTATGCTTGGATTGTTTCATTGTACGTGACAGAATTGATGAGGCAAGCTCTAGTTATCTACAACAGTCATATGAGGCTGTAGTAACCTTGAACGCACATCTCACATCTCCATTCAATGAGACTTATCTCTCGTGGTACATAAGATGCTGACATATTCAAAATTCGACCTACATGTGTCTTAAAACAATCTCTTTAAACAGCAGTACCTTTAAATTTTAAATCCTAAACATAGCCCATGTCTTGTGTATTACATATTAAATTAGTATTATTAGTCAACAGTATTTTTATTGTAATATATTAAAAACTTATATTGTAATATTTCAACGCTGAATGGGTCTTAGTTCGATCCCCGGTCAGTAATGACATATGTCTTATTCCATTGTTTCATCTGTGAAGGAACCTTATATTATTATTCAGCTTTTGAGTATAACATATCAGATTTTCGCGTTGCGAGATTGCAGGAAAATGAATATTTTATTTCCGCTAGCATATAATGTTTCATAAAAGCGCTGATGAGATTTTTCGCGTTGCGAGATTATATTTCGCATACGTTATCTATTTAATGTGTGAATTCGCGAACATGTATTTTCGCAAGGATGAAAAGCGAAATATCTAATTACTGCTGACTTCATCACTTTTAAACTTTAGCGTATATTTACCATGTCGCGAGGCTAGAAGTAAATACGTCATCATTACTTTTATTCCTACTGTTGCGAGACTATTTCATAACGTCATCACTACAGACCTACTTCTCGTGTAATGTTTGGCCGCTAGCTTTTAAATACGAGGTTGAAAGTTGCAATACATTCATTTGAAGCGCCACGGAGTTTTAGAGTTTAGATGATTAAATATGCATTACCTATTTTTATGTACGCTGCTTTCATTCACCGTTCTACAAACGGACTTGGTAAAATTGTTTACTTTATACATCACGTAACAGTCCTATTACAAATAGTAGAAACTCAAAATAACTGGAGGTTCGAGTTTTCAAAACTTACAATTTTTTCCATATTTAGACTTTGAATTAAATTTATGTTTTTATTTTACAAGATCAGCATTAATTTTTACTATGATCCACAACGGTGGTGCGGTTCCAAACACCCCCAATGTCTTCCACTGATGTTTTATAAAGTCGTTATTATATTCAAATTATATTTTAATTTCAAGGTGGTCTGTGTTAGAGCCTGTTCCGTGAATATGTCATCCTCAGATCCAACTAAGTTTTAACTTTTGCTTCCATCCGTATATATTTTCATTGTATAATCCACATGTTCTTCCACTTTGCTAATTACTCTTAAGTCCGCTGGATGAAGCCAAATTTATAGATAAAATGTTTGGTTTAACATTTATCCCTGTTTACTGCTTTGTATAATATGACTGCTTCCTCTATCTTAATGATAATTAGACTTATTCCTGTTATCATGCATAATGCATCATTTAACATGGTTCGAAAAGTTTTATCAATTCGTATGTTTATAAGTCTTTACACCCTCATGTACTATGTCCAGTTGTACTATCTTATCGAAACATTTATTCAAACTAAAGCACCACACAAATATTGATTGTTATTCATAACTCCATTTGAAAATACGTGGTATAATATCCTGTTAACTATTAGTTTTTAGATATCTTTTCCTACGATATGTAGCAAGCTTATTGATCGACTTTTGAGACTTTGTTGCTGTTTTCTTTCCCAGGTTTTAATATTGGGATTATTTTGACTTTTTTCCATAGCTTTAGGGAATTTTCCATTTGTTAATCATCCGCTATCCATCGTCATTACCTTGCTCACTATATCATCTTCTCCAAGAGCTTTTAAGTATTCATTATGTTCTAAAACATTCATAATTTCCGATTGTATACAAATAACATCTCCGGTGTTTATTGGTATCTTTGTTTCTTCTCTTAACATTCTCCGAAACTAACTATCTTCTTCTTTATTATCTACAGATGCAAAGTAGCTCAAAAGTTGCATCATAGCATGTTCTATACTAGTTGTACTCGATCGAGCGATATGGATGTTAATACTATGCTTTTCCATATTATGTCAGATGTCGGATTGTGTATTTCATTCCACGGATTGCTTGATGTGGTTGTGTTACAATATTCTCACCACGAGCTAAATTTATGTATTTGTACACTTTCTCAATACTCCATTTTGCTTTAAAGTATCGTTCCCTACACATTTCTCGCACTAAATCATTATTCTTTATATTCTGCTGCATACTCCTTAATGTACCAAAGTTATCGTATCAACCGCACATTCTACAATATTTCATGTCGGTACTAGGTGATAATGTTAAGGTCTAAGTTGTAAGCACAACGGTTTTTCAAATACGAGCTACCATTTCTTTATACAGCTGAATCTTCAGAAGTCCTTACAAAGGTCAGTACATACCGTTTTAAGGTTTTTATTCAGATAAATCCGTTCACGATTGGTATATACCCACTACAAATCCACAGCGTAGATATTAGCTCTAACGATAACATACAGTCTTTTCTCATCCGTCCATCTGTATTTGTTCTTTCCATTTCCTTTTTCCACTTGAAATAATTTCGGTGTACACTTATTTATAGTATTTATCTTTATAAATAACAAATATCAGTACTCATTAAGAATTAAATTACGTTTACTAGTATTAGACAGACACCAATATATTCCTGACGACGAAACATACCTAATGATGCATTACAACCCTAAGAAGTTCTCTTTTGTGGTACCTCCTCATTAGTATACAAATGTCATAGATTTTTACCTAATTTACACCATCATGTTTGAATTAGTTTCTTAGTTTTCCACCATTTTTTAACTTAACCTAAACTATTTTCCATCAATTTTTTCTTTTTATCATACAACCTACCTAATTATCCTCACAAAATGGGATTATTACCAAGTTAACATACATTTTGTCTATAATACATCACAAGTTTAGCGGTTAAAGATAATATGCTTAAGTTCTCATCATTACTTAAATTGCCTTTGAACTCGACATGTTCATCATTCCAGTCTTAGACATAATATTTTAAATGCACTTGATACAAATATATATATATATATATTTTTTACGAGATCTTTATCATAATTTACAGAGCAATATCGTTTTAAATTTAAAGTCATTGTATCCACTAGTCTTCACAATATTTCATTTTACTTTTTCGGTTATGTTCGTTCTATATATTCCAGTTCTACATCATTTCTACTAATGAGGCTTTTTTGACCAATGCAATTATTCACCTCGCATCATTATAACATCTACTAAGAAACCTTTTTTTAGGTGGTAAAGAAGGGGAAGAACTAAATGAATGAATAAATCCAATGTGATAAAATTGTATTCTTTTGTAAGTTATTTCATAACTAGATTTTCTCACGTTTGACAAAGCACAGTTTTCCCTATCCTCTCCTATTCCTAATTCCTAGGATGAGGGACTGTGAAATAAAAAACACAACTCAGGATTATAGGGTAAGTTTCCCTCTACCACAGAACTCCATAGATGTAGGATTCGGTGTGTTGCTACAACTCTACATCTAGGTAATTATGAGAATATTATAGGAGAAAAATTCCTCCGGCACTGGGACTTGAACCCAGGACCTTTGGCTATTCGCGCCAATGCTCTACCAACTGAGCTAAGCCGGAGCTCAATTCACAGCACCAGATAGAACCTCTCTCCTATGACTAATTGCCCTAATGGTCTACCTCACAGACAGACAAGTTATGTCATATGCAGTACTGTGAGGTACACTAAGTAGTGATTTTTGTGACCGGGCTCCCACTGTTATTGTACAGTTAACATTCAAGATAGATATATAAGCAATCATGAGTGTAGTGTCCAACAGAGACAATAATCTGTGGTTCATGATTGCTTATATATCTATATAGGTAATTATGTTTTATACAGTCGGAGAACAAAATGTCCATTTCTACCAACCATCGATGTATACATGATAATTTCGCTTCTTTTAAGTAGAAGGTGGGAAGGTTTTTGATAGTACGACTCATGCAATCCAACATGCAGTTTATAATGTATTCCATACGCTTCAGTCTTATTGTTTACGATCGAGCCAATGTATGAAGTTCGTATAAGATTCCTCGCTTTTTTTATGCTATGATTTTTCTATCCTTCAATTCAGATATGATTTCTTGTATCTCGCTATGATGAGAATAATTCCCTGCCGCTGACGAGGACACAAGTTTACGTAATCTATCAATGAGATCATTCGGATCATGTCAATATGCTTATTGTTTTTACATGTTCTATAACGGGATACTTCACCAGTTCTAACATTGCCTCTGAACTCGACCTGTCTTAGACCCATATTTTAAATGCACATAACACAAACATAATTTTTTACGAGATCTTTATCGTAATTTACAGACCACCTATGTGTCTATACCAGTTGTAATATTAGTTAATGGTAATATTATTTTAAATTTAAAGTTATTGCATCCGTTAGTCTTCACCATATTTCATTTTACTTTTTCGGCTATGTTCGTTCTATATATAACATTTCTACTTCAGTTCTACTTATGAGTCATCTTTGACCTTCTCATTATAACATCTACTAAGAAACCTTAGGAAAAGAATTCTTTAAATCTAGTTCTAATATCTAATTTTCCATCTTTACCCATGGCTTTTTTCTAGTTAGAACTAGTTTTAACTGGCTTATTTCTACTTATGAATGATGGATGAACGTTCGCGCTCCCTCTGAAACTGCATTCTACATACAAGTGTTGTAATCTTAGTAGTCTTGCTAACATTAACCTGTTGCTCTTTACCTATGATTCAACAAGTAATATGTGTAAGATATGATTAAAATTATCTTTTTGTTAGACATCCTGAGAGTTGATGTATGGTAAATATACAAGTCCACCGGAATTGCGTCACTGGAAGTGACGTCAGCGACTCCACTTGCTCCACCTGTGACGTCAGCCCCAAAACCACACTACTAACACAATGCTGATTGTCTTGAGCACTATTACTGTCCACACAATGCTGATTGTTTTGTGCACTATTTACATTACCCTTACATTACCCTCTGTCTGTATGTTGTCCTCTTCACTATTATTATCACAATCAGCACAATGCTGAATGTCTTGAGCACTATTTACATTACCCTCTTCTGCTTTGTTGCCATCGTTACTGGATGTTCGTTCCTCATTACTGTCTTTTCTCAGTTCTGCATCAACCTTATTTTCCCGTACGTTTTCCTTGTCTCGCTTTTGTTTATGCACTTCTTCCGTTTCGTCGTCTTTATTTAGGCCATACTGGCCTTCCTCTTGTTCTAGCTGTTTTAATGTTATTGGCTCGTTTATTACTACCGGTACTTTCTCTAGATTTTCTGTTATTGTCTTAGCAAGCACCTCCTTCCCATATCTATTCAACATACCCAAAGACATAAAGGCAATAATTTTTGCATTAAGCTGACTATAGGTCATTTAAATAATTCTCAACTTGGAGAAACTCTCTAATAGGTAACATGATAATGCCCAATGACATCAAGGCAATAGCTTGCATTAACCAACTACTGGTTATTTAAATAATTCTCAACATGGGAAATATCAATAATACTTAACATGGGAATGGCTAAATGAGTCAGATTGTAACGGCCGGCCATGTCAAGACCCACTACCCAGGAGGAAGAGATGATGGAAACATCAACTCACCAAACAGCACTAAGCCGAACTGGGAAGACGCTACATAATGAGAAAGTCTGTAGATATCTATTTCAATATGGGCAACGAAAAAACAGTGCGTGAAGAACTATTCCTCCCCAGTCCACATAATAAAGACAGTGAGATCAACCTACTGAGGTCTAAACTCGAGGAAGAGGCCATTGCAAGGCATCAAGCATCAGATGATGCTGACATGCTGATTTTAAGTACAGCTATTGAACAATCGACGATAGAAACATCTAATGTGGCTGTCATTGGAGATGTCGATCTTGCATTGATATTTACCGCAAATACTCCACCCGATTACAAAATTCACTCATAAAACTGGGGAGTAGAAAAGGTCTAACCAGTGTTTACTGTACCCACCAAATGCAGCAGCTGGGAGTGAAACAAATTCTGTTCCTGCATGCGTTTATGGATGCGATTCAACTTCAGCAACATTCCGAAAGAGTAATTAAACTTGGTTTTGCCAAACTTTACCAAAAACACCCAGATATTCACAGAGCAGCCGAAGTGTTTTACAACCCCTCCTCCTCACAAGTTGATATTGAAGAAGCTGGATGAACATGCATGTTAAGAAGGTATATGGCGCCCCAGCAAAGGAGAGCTCCCTTAACACCTACCGTTACCATTTGTTTCTAAAATCTATGACTATGATCTCTCGTCACTTCCACCAAGCAAGGGGCAACAAACGAACATCCATTTCGGACATACCACCAGGTGCTGCTCTGGTAACTCTGTAACTTTTGTTTTGTTGAAGATAAGTTAAATATCTTTATACATATTTGAAGTAAATTTAATGCTCTACAATTCTTTTCCTCACAACTTTGCTGTAAAGCGTAAGGCTGATGAGTTAGAAAGACAAATTTAACGAAAAACGTGAGGCAAAAATTAGTTTTGGGAAAATTAGTGATATCCAGTAGCCCATATCTCGAAAACAGTTATAGATACGACAAAAGTGTATATGAATCAACTTGTAGAGAATTATGTCAGTTTTAATTTGTTATATGACAAATGTTCCCTACGACGCGCCATTTTCAAGTTATAAGTGAAAAACAAAAAAGGTGGACCATTCCCACCCCCTACCCCCATGAAGCGTAAGGGGTAGGGGCGGGGACTTTTAGTATGTTTATCTCCTAACAACCCCCAACACATTTCCGAAGAAAAAAATTCTCCCCTCTCCATGTCCTCTACAACCCCTTTTACGGCATTTATCGACTGGACTATGTTTAGAGTTATTGTCTTCGCTCCCTTGACATCTACATTGTTCGCGGACATCAGCTGAGATGAAGCATGACGTATTATTCCTCTTGGAGGCGACGTCACTCGCGAGATCTTCTCCATGCGCTTGTTAGCTGTCCTGACGTGGGTTGGTGGACTCTCGGCGTTGCCTTGAGACACAGGAATTCGCTGACATGTATCCTCTCTGCCTTTCTTGCTGGTTAGCTCGCTTTTGTCTTCACTGAACTTTTTACCATCTACATACAGTTCCAAATTGCGTATAACAACTTCCCTACCTGCTAGCGTTAATTCCTTCCTTTTTTGTGTCAATTTTCTCCTGGTGATCCGTTCTTGAGGCGAGAGATCTTTGTTAATAAAAATGCCCGATCCTTTTAAAAGTTTCGCTGTTTCCAGAATCACATGTATAACTTGGTTTGTAGCAAAATGAGCGATTATTAATGTTCTCCCGTTTTTCTTCCCCACTCTGAAGGCTTCGACTATTTCCCATCCTTGAAGTGCTCCCAGTTTTAACTTGCTCTCCAGAATTTCAGTAATCTCCATCCTAGGCAAAACATCTCTTCTTTCTTCTATCCCCGTGAATACTAGGTTGAATGCTCTATTTCTCTTCTCCATGCAATCTATTCTAGCTCTCAGATCTTCCACCTCCCTCTTTATAAATTTAATCTCTTCTCTGATCTCCTGCTTTACTTAATTTGTTGCCATACTGATTTTATTGCCAAGACGTTCTTCTAGGCCATCAAGCTGTCTGATTATCTCTCCAAGATTAGGCCTACCGTGTGTGTCCACTGGTCCTGGATTCATCTCAATTCCTCCTACCACTAGAAGGAGAATGATTACAATTGAGTAAATCAATGTGTTAAAAATGTTTACTTTAGTTGCTTGATCCTTCTTTTCCATCGTCTTTTCGTTCCCAAAGGCGCCAATTCTTGCTCTGTACACTGCTATGTCTACACCCATTGTCCCTTATGCCACTTTTCTTTAAACAATCCGGAGCACTTCCTACACACATCCTCCCTCTGCCTTTGCTTGCTTAGTACTCGCGCATTCACTAGATAATTACAATATGTCCTACGACCAGTAATAGGAACATTTTCTGCTTCTCCATGTGATCTATTCTAGCTCTCAGATCTTCCACCTCCTGTAACTAACTCTGGTATAAACTCAATTCCAATTCTATATGTATTCTCTTATTTTTATTTCATTCTATAGTTTACCATGTTAAAAGTAATAATGTAAGAGCAAGCCAGATATTTACACTGTTTATTGCAGCTTACTACAGACACCTGTAATTATAGAGTAGACTTTGAATCAAACCACAGGTAAGTTATATTTAAATACAATTTTTTTAATATATTTTTTTTTTTTTTTTGTAATGAACTTTTAACAACAGAAGCTCCTTAAAATTTTAAAAGTAGGTTAAAAGTAGTAGTACAATTTTAAAAGTAGGTTAAGATAATGTAAGCATGACTGTGAGTGTTTTTTTTTTCCTGAATGTGTGAGAGTAAGTGCAGAGATAGGTAATACCTATCATTTCCAACATCATTTATATGCTGTACAAGTATAATATAATTTTTATCACCATTATCACTAGGGGCAATAGAATCCCAATAATAGTATCTCCACTTCTGAAATGGTTTCCTTCACAATGCCAGTTGGTCAGAAAATCTAGCTGACTATAACTGGAGGTCACCAATAACAACTACAACAAATAATGTAATTTTTGTGAAAATATCCTTACCATCAAAATGTGACTTTTTGATGTCATATCTGTGTTGCATGTCTACAAGGAGCCCTAAGAATATGCCATCAAGATGAGTGCCTCTTACACTGAGGTTCCCTTTAACACTGAGAAGTTCCTTCCAAGCCCCTGCAGGAGTTAGATAAGAGTCATACACATAGAACACAGGAAGACTTTGTCCCCTTCGTTGCATTCGGTACAGCGCTGCATGATCTCCATAGCGACGTATGATGTAACGAAGATGTTCTGAGAAGTTGATTGGGTTACGATCTCTGTATGGTTCAATGTGTGGGGCCACTCGTAGATCATATCGCTTTGCAGCATCTAACAATGCCGGCATCAATAAATCTGAGGATCCACCCTCAGAGTCAGACATGCCAGGTGGATACCATGACACTACCACAACTCCTGTGGGGCAATAAACATTATATTTAAATGCATAAACAAATAACAAATCATCTCTGAATATGAAACTCCTGATTCAACACTGTTACCAGATTCTAATCTAGTAAAATTTTCTTCCCACCAGGGGTGGCGCCAAGATAAAATAAGATTTATTCAACACAAATTTCTACAGAAAATATTGACTTCATCAGAGAGCTAGCTAATAATTACTTATGACTAGTTAAAACTAATACAAATGTAAGGATGTGCACAATTACATTAAATTACAATGTTGAAGTTAAATCCTACAATTTAGTAACTATACATTGTTTATAACATATGTAGAAAATCACAAGAAAAACATAAAGGTACCGGTAGTCTAATTTGTTAACCTTCACTGCAATGAAATTGTTTTCATATAAACAATAATGTTTAATAATATATAACTTATATATATACTGTATAAACCTAATGCTTATCAGTGGCATTGTGTTCTGGGTAAAATAGATTTTAAAAATTCAATTTGTAACAATTATTTAAATGATACACAGATTCCCATATATTAATGTTTTAAATAATAAAATAATGGGAATATTGACACATGGATTCAATTTCTTATTTACCTATATAAAGTATTATTACTATTATAAATGTTATTATTATTACTATTATTAAGTGCCAGTATGGTACTTTATGAGATTGTGTGGGGGACGAAAAAATGTCTGTCCGTCTGTCTGTCAGTGTGTCTGTACGCACCATAACTCAAATACGCTTTATCGGATTTTAATGAAACTTGGAAAACACATTTATAATGTCCATGGGAAGAACCATATTGATATTGAACCAAATCAGTTCACCGGTACCGGAGTAATGTCCAATTTAGTGCCTATTTTAATAGATTATATTAGAAAGACGCCATAACTCAAACACGCTTTATCGGATTTCCATGAAACTTGGTATACGCATTTACGACGTCCATGAGAAGTACCCTATTCAATTTGAACCTAATCTGTTGACCGGCACCGGAGTAAAGCCCAATTTTGTGTCTATTTTAAAGGCGCAATAACTCAAATACGTTTTATCGGATTTTTATGAAACTTCGTGTACGCATTTCTTATGTCCACGGGAAGACGTCTTTGATATTCGACCAAATCGGTTGGCCAGTACCGGAATAATTCCCAATTTAGTGCCTTTTATGTTAATATATAAGAAGTCGCGATAACTCAAATATGCTTTATTGGATTTTTCTGAAACTTTGTATACCCATTTATAGTGTAGGCTACATGGGAAGACGTCTACTGATATTGGACCAAATCGGTACACCGGTACCGGAGTAAAACCCAATTTAGTGTCTATTTTAAAGACGCGGTAACTGAAATACGCTTTACCGAATTTTTATGAAACTTGGTATACACATTTATAATGTCCATGGGAAGATGTCTATTGATATAGGATAAAATCGGTTGACCTGTTTCGGAGTAATGCTTAATTTAGTGCCTATTTTATGGTAATATACGTATTTGAAAGAACTTATGAAATGCAAATCAGTTATCATGACAACATAGCCTATTGTTTTACTGTGATCTTATAAGGCTTTGGAAATTAAAATACAGTTAGCTATGACAAATAACACTATTGCTTTACATGCGCTTATCCAACTAGACCATTAAACTGACCCAGGTAGCTGAAATGGTAACATTTTGGCCTCACATTCTGAAGTTCCACGGTTCATATCCCGAAACCGGCCAATTTGACTTTTTTATTTTTTATTTTTATGTGAGTGTGCGATTGTCATATCACAGATCTGTACATTTAAATTGACTGTCTGTATGTATTACCGGAATTGTGTCAAATAGTGTGTGTGATCTGAAATTGAGTTGGTTGATTAAAACCAATGTTTGGTATGATTTTGTGTGTTTGAAGATTTCAAATTGTTCTGGTGTGTTCAATTTCTTGCTTGTGTGTGTGATGTGTAGTATTTCCAAGTCTATGTTTATGTTTTCATAATTGTGGTCTGTTGTGATGATGTGTTCTGCAAAATTTGATTTGTTTTGTGGTGGTGAATAGCTTTGATATGTTCTTGATATCCAGTTCAAAATGATCTGCCTGTTTGGCCTATGTAGAAACTGGGGCAGTCTTGGCATTAGAGTTTTTATATACCTGTTGAGTTAAATTTGTCTGTTTGTTTGTGAGGTATTTTTTCAGAGTGTTGTTTGTTCTGTATGCAATTTTGTATTTCAGCTTTCTGAATGAGATGCAACTTTATACATTTTATTGCTTTGGTATGTGAGTGTGATGAACTCATCTTTTTGTGCTTGTTGGGGGTTTTGTGTGTGCCCTTTTCGTTCTGCTTTTATGAGCATTGAATTGATCGTTTCAGTGCCTATTATACCTGGCATCTTCAATTTTAATCTGATATCCTCGTTCTTCCTTCTATCTAATAGTGTATTAGTATTAGTATTAGTATTAGCCCGTAACATCCCTATCGGGCAAGGGCCTCTTTCTATGAAAGGTAGCTGGGTTCTTGCAGACCCGGGTAGCTAGTCCGGGAGAGATCAGTCTTTGATAGTGTCCAAGTTAAGTTTTATAAGGTGTCTCCAGGTTTGACGATCCTTGGCTTGCGTCGTCCATCGGTTACCAAAGGTGTGCCTGATGTCGTCTGACCAGCGTGTTTTCTGTCTTCCTATGTGCCTTTGACCTGTCCTAGGGTCCCATGAAGTTATTCTGTATGTCCATCTGGTGGGTTGTAGTCGCATGGTGTGCCCTGCCCATCTCCATTTTAGGCGGCTTGCTGTGGTTGCTGCATCCCTCATACCTGTCCTCCTGCGTATTACATGATTGGGTATCCTATCTTTTAGTGTGATCCCTAAAATTTTCCTCTCCATTTTCCTCTGACAGATTTCTATGGCTTGTCTGTGCTTCTTCGTTAAGCTCCATGTTTGTGCTCCATATATTAAAACCGGGAGTATGCACATGTTCATGACTTCGGCCTTTAGGTGAACCTTGTATGAATGATCTAGGAGGATGAATTTAAGGGACCAGAATTTTGCCCATGCTGCTGTGATGTGACGTGCTATTTCTTTGTCTGAGTTATTCTGGAATGAGAAAATCTGCCCCAAGTAGGTGGTTTCTTGGACATACTCAAGCGGTTCCTTAGTAGCTAGTGTGATGGCAACTTCGTTTCTGTTCGTCATTAGTTTGGTTTTTGCTGAATTCATGGTTAACCTGCTGCTGCACTTAGGTTTTCCAGAGCGTTAATGTGTGATTGTAGTTCAATTGGTGTGGGGGCAAAAAGCACGATGTCGTCTGCAAATCTTAAGTGGGATAGCTTTGTCCCATCTATGTTGACCCCGTAATCACCTTCTATTCCTCCGAATATACTCTCCAGTAAGCTTATAAAGAGTTTAGGTGACATTGGGTCCCCTTGATGCACCCCCCGTTGTAGCTTAAATTCTCTGCCTTGTTTATCAAGTTGAATCCTTGCCGTGATGTTGGAGTATAGTTTGGCTAGTACTCTTATGTACTTATCGTCTGTTCCTTGGTTCTTTAGGGCTGTTATTAGTGGTACATGTTCAACTGTGTCAAATGCTTTCTTAAAATCTATAAAAGCCAGATAAAGATCCTGATTGAATTCCTGGGTTTTCTCTAAAAGCTGTCTGACTGTGTGTAAATGGTCTGTAGTGGAGTAACCTGCACGGAATCCTGCCTGTTCCTCTGCCTGGTTTTCGTCCAGATTGCGGTTGATCCGTTTAGTGATGATCTTAGAGAATATTTTATATATGTTAGACATTAAGCTTATCGGGCGATAGTTGTTGATGTCTTCTTTATTCCCTTTTTTATGCAGCAGTATTATGTTATTGGATTGCCATTGCTTGGGGATATTCTCCGTCTTGAGGACTTCATTGAAAATATTTGTTAGATGTATTACTAGCTCTTCACCTCCCGCTTTTAGCTGTTCATTGGTGATGTTGTCTTGTCCTGGCGTTTTGCCTACCTTCACTTCCTTTATTGCTGCTCTAACCTCGCTCTTCAATATTGTAGGGACGTCCTGCACTTCTTCTAGAGGAGTTGAGATGAATTGAGACAGTCCTTCGGTTGAAGTAGCAAGTGTGCTCTGGTATAGTTGTTCGTAAAAGGCTGTGGCTGTCTCCACTATGTTCATTCTCATAGTGACTTTCGTTCCATTGGTTGTTTGGACTTGCTTGATGAGTTTTTTGCCTTGTGTTAGCTCTTTCTTTATTTTCTTTAATGACTTCGACTTCTTCATCTCCTGCTCTACTATTTCTGTTTTATATTTGCGTAAGTCTTGTCTAATGGCTCTTTTTGTGGTTCTGTTTAGTTCTGTGTAATGCTTCCTAGATTCATCGTCAACCCTCGCCGTGTATGCCTCTGTTCGTCTATTTATTAGTTGGAGTGTGGTTTCGCTGAGTTTCGACTGCTGCCTGGACTTGCCTTGTGTTGCTGCTTCTGTGGCTGCTTTTTGAATGCTCTGCTCGATGCTATTGTAGTTTTCCTGGGTGAGGTTAGGATCCATTCGTGCTCTGCTTTCTAGGTTTGCCTGTAGCTCTTGTTCAAACTTTATAGGGTTTAGGGCCCCTTCTTTTGGTTTCCGTTTGTGGAGGAGTTTGCGTCTTCTTATTTTTCTTTGCATATTGACTGTCGCGTGTTCCATCCTGTGATCCGTGTCCAACTTTAGGCCTTTGACTGTTCCTACGTCTTGTATGAGGTGTAGGTTGTCGCTTAGAATATAGTCAATTTCGTTATTAACCTCCCCGCCTGGTCCTCTCCAGGTCCACCTGTCTCTTGGATTTTTCCTGAAGAAGCTGTTGGTGATCTTAAGGTTCTGTCCTTCGGCAAATTGGATGAGCCGTTGTCCTCTTGCGTTTCGTTCGCCTATTTCATATGGGCCTACTGGGGTTTCTCTAGCGCCCCTAGTGTGTCCTATCTTGCTGTTGAAGTCGCCTAATACAAAATTAATATTTGCTCTATGAGTGTTTATGGTATCCTCTAGCACTTCGTAAAATTCTTCCACTTCCTCATCTGAGCTGTTTTGTGTTGGAGCATAGACCTGTATGGCTGTTACTGTCGTGTTGTTGATGTTAAATTTCACCACGGTGATCCTTTCCGATATCCCTATTGCTTCCGTTAAATGTTGCTTCAACTTCTTGGATATTAAGAAGCCTACTCCTCGTTGACCACCTCCTGTGCCTGTGTAACTCAGGAGTTGCCCGTTCGGTAGTTCAAGTAGTTCGTTTCCTTCTCTGCGTACTTCGCTTAAACCAATCACATCAAATTGCATGTCCCTTACTGCTTCTTCCAGTTCTAAAAGTCTATGCTCCCCTATAAGGGTCTGAACATTCAACGTTGCTAGCTTAATCCATTGGCCTGTGTGTTTTGCCGGTTTTTGCTGTCCAAGAGGTCTGCGGGCGTTGACTGGGGTGCTTTCTAGTTGGAGCGTGGAAGTTGGTCATTTTTTGGAGGGTTATCTTGCCAGAATTCCCATTGTCCATTGATGTTGATTTTTTGAAATCCAATTTTCACCTCATTGCCTTTTTCACGTTCTTCTCTTGCTCGTTTGCGTATCTGTGCCTGTACTTCTCTCTCCCGTTTCGTCATGTCGTCCTCTATAAAGCATTCTTCTCCTGCTAGTTTCCTTTTGTTCCTCATTACTTTAACTTTGTCCTCGAACTTCTCCATTGTGAGTCTCACAAGTCCCCTTCCTTTCCAATCCTTTCCTATATACTTGGCTGCTAATAGTGTATAGCCAACCATAAATCTCAGGAACTTCATTTCAGCAGGTGATGAAATAATATACAGGCAGTAACACAGTAAATGTTGTACCAACTGAACTTTAGGGATAATTGTGTTATTTTTGAGGTATAGGTGGTCCTCACATTATACAAATTTCCCATATTAACCACAAACGGAATGAAATTTATCAATGATTCATTTCAACTGCTTCTTTCACCTTCTTTTCTTGGTATCCAGTTCTCTCTTCTGTACAACAGAGCTGGCAGGGCATCTATAAATCCAAAATGGTTAAAACACACAACAATTAAACATAATCACACAGTTTAAAGGACTGCACTCAATGCTAGGTTAGCAATGACAATGTATTGTTTCTGTTACATTATCCTCTCCTTGCTTCCAGCCCCTTCAATTGGCACGTACCTGAGGGTTGAGACTAGAATATCACAAAATCCTTCTAATTTCTGTGGTGGTGCCATATGTCGCTTTTTCCCAACAAATGAGCCTGACTTCTCTCAATGAATAGGTCAACATTTAGAGGTAAAAGCCATATAACTCACACTTGATGAGACTAACAACTTGCTCGACACCACCCAGTCTCAACTCGCCTCCGATGCTGCATCATGAGATTTTGAGGCTGCCTAAATATGCAGCACTACAAGTTGACATATAATAGCTGGGAGGGTTGGTGTATGCAGGATGAAAAATATTTAAATGACAGTACAAATGGGTTTATAATGATTTATAACTTGGTTGCTGCTGCCTTTATTTATTTGTTTATGAATCTACTTAATTTTTAGCTCATTATTTAGGTAGACTCAGTCTCAAAGTCTTATCTTACGATATGCCTTGATACTTATGTATGTATGTATGTATGTATGTATTTATTCACACTGCAATTGGGCTTTGCCCGGTGACAGTGGTATCAATTACATTTACATTACAAGAAAACATTAAAGATTAAGAAAATATTACAAATTATTACAGATATCCATTCTAATAACTAATAACCTAATATTCCTAACAATTTATGGAATTAAATAATAAATTAAATAAAGAAATTAAATATGAGTTAATGAAGAAAAATACTTAAATACATGTCAAATTAAATATTAAAAAAAAAAAAATGATATAAATATACTACATATTATCAAGTATAATAATCATACACTTCTAACTAAACAGATACAAATTAAAGTAATTGATTATATAGCTTAGACAGAAATAAAAGAGCAGAGAGACTCATATTAAAGAAAGTGGCTACATGGAATCTAAATTACACATTTTAACTTTCTTTTGAATGTTCCTAAGGAAGGACAGGCCGTGAAAACCTCTGCAGGAAGTTCATTCCAATCATTTATTGTTCTGTTTAGGAAAGAGAATTTACCTACATCTGTTCTTTGCTGTACGGTTTTAATTTTGAACTCATGATAGTTTCTTCCATAATAGGTTGGTTTTTCTAAACGGGTTGTAATATCAGCCCATGCTTTTTGTCCCATATATGCCCTGTACAAGGAGCATAACCTGGCTTGCTTGCGCCTTGTTTCTAATTTTTCCCATCCTAATTCTGTCACAAGTTCTTCGCCATGGTCTCTTTTTCCTTTAACAAATTTAGCCGCCCTGGGTATAAATGATTTCTGTCCATCTGTAATGATCTACCAGTAACTTAAAAACTACTTAACTGATAGAGCTGAAATTTTGCATAAACATAGTTTTTGTACCCAGAAAGAACACAGGACTACAGTCATTCACTCTTCTTCACTATTTCTTCTGATATCATAATTATTAAAATTTCATATAAGTTAAAATGAACACAGGCCATGACACATCACAAATTAAAATATGACTTCAATATTTCACAGCCTACTGGTAAGCCCAAAGATCTTTTTTCTTCTTTCATTCTTTCTTTCATTCTTTCTTTCTTTCTTTATCTCTCTCTTTATTGTTACAGACCAGTACTAATGATTTACAGTAAGTAAATCCATTTTGTTAAGAATACTGGTAAGTTCTAGGATAAAAATTGTAAGTTTTTAGGGCCCATTTACATTTAGATTATTACGTTTTGTGGATACAATGGTGAGAATAAAATTTTTAATTTGTAAAAAATTTAAAGTATTTTGTTTTGGAGTATGCAACAGAAGTAGATAGGCATACATGATTACAGAAATTTACATGATTATTGTACCCAAATAATTAGGGTGACCAGATGAAAATTTTCAAAAGCAGGACATTTGAAGGAAAAAAGCAGGACATTTTGAGAAAAAGCCTGACAACACGTTAAATTCGGGTTTCCTTTCATCACTGCCTACCTTCGACATATCACTTTGATCGGGAATCAAACAAACTTACGACCAAATACAAGCCGGCAATGATTCTGAACAACAAAAGCAGGAACAGGAAGTGAAAACGGTTGGTTGTAACAAATCGATCTGAACGCGAAATTCGAGTGCGAGTGTTGTGGCAGGTAACCGGAAGCAGGGTCACCACACGTATTTTTACGAACATCAACATTTCCTTCAAATACGCATTTTTCATGTAACGACAAACTTTTGACCTCATGTTTTAAATCTTATATATCATATTTCAATATTGTGTACATTATATTGCTGTAAGACAGAAAGCCGGACATTTTGCCTTTCCCATAAAAAGCCGGCCGGATGCTCACAAAATACCAAAAAAGCAGGACATGTCCGGCGAAATCCGGACGTCTGGTCACCCTACAAATAATTATCATGGCAAGTAACATTCAATAAGGTCAATGTGATTTTTTGTCACATAATTATCAGCTCTTGTCTATTGACTGGCTGGTTATCCATACTTCATACCAGGTAAAAAAATAAAAATTGTATGTTTTTAGCCTTACCCAAGAAACATTACAAGGAGTAACCTTACTTCCCTTTTTTAGAGTGCAAGCAGTAGCGGCTCGTGGCTCAAAACGAAAGTGTGCTGCAAATACTATTTCATACAACAAATTTAAAATATTTTTAAAAAATTATTAGTAGGCCTATCTAAACTGCTTGTCTCTTAATCCATCTCTGGGAACTCTCACGCGATTTTCTCTGCCCTAATTATTTTTTTGCTAATTTCTCTCGTCTCGTCGAACGTTTTGTGAGTTGTGTGACGAGAGAAAATAGCAAAAATTAAAATAAAAATTAATAATAATAACAATAATAATAATGATAATAATAATATTAATAAATAATAATAATAATAATAATAATTAGGGCAGGGAAAATCGCGTGAGAGTTCCCCGAAATGGAATAAGAGACGAGAAAATAGTATTTTTAATGATCGAGGTAGAGGAAGTCGCTTAGTGTTCCCAGTGCGTCAGAATACTTAATCGGGGTTGTGGAATCCAGGTTTTTCTGAATTTATCACATTCGAATTTGGCGGTGAAGATGAAAAGCATTGCTTACTCGCTACATCATGGTCCCCTACCATCAGATGGTGGAAGATCTTCTCACATAACTAACAGCGCGCCCGCCGGTGAGACGTGAACCTCCCTCAGAATCCCACTCTGGGCTGCCGCTGCCGCAGCACATTTTGCAGGTTAAAACTCCCATATACGCCATGCAGTCAAGGTCGAGCATGACGTCACACCCTACGAACGCTGCGCTGTTCGCAAAATGCATTCACGAGGCGGAAAAGATAATATTCACATTACCGACTATTGACTCCCGAGCTACCAGCTAAGAAATTCTCGCGTGGATGCGCCAAGTTCAAAATCGACGCAAAAGAAAATATAATATTGCGTTTGAAAATAACATTATACGACGAGCAGAAAACAAGCTGTGTGCTGCAGCACTGCAGCACATAGGAGAAACCGCCACTGAGTGCAAGATTTTCTTCTGGACTTTGAGAATGATGCTTGCCTGCATCTAATTCCATGGAACCTAACGCTCTTCCCATCTATTGCTAGAGCGTTGGGCAATATGTCTTCCAGCATCTAATTCTAATTTCTGTTGCCAGGCTTGAACCAACTCAATTTCTCGCACAGACAACACTGCTCTGGCTTTTGATCAAATATTTAATATAATCATACTGTATACATGAAGGTTCAAATATTAAAATAGCCTAATATTGCAAAAATAAACAAATAAGCAAACTGGTTCACAATAGATGCAGACAGGTGTTATTCCTAAACATGTCAGAAGCACCAAAAAGCGATATATGGTTACTTTCTCACGAGGTTTCTCATGTAACCATGCAAAATACTTTTTAACCCATATGAAGGACAGGAAACCAGCTAGTATTTTATGTCCTGAGTTAAGGTGGCTTATGCCTCACAAACACTGTATCCCCTTTCTTATGAAAGGGTAGGATGATTGTTTTCTGCCAAGTCTTGGACAGATTTCCAAAAGCCAAATCATGTTCAATAACTGAAGGAATGTATTAGTGATACTGCATCCTGCATATTTAAGCAGTTATTCCTAAATTAAGGTGCCTTCTACTTGGGATTTATGGCATTTCAGTTTACTGAGAAATACTTTCAGTTTATCTAATGTTTTATTTTATGATTTGATTCACAGATTGTACTGGTATTACTTCATGTGGTGTCCAAAGGTCTGGAGCCTTAAATCTTATGAGATGGGGTTTATTCTGCCATTTCTCTAATACCTTTGTTGAAGTGCTTTAGGATTTTGTGTGCTTGAGGCTGTGGTCTGAATACATTCACTTGACTTAAGTCTCTTCAAATGGTGTTGAAATCCTCAAATCATCATAATAAAGTGTTATGTTATCGAAACCCTTGCATTTATTTAATATTCATAATAATTCTTTCATGTTTTTTTAGTAATTTCACATTCAATTCTTCAGGCAATGAGAATTGCTTCATACATGACCTTGCACCGCCATCTAATAATTTCTTCTCTGCTTGGTGGGGCTGTTTCATGTCTTGCTGGTTTCTCTTTTTTGTAACAAATGAAAGTTTCTACTTTTTTGTATATCATCTTCAACAATTAGATATTGTGATTTGTTCTTATAAGGCTTTATGTCTGACTTCATTTATTTTTCATTACACTAATCAAAATAATTTCATATATAATATACAACTAGCTTAAAAGGCCCAGCGTCGCCTGAGTTTTTTATTTTGTAATTTGAAATTAACTTATGATGGACTTTCGATTTTTAAATTATAGGTCATTTTATAGGTATTTAGAATTTTAAATAAGAAGAACGACTTATCACACTCAAACTATTCCCTTAGAAAACGCTTGATATAGCTTTTTATGGCTCATAGAGGATGTAGAATTTTGCACCCCATCGCTTGTACACACCAAGCCTAATAGGGATTCAAATAAGAAGAAACAGAAATTCCGGTAACATAAAATTGTATTGCCTTTGCGGAATATTTATTTCTCACTCTCATGTTACCATAAAACCGTTTTGAGGATGAAATTAAACAGAAATGCAATATCACTTTCAAACTTCTCTTCCCAAGAACCTGTGATATAATAATATACATATTACCATACCTTGTATTGTTTACTCTATGTCCAGGGTAGAGAAAGTTATGTGACTGCATTATTTTCGTGGATTTCATTCTTTAATATTTATTTATAACATGAATTATATTGATAGCTTCTCTAATTTGTCAAACTCCCGCTTCAATTATTTCCAAACCCATCTGAGACCACTGGCAACAATATGTTGTCGTGTGAACTGTAATTTGGATTTGATAATTCTGTGTAAAAAGGGATTAAGTATTTTAAAAAAAACATTTTATTTTTGGCATTTAAAATCAAAATTTTGCAAAATCCTTTCTTAGTAAGCACCTACATTATGAAACGAAGGTACTGTCAAAATTCCAAGTCTCTACATATTATAGCTTAGGCTCTACACTGATTCTCTGTCATTAAGTCAGTCAGTCAGTCAGGACAAAGCCTTTCATATATTATATACACACACAGAGTGCTTCAAACAAATGTATACACACTTTGAACTGTCATAGAAAATTTATTTCCTTTTCTACAAGGTTAAATTTCTGGGAGAAAGTAGTGTCATATTTCTTCAACAGGGGCTGCAGAATAGTTTCAACAAATGTCCAACAATCATGCCACTAATCAGCCTACAATGAAAAGTACCCAACAATGCTTGCTGATTCCATATTCCCTGCCATTCGTGCATTATATGGTTTTATTACCAACAAGGTGGCGCCCCGCCGCACTATCCTAGGGACGTACAAACATACCTGGATAGAGATTTGACAAGGAAGTGGATAGGAAGCAGGAGGCAAACCGAGTTTCCTGCACTCTCTCCAAACCTTACTCCGCTGGATTTCTTCTTATGGGGCACAGTAAAAGATGAGGCATACAAACGTAAACCACGTAACCTAGACACACTTTGGAATGAGATTAAAGCGGTATGCGCAGAAATCTTATTTGACACTTTGGTATGATGTATGGAATCAGTGGTGACTCGTACTCAGAAATGTTTTGATGCTGAAGGCCACCATTTTGAACATTTGAACTAATCCATTTTCATCAGAAAGTCATTTATTTTTCAAACTGAACTTTTAGCTTTCCATTTCCAGAAATTTAACCTTGTAGAACGGAAAATAGAATATCTGTGACACTTCAAAGTGTGTAGGGCCTACACATTTTTTTGAAGCACTCTGAATATAGAGATTAATTTAAATTAATATTTTTAACTATGCATCTGTTATGAATTGATATCAAATTAATATTGTATTGTGAATTTTCTTTACTTATTCTTTATGTTAAGTTAGGCTATTATATAATACATGTTTGCAGGGGTAGTTTATTTGCTCCAATCAGAGTAGTTGGATAATGATGATGATGAGGATGAACGATGAAGATGAATGGTGATGTATCCAGGTTTGTTTTTTGAAGTGTACATCACAGTCACACCTTAATTTAGTAAAGGCATTAAAGCTCATCATCATCATCAGGATCTAAAGGCAATGCCTTGTTGTAGTAGCCATGTTCTCTTTAGATTTTCATATGACAGCACGTCCATATCCTTTATCATGTTTTTAATAAATGAATTTCTTGGACGTCCTCTTGATTTCTTTCCCAGTATTTTCCCTTCAAAAATGTTAATGAGTAGATCATTGTGCCGAAATGTATGACCCACTAACTTTGCTCTTCTACTCTTAATTGAACTCAGAAGGGATCTCTCTTCCATCACTTCATTAAGCACTTCTTCATTTGTTTTCCTATCCACCCAACTCGTCTTTGTTAGCCTTCTCCATATCCACATTTCTGCTGCTTCTACTTTCTTGGCTTCTGCTTTTCCTATTGTCCATGTTTCGCATCCATAAGTTAATTTCGCATCCATAAGTTAATACACAACTTACAAATGTTTTGGCAAATTTTTTCCTTACTTCCATGCTTAAATGGTTATTTGTGAGAAGATTCATTTTGTGCTGAAATGCTTGTTTAGCCAGGTTTATTCTTCTCTTAATTTCTGTGTCACACTTGTTAAACTTATTGATAATGCTACCCAAGTAACAAAAACTTTCGACCTGGTCTAGGGCTGTACCGTCAAGCTGTATGTTGATTTTAAAATTTTCATTTGTTCTTCCGATCACCATGGTTTTTGTTTTCTTTTTATTGATCTTCATTTTAAAATTTTTCAATGCATCTGATAGGACTTTAAGCATTTTATTCATTTCCTTTTCTGAATCAGCCAAAATAACTATGTCACCTGCAAATCGAATGCTATGAATACTGACTCCATTTATTTTAATACCCTTTGTTTTTCTTTTCATTTCTCTGATTGCTTCCTCAATGAACATATTAAACAGATGTGGCGATAATGGGCAGCCTTGTCTCGCTCCTCTTCTTATTCTGGCTTCTTGTCTGCTCCCATTAATATTTATTTCAGTTGTTTGTGTTTTGTATAAGTTTAGAATAAGTCTTCTATCCCTCCAGTCTACTCCAAATTTTTTCAATGTTTGGAATAGTAATTCCCAGTCTACGTTATCAAAAGCTTTTTCGAGGTCTATGAAGGTGGCAAAGGTTCTTCTGTTTACTTCAATTCTTCTATCTAGAATTAGTCTAAGGGCTAAAATTGCTTCTCTAGTTCCTCTCCCTGTTCTAAACCCAAATTGATCTTCATCTAAATTCTGTTCAATTTTTCCCTTTAGCCTCTCTTTTATTATGTTTAGTAAAATCTTTGACGCATGTGAAAGAATTGATATAGTTCTGTAATTACTGCAGTCTGATGCATTAACTTTCTTGGGAATGGTTATAGTTCTACTTTTAATAAAGTCTGGAGGTAGCATTCCATTTTCATAGTAGTCAGAAACAATTTTGAATAATTTTATTTTCGTTGACTCATCTGTTTTCTTCAGCAATTCAGCTGGTATTTGGTCTATACCTGTTGCCTTCTTATCTTTTAGGCTTCCTAGGGCCTTTTCAAATTCACCCATGGTTATGGAGGGACCTATCATTTCCTCATCCACACCATCCTCCGTTTCTATGTAGGCCTAATCATTGACGTTTTGTATATCTCTGCCATTGTACAAATCTTCCAAGTATTCCTTTCACCTTCTACTCACCTCAGTATTATCAAAAAGCAGTTTACCATTTGTGTCTTTTACAATGTTTGATCTTGTTCTTTGATTAGGTAGCAATGATTTAATTGTATTATAAGCTTTATCTGATCTTCCCTTTAATAAATCTTCTTCAATTCCCTCGCTTACTTCATGCATCCATTTTTCTTTTTCTTCCCTACATTTTTGTGTGATTTTATTCTTAATTCTTTTGTATTCTCCAAAGTCTTTAAGATTCCTGAGGGTATTCCTTTCTTCAATCAGATCTAATATTTCCTTGGTCATCCATGGTTTCCTTGGTACTAGCTTGTTCTTGCCAAGAATGTCATCTGCTACTTTTATTATCGTTTCTTTTACATCTTCCCACTTTTCTCTTCCTTCCAGCTTATTGTCCATTTCTTCTTTCAGTCTATCCACTGTTTCAGTATCCTTAAGTTTTTCTAAACACCATTTACTATTCTTCTTCCTTGGAATTTTCTTAATAATAAAATTGCATTTTGCCACCTCCAGGACATGATCACTGTCCACTTTAAAACCTGGGTAAGAATGACTAGACTTGATTTGGTTCATGTATCTCTTCCTCACTAGTATGAAATCAATTTGGTGTCTCCTTAAGTCCCCCGGTGCCTTCCAAGTGTATCTTCTTCTGATGGGAACTTGAAAGTATGTGTTAGTTATTTTCATTTCATGTTGTTCACAAAATTCCAGTAGTCTTTTGCCACTTCCATTTATTTTACCCAGACCAAACTTCCCAACCCACTGATTTTCTTTATCACCAACTGATGCGTTAAAGTCTCCCAATATAATCAAATTATCTTGCATTTTTACTAATTTTATTAAGTCTTCTAATTAACGCTGCTAAGTCATAAAACTAAATTAAACTGTCTTGCTTTCCTACTATTGGAAAATTTATCAAGCACAATTTTAAGCACTACTCATTTTGTCGCAGTGGCTGGCAGGGCCAGATACTTCAGCAAGCTAAGCTTGAGCTGCATAGGCGAACACAAAATGGGTAATTGCCGGAAGTGCTGAAGTGCCGATAGTAGCTGAACTGAATGAGGTTTTCTTGGGGTTTCCCTCACCATGGTGAGGTGAAGACTGGATCGGAAACACGATCCCTGCTAGATAGATGACTGAATATAAAGAAAATACATAATTCAATTAGTGCTGAAACAGCTAGCTCAAGACACATTTCTCAATTGATTTAGTGTAGGCCTATATAAAAATGGACAATGGAGCAATAGAACAAATGTGCCGAAAAGTAGTTGGGACCAGATTATGGTCTACTGTAAGGGCTTCAGGGTTGGTGGAGGGCCAGAAAAAAGGCAAAAATTCAATGGTAAACTGAATTAAAACGCCCTAACAAGCAATGTACCGGTATTAACATATCTAGTATTTTGGGAGTAACTGCAGCCCCTCAGCCCCCCTCTGAATATACCCCTGGGTACCAGTATTGCTTGTTTTGTTTTAAATTACTTTCATATGAATGTAAGCCTACTGCTTACTAAGGGTAATACTTGATCTTCAAAGACTTAAAAAATATTTTTTTCCCCCAGACATGTAGGATAGGTTTGTGACTGAGTCATGCTTCTTTGGCAGGCAGTGTAGAAATAAAAATAATAGACTATTACATTTTAAAAATTGTATGGATACATGCCTACTTTAGCTTCACTTAATTGCTGCATGTGAGTGTCAATTACTGCAGGATCCCTTGAACTGTAGCAGCCAAGCATGGGATAGAAGTTAGAACTGATATCACTAGGTGGTTCATGAGATCCTGTTGGATAAATCTTCTTATCTTCTTTCTTCCAATTAGGCAAATAATTATGATTCCAATGTCTCCAGTACCCATCCACAGCTACATTCCCATACCATGCATAGTAAAAAATATGAATGTTGTAACTAGGACGGGTGAATGACTTCCCCTCTTCATTAATCAGTTTAATTGACTGGGAGCGCCGCACTTTCTGAGATATTTTCTCAACTTTTTGCTTTAGCCATTTCAGTCTGAGTTCAGACTTGTTCAAAAAGTTATGAGTTATTATTTCTCCACTCTGTAACAATTGAGCTTTGGAAGATACAGGATTGTTATAAGCAGTTGTTGGAGATTCCACCTCTTGTTTCTTTAGGCAGTTAATCTTGACATCCAGCTCAGCCCATTTGTATAGTAAAATGCTGAGACCTGATGTGAAGCAGACAATCAGAAGAACAGATACGGACATGTAACGCTTGATGCAAATCATGCACCATCGTGTTGGTATTACTAGCATCTTGACTAGAATAACATTTATTGCTTTCTGAGTCTTTGATGCTTGTAATTTCCTTCCACCATGTGTTCCATCTCTAAGTCATCTGTAATACAAGAAATACTGATATTAATCTTCAGAATAAATAAACATCTAAAGAGTTGGTGATTCCTGGAAGTTTGTGCAATCAGGGAAATTCTGATATCATGAAATAATTATTGTCATTGCTAATTTATTATTTTCATATACTGGTAGTAATTTTCAATGGCTGACTAAAAATACAAACTAACAAAAACATACATACACAAAAAGTGCTGGAAGCACAGGGGTTTCATGCTCGATTTTTGTGTCTCATTCACTAATGTTAAAAAATACTGCATTCATTCAAGATAATGTGTTTGTAGAAAACATATTGAGTAAAAATAATGCAACAGAAATTTAAAATATCTAAGATGGTTTTGAACTGTTGTTTATAGTCTAATGTGTTTTCATGACTTCATTGCATTCATGCCAAAATTCTGAAACTGGGAACAGTTTTCTTTCCACCCTTTTTTTTTCTCTCTCCAATCCTAAAGACCCAGTCCATCATTCTACTTCTCTACTAGACATTCTGGATGAAATTAAATGCTCTGTTGCTCACTTTTACTTTCAGGCATATACGTAGTATAGAGAAAGTATTGTGATCATGACAAAAAATCAAAATTGAGATAACAGCGGAAAAACATATTTCAGCCATTGGTTTTAGAAACCAAAAAAAGTGTTTTTTTAATTATGCCTGTCTGCCTCTCTGTCTGTCCATCTGTCTGTGAACGAGCTCAGTGGGTAAATGGTTCATTGTATTTACTTCTTGCTTTTAATTAAAGATTTTTGAAGTGAAACTTCTTTAGCCGCGGTAGGGGTAAATCCAGAGCTTGTGTCACTCTCAAAAATCGTCACGAAATTAGTGTCACACTAAAAATTGTCACAAAATTGTCACACTCAAAATCGTCATGAAATTAGTGAGGTGTGACGGAACGGACTGCACAGAAAACAATCAACTCAATGAATAGGAGTAATCAACTGCTATATGTTTTAAAGGACAAAATTAAAAAATCAAAGATAGAAGGTGGTGGAAAGGAAATTTTTCAGACCTAGTACGAGGACCTGCAAATGGGAATAGTAGTAGTAGTAGTAGTAGTAGTAGTAGTAGTAGTAGTAGTAGTAGTAGTAGTAGTAATAATATTAATAATAATAATAATAATAACAATAATAATGATGATAATAATAATAATAATAATAATAAAATCAGGTAAACTGATATAACAAAGTGCCAAATGTTTTTGTTGAATCAATTATAATTGCAATTATGATGTGCAGGAAATAAGTTTCTTTAATCAGATTAAAATCGACCAGCATCAGCACAACTACAGATTTGTGATACCTTGACCCACTCACATAATAAAAAAAAATCCCTGTCAAATCGGCCGGCTCCGCGATTTGATCCAGGGACCTCCAGAATACGAATCCAAGACGTTACCATTCGGCCAACTCAGTCAGTTTGACGGTGTAGTTTGATAAGCATATGTGAACGCATAGTGTTAATTGTCAAATCTCAATGTAATGCAACTTGAAATTCTTAAAATATGTCAACATTTCGCAAATTTCAGTGGCATATAACTCCGCTAATTATTTCACAGTAATGTACCTTCTGTATATAACAGTAGTCATGTAGTAAGCCTACTCAATTTCAAATACATGTAGATGTAGATGTAGATGTAGATATCTCGTCCTGTAGATCCTGTGTTGAGCGGGGCTCAAGGATATAGAACACGTCAGATCAAAAAATACATGCATGTTATAACAATAATATACACTAACTGCAAGCTGCCAAATTTATCCAAGCTGGAAATATTCCTCCAAATTGTAGAAGGTGTGAGTTATTAAAAATTCCTTGAATTATGTTTTGAAAGGTTTGCTCTTTCATTGAATACATAATAATTTAATGTTGTTTGGAAGCTTGTTATATATCTGTACTGCAGAATAATAAGCACCCTCCTGAAAGAGTTTTAACGAGTTATTTGGTCTGTGTAGATCAGGGTCGGGAACGAAGGCACTGAAGGCGCGAAGTTACCCTCCCTCTCGTCCCCACTACTCTATTTCAGGAGCGAGGTAATGACAACTAAACCGGTTGACTCAGAGACTAGTCGCGTGGCAATAAACCTGTTCAGTGCTGGCTTGTGTGCAACATGAGTGAACGAAGAGTATTTAATCGGGACTGGGAGAACAAGTATTTTTTTTTTCAAGATGATAAAGCACAGGGTTTGATATGTCCTACTATTATTGACTACATTACAAGCTTTACCATCAGGAGGAATTTCAATTCGGCTCATGTTGGAACCTAAGGCGAGGTTCTATTACCAACAGAATTGTTGATCTGGCAAAAGTTTGGAGAAACGATTGATAGACATTGTTCATTTTCCCTTGCCATGGACGAAACTACTGAAAATAAAGATACTGCTCAACTTGCTGTGTTTATAAGACGTGTAGATACAGAATTAGCTGTGATCGAGGAGCTGCTGGACATTTATTCAATGAAAGATCACGCACGCGGTGAAGATATTTTTGTGGCAGCGATGATGATGATAGCATGAAAGTTTAAGCTTGAATGGGACAAGTTGGTCTGCATAGCTACAGCTCCAGCAATGGTGGCAAAAAAAATGGGTCAAATAGTGAGACTGCAAAAATTCCTTTGTAGCTTTGTAGCCATTCACTGAATTATTCACAGGGAAGCACTGTGTGCAAAATCAGCTACTTTGAATAACGTAATGGATACCTGTGTTAAGATTGTGAATGTAATCAGAGCGCATGCTCTGCGGCATAGACAATTTCAGGAAATTTTGATACTCACAGATTCCGAATACTTAGATTTACCATACTTCTGCTGGGTAAGATGGCTAACCAGAGGCAAAATGTTGCAATGAATGTTTGATCTACGGAAATAATACTATCCTAGCAACCAAAGGGATTGCAGTTCCAGAACTTAAAGATGATACTTTTGTTTGTGATTTTGCGTTCTTAAGCGATTTAACGGTTCACGTAAATGAACTTAACCTATGTTTACAAGTTAATCACAACAAGATTGTACATTTAAGTTTTAACAGACTGTGTGAAAACATTCAATCAGAAATTAAATATGTGGCAGAGCCAAATAGAAGAGAATAAATTGCACCATTTCCCATCCTTAAAATCGGTCATGAAAGATGAATTGCTTGATATGAAAGAAAAATATATGGCACTATTACAGGAGTTAACTTATCAGGAGCATTCTCAGATAAATTTGTAGCCGTGCAAGTGTTAGACAATGACTGCAGGCTTTTAGAAAATCCATTTACATTATGATCCTTTGGTGGGTCATGACGAACTGTAATTCGAATCAATTAACCTTCAAAGTAGCACACCATTGCGCAGTTCAGGAAAACTTGGTTTGGATTTATACACTTCACAGCCGAAAACATTTCCCAAGCTGCGCCTTTTTGCAAGTAAATTATTGGTCATGTTTGGTACTACTTATCAATTTGAACAACTTTTCAGCCTATTGACCTTGAATAAGAGCTTGCTGGGAAGTCACATTTCTGATGAATATCTACGATGTGTTCTAGGTTTAAGTTCATCGAGTTTGTAGTCGGATATTAAAAAAGATAATATCTGCAAAGAGACTAAAAAGATGCCAACTGTCTAAATTAACACAGTGCCATTAAGAATACGCCAATATGTAATAATGTACGTTTAAATAATGTCAATACACTATTCAGCTAAGTTGTGACGTTTATTTTGAGAATTACGGTGTAGAAATCACTTAAATGCCACTAGTAACATAAGGGAAATAAGTAGAACCAATTAATAAATAATGTTAATTATATAGACCTGCTTTTCTAAGCTCAAGGTTTGGTAAGAATATTAGAACTGTGATTCAACGTTGCCATTGCGTCTTTCCTCATGGTTGTCCCATTACCTTTCTTTGTGCCTTCCTAGCCAACTCTTCACCAGTTCAAGAGATATTCATTACTTAAAAGATCTCTCATCCAATATCCGTGGTACCGCCACTGTAGCATGCGTCACGAGTCTGCCTACCTCTCAGGTAGAAGGAATGGGGATGGGGCGAGCGTAGGGGTAGAGAACTTCTCACTCTCAGTGCATTGCTTGCCAAGCCTGGTGTAGATCATTCATGTTTCTAGTAGTACGTCCATGTATACTAAAATTAGTTTGAAATTTATCAATATTATCCACTACATAACACATAACAGAGTATATATACTCCCCTGTAAGAGTGAGGACAATTAATTTTTCAAATAGCGGTTTACAAGATATAGGCCAGATGTGCACACAGGGATCACTGGTCTGTGACGTGCGTAATCTTCACGTCGAGTCACTGCGACATATTTACAGTAATTCGAGAAGGAATCTGGGTCAAGTGCGTCGTTCAAGCCGACTCACCACGTGCCAGAAAGTGAAAGTCCAGAAATGTTAGATACGCCACGTGATAAAGTGGAACTCTGATACGCGTTAAATACCGAGCAGAAAGACAGACTCTGGTAGATGTTGTTATGTAATGTTGGGTCTTTTCCAACTTTTCAGGCCTATGGAGTGCCTACACTCACACTTTTACTGTAGTAAATCCACAACCTTATTATCATAAATGCAGAAGTCTTCCAATTTCAGACCTGGAAGCTGCGGACGAAGCAATTAATTGATGTTAGAGTAAAATATTATTGAACCTTCAAATTCAGAATATATTAATGCATTGTTCTGAGTTATGAAGAAAGATAGTAGTCCACGCGTCACACTGGACGCACGGAAAATTAACTCTTATACACAGAAAGATAATTTTAGGCCCGAGCCCATTGATACGTTACTAGGGAAATTGAAGGCAGGATAGTATTTTTCAGAAATTGATCTTACGTCATCTTACTGGCAGATCCCATTAGCAGAGGAGTTAGGAAAGTATACTGGTTTCGTACATAACGGCAAAACCTATCAATATTCTAGATGTGCTTTTGTTCTCTACACTTTCGGGAGTGCCTTGTTAAGAGCTTCAGACAGAATATTTGGAGATACGATAAAAGATTTCCTTCTTCATACATCGACGACTTCCTCATTTCTTATCATGACTTTGAGCCATTTACGGCATATCGACTACGTTATGACCAACCTGTGAGAAAAACGGCCTGGCCATAAAACCTGACAAGGCTATGTTTTTTTAAAGAAACAGACTGAATTTGTAGGATACGTGATCTCAGAGGACGGCATTAGGCCTAACCAAGACAGAGTCGACAGTATACGACAGATTCCACCTCCTAAGACTGTTGCGTATGTTTTAGGCGTACTGAACTATCAAAGCAGATTTCTAGTAAACTACGCTAAGCAAGTAGCTCCACTCAGAGAATTGTTACGCAAAGACGTAAAATTTAAATGGACTCCTATCGAACAGAAGGCGTTCGAGGAAGTCAAAGAATCTTTTGCAAATTGAGAGCTACTAGAGAGGCCTAGGGATGACATGGCATACACCCTTTTCACAGACGCCTCGGCCAAGAGGTATGGCGTCGTGTTGTGCCAAATAGACGAGCAGGGCCAGAAGCACATAATAGGCACGGCTTCTCGAGGCCTATCCAGATTGGAAGGAAACGCTTGCGTCACTGGGCAGGAAATAAGGGCTATTTTCTTTGCGCTTGATAAATTTAAGCAGTATATTTTTAATAGACAGATTATTTTGCATACAGATAATATCAGCTTAGGCTTTATGAACAGATGCAAGCTCACTAGCTCCAAAATTTCGAGATTTATCCATGAAATTATGTCCTACGACACAGAGATTAGGCATATTGCAGAGGATCAGAATATGTTTCGAGATTACCTTTCCCGCTTAAACTTTAACCAAGGTTTGTCAGAAACAATGACCGCACCTTTCCATGAGGTGGCAATAATGAAACTGAAGGCGTCAGGGAACCATAAGATTTCAGATAGGTTTAAACACATCAATCAACTGCAGGCATCCGACCCAGACTTACGCAGACTGACTGATGAGAGATCTATGAGTGCGCTGTGGACACCTTCGGTTGGAGAGGAGGTGTGCTGTATAAGCTTCACTGCACAGAGGTTCGGAAATGGAAAATATATATTCCTAAATGTATGGAGAGAGAATTAATTGTTAGCTTTCATGAAGCATTAAATCATTCAGGCTGTGAGAAGGTTTCACTCACAATACAAGAAAACTTCTATATCAAGCATCTAGCAAGAAAAGTCAGACAGGTGACGTCTGCTTGTGACCTATGTCAGAAGGCCAATCCGATGACGGTTCGATATGACATTGAGACGCACGCTATTTTAAGGAATAGGCCTAAAGCACTGGTCGCCATAGATAGCCAAGGTCCTATGGCTCCTTCTAACGTTGGCTACAAGCATATCTTTGTCATGTACGACGTGTTTTCTAAATTTGTAAAAGTTTACTAGTCATCCCATCTTAAAGTAAATTACAGAATCTTTTATTCCACATTACGGACCCATCGAAGTTTGTTAAGCGACAACGTGACAGTTCACACTAGTAAGGAGTTCATGGAAATACTACAGTCATTAAATATCTACGTTTACAAGTGCTCTTTATATTTTGCTTCTGGGAATCCGTGTGAAAGGGCGATAAAAGAGGTGTCTCAATACTTGAGAATCTTGTCTCACAAAAACCACAAAGATTGGTTCTGAGACTGTGAGATATTTGAAGCAGTTATCAATAATTCCATAAGCCGGGTCACAGGGGTCGCTCCAATCACTCATGTTGCGTAAGGAATCGGAACCTCTTATCGTGAACTTGCCTGAAACTTTGCCAGCAGATCGCCCCCTTACTGATGTTGAATTTTGCAAACGCGCATTCGAGCGCATAAAGATACGTGCAGACAAACGTAAGGAGAAGGCTAGAAGCTATAAGCGTAAATGGTCGCCTGAAATCAACGACAAGGTGTTGATCAGGGACAGTAAATTGTCTTCATTATTGAGGGCATGTTATTCTCGTAGGAGTTGCTTTACAAAGGACCATCATACATAGTATAGAAATTTGGGGACCATACATACGAAATTCAGGATGTAAAAAGAGATAAAATTCTTGGCAGATACCATAAACAGTTATAGTCCAGTCGATATAATGAAAAATAGGGGGGTAGCTGGAAAATATTCCGAAGTTAATGAAACTTTTACAGGTTATTTGGGGGTACTCAAAGATGTCTATCCTAAGTTTTCGACCTCGAGGACCCTGTGCTAACTTGGGGGAGGGCAAAAACCTCATATTTTTTAAACTTTTTTCAGTTTTTCGCTTCTATCTCGTAAACTAAGCATATTTTGTGCACCATAGTGGGATACAAAGTTGTAGAGCATTAAATTTTGTAAAATGTCGTTGATAAAACGAATTTTTAATTCCAATATTAACCGAGATACGGCCGATGAAACTTAGACAAAGTTTCTCGGAATGTAAAAAATTATCCGAAAAACGAAGGGTTTGGCCCTATAACCATTTATTACCATCATTTCCATTTTAATTATGTTAATCACTCATTAATATCAACATCTTGGAATACCTATGACCCCCTTCCTCCACCCCTTCTTCCCACCCCTCCCCCTCCCCCAAACGTGAAGATGCCTCATTTTAATATAAGAAATGCATTTTAAGAAACCTTCTCACACCAAAAACCCTTTCGTTATACCGACAATGTGATGTCACCGGAGGGGGGTCCGCTGACCAAGAGCCAATTGTCAATGCTGTCAATGCTATATGATGCATTCCTTCCTATCGTGGGTGAAGACGTAGATTTTGGCGCCAGAAAATGCAATGTCATTGATGGTGGGTTTCTGTTGCACAGGTTTGTTTGGACCAAGTCAAGTGAAGGCACATTTCAGGTAGTCTGCCAAAACTACGTGGATTACGTCCATAGGCACTTCGGTAGCAATGTCATAGTGGTTTTTGGTGGTTATCCTGTTGGGATAAGCTACCAAAGCACCAAAGCAGCTGAACGTTATCGGCGTTCTTTGCTGCACTCCTCAACAAAGTTTGTCTTTTCTAAGACGACTTTGATTAGCATGATTTCGCAGGCGAAATTTCATTCCAATGATACCAACCAACTTCATAACCATATTGAAGAGTGAAATGGAAGCCAAGGGGATCCAAGTGAAGCAGGTACTAGAAAATACCGATGTAATGATTGTGGATACTGCTGTCTTAGCTGCTGACAAATATGATAGTGTCATCATAACAGGTTACGACATAGATCTTCTGGTGCTACTCACTGCTTTGGGTTCTTCCAAAACGGACGTCTATTTTCAGAAGAGTGGAAAGGGTAACATCCCAACTGTGCTGTATTCATCCCACTCGTTCAAATACGAACCACAGGATATTCTTTTCCTGCATTTGACACCATGTCAGCACCCTTTGGTATTGGAAAGAAGAAGGTGATGCAGATGTATAGCAAGAACCCTAGTCTTTCAGAGATTATTAAAGACCCCGAGGAAAATCCAACTCATCGCCGATGTTGGAGAGAAGTTTCGTTTGAAACTGTAGGGAGGGACCATCGAACTTGACAACCTCGTAGACTTGAGGTACCGCATTTTTTCCACAGTCATGGCAAAGCCGAAATGTCAACTTGCCAGACTGCCAACAACCAGAGATTTCGCAAAGTACCACTCATTCAGGATGTACTTGCAAGTCCAAGCGTGGATGGGAAGCCAAGGGAATTATTTCTACTTTGGTCATAACACCTGCAATTATCTTAATTATTTATAGTTATGCTCTAAATTATGATTTTGTAAATAAATTCTATAATTCTATTACTTTAATTCTTGATTGCTGGT
This sequence comes from Ectobius pallidus, assembly GCA_964059195.1. NCBI lineage: Eukaryota > Metazoa > Arthropoda > Insecta > Blattodea > Ectobiidae > Ectobius > Ectobius pallidus. The sequence goes on along the minus strand of CAXKWD010000003.1, from coordinate 148,989,617 downwards.
TCTGCTCGAACCACAGCAGTTCAGTGGAGTTCTTGAATACGTCTAATGACGTCACCGTCGCAATGCGGCAGCGGTTCAGCGCCCCTAGCGGACACGCTAGGTTTCTTGGAGAGGCCGACACTTCGGAATCTTCAGTGAGGGTGAGAGAGTGTGTGTTGGACTCCAGCGGCAACAGCCGCCTTTCTTCAGAGTGTGTGATGGACTACAGCGGCAACAGCTGCCATTCTTCAGTTACACTCGTCAGCCACATCGTGGCATTGCTGGATCCACCAGTTGAACTTCAGTTGCACATTCATTCTCATCAGTTGGACTTCAGCAACGTTCAACCAGCAGTTGCATCAGCGGCAACAGCCGCCTCTCTCTCTACAGACGGATGCAACCGCCCCTCAGCAGAGTATTCTCGAAGCATCGAGACAGCGGCATCAGCTGCCCTTCTGTATCAACATTTTGTCTATGAAAGACAAATCATCACAATTCAACAGACTTCAGCAGAAGTTATTTCTACAAGGAACGTTTGTTCTTACGACATCAGCAATGGGTATTATAGTCAGTAATTATGATATTGTATCATCACGTCAGCGCACGTCATGTGCATACAGCAAAGCATACAGCAACAGCAGTCATTGACCTTGTTACGCAACAGTGCAAAGTTACGTGAGTTATTTCTGAATTAACATACATGTCAATAAATATCAATATAAAACTTAAAAGCATATGAATAAATACAGATAGTATTTAGTACATAATCATATTACACGAGTAATATACATGAACAATTATAGACAGTTCTTAAGTACAAATTCATGTAATAAATGAGCATGTTTCATGAATGCTCTACAGACACAATTTCCTATTCAAGTCTCTGCATTAAATGTGTACTTATAGACATTATCAGCTTTCATATTTAAAGATATTTATTATTCTTGTGAACATTATTTACAGACATTTAAGAAGAAATCATTTGTTAATTTCACTACAAAGAAGTACAAATTATGTTAACTTATGTGTATTATTGTGTTAGAAGTGAATAAATATATCACTGACTGAATACATGTTCATCATTAAACATTTGGTTTGTATAGTTACAACCTGGCGACGAGGACCTACGCAAAATATATTAATCAAATACACCATCTCGAAAGTTTGGCAACTAAGATGGGATATCTTCGTACTAGCTTGCATTTGGTGTAGCACCAATTACTAATTATTTATTTTAAACTACCCGATCTACGTTTATTGAGGTTCAAGATTATGGGTTAACAGGAATTCGCAGTAAGGTGATGACCAGGCACGAAAATATGTAAATAACTGCAAATCACAACAATAGGCTTTTGCTAGCGGACCCCCCCTCTTCCGGTGACATCACATTGTGTGTAAAATGAAAGGGTTTTTGGTGTGAGGTTTCTTAAAATGCATTTCTTACATTAAAATGAGGCATCTTCACGATTTGGGGAGGAAGAGGGGTGGAGGAAGGAGTCATAGGTATTCCAAGATGTTAATATTAATGAGTGATTAACATAATTAACATGGAAATGATGGTAATAAATGGTTATAGGACCAAGACCTTCAGTTTTCGGATATTTTTTTACATTTCGAGAAACTTTGTCTAAGTTTCATCGCCTGTATCTCGGTTAATATTGGGTCTTCAAATTCGTTTTATGAACAAAAATTTCATTAACTTCGGAATATTTTCCAGGTAAAAAGTGGATATCGACTGGACTATTATTAAAACCATACAAAGAATTACACCCAGAGTAAATTAAAACATGGAACAGGAATAACCTACGTAAGGCCTGTAACTAGGTTAATACACAGTTCTTAGTAATCACCATCACATACACAACGTTGAATTACTTTCCGTTAATATCAGTGCAATAATACGAGTGACATAATCCAGATCTGGTGTGACCTAGTCTAAGCGTGGACTCAATGAACCTTACTCGTGTCCCAGATAAGTAAAATAGTGTTGGCAGTGCGCTTGTAATAGAAAGTCGAGTGTTGCGTCATTACAAGCAGACTCGGTGAACCTTCATAGCGACAGCATCGATGGTGCAGTGTTTATGCGTGTAGTGTTTGGAGTGCGACCATCACAACATAAGCTGACTTAACGAACCTTACTGATGATGGGTCGAGTGCACTTGATGCACAATATTACAAAAGTTCATTACTGATCGTGTCAAGGATGGCATTTGAGGCAGATAAACCTATGTAATGCGATTAGGCCTTTAGAAGGAAAATGATTTAAGCGTAATAAGGTAAACAGGTGTATTGAAATAAGGACATTGAGACAACAAAGTTGTTCGAAGTTGTGAAAATTTTTGTAAATAATTCGTAAATTTTAGTGTATGTGCTAAGTCTTAAGTTGTTGATGACATAAGGGTAAATGAAAAGTGACAGATGTGGAAGCCTTACGTCACAACAACCATACGGTTGACATACAGGTCAGACAGAGAGAACCTCGCCCGCTTACAAGAAAGTAGAAGAACTTTATTGCTTTATATTTGTGTTCAATAATTGAATTTTGACTTGACAATAACTTTGAAATTGTAATAATTTTTCTATTTCAATAATGTTCACACATTCATAACTGCCATGGCTTCTCACATTTAACGATTTTTTACACTTATGATTAATTTTCATGGGCAGTACCTCTAAAAAAGATATTATTACAAGTAAACAATTTCTTTTTCCAAACATAGCCATTTGAGGCCAAATAGGCCAATGGCCGCGTTTATTTCATGTAAGGGAAGGAGAATTAATTCTAATCATTCATTGTATTTAATTTGAATAGTAATGAAGGTAGCTTATATAAATTAATAATTTTTATAATATTACAATTTATTAACTTCAAGTAGAGAATTGCTGTAGAGGAATTTCTTTTTTGAAAACAATGAATAGGGTACAGATCGCGCACCAGAAACGCCGGTTTGCCATGTCACAGAAGATGACAGCAGGGGTTGTTTGCAAGTTCTACATGCGTGCATGTAATAACAAAAACATTAGTTATTTATGTTAAATGAGAAGAAAACTCACCAGTACAGGTCACAGCGAAAATGATACCATCTGCCTTCCTTTGTCACTACCATTATCATCACTGGAGGTAGCGTTGTTATCACTACTGCTTTCATCGCTATTCACTTCGCCTAATGTTACAATTAATTGATCTACAACTGATTCGATGATACTTTCATGTTCCATATAGACATTTTCTAGCCTTTTTACGCTTTCAGAAAGGTTTCCATGCATCATCCATTGTACTAAACTTTTCCTCGCATAACTGTCTAACATGTTGCGTTTTACACGTGTTATTTCTAACACCAACATACTGTTTCATTTCAGCCCAGATTCTTTCTATTGGATTTAAATCTGGATGATACGGGGGAGACGAAGTAAACATGACCATAAGGAGTGCATATCCGATCCATAGACAATTTCTTTTGGGCTGGTTTATTCAACAAAGTAAGTTTGTATAATTTTAGTTTGAGCATGCTTTCATCACAATCAATATTGTGTTCATGAAGCCAGGCAATCATATTACCCTTTTTGCTTTATCAACTTGCACATTATGATATGGTGCATTGTCTACAATGAGAACAGAATTTGGCCTCAGATTTGGTATAAATTTTTCAAGTAACCATTTTTCAAAATTGTTAGCATTCATTTGATGATGGTAGTCTCCACTGGTTTGTGTCGACTTCCATATCAAAAGTGCATTCGGAATAAAGCCATTCTCACTCCCAGCGTGAACTATAATTAAACGTTCGCCTTTCGAAATTGGTTGATGTGGGCCTTCATTAGTGTCATCATTCCATGTATTTCCAGTTATGTGATAAGAAAGAATATACGTTTCGTCAATATAAACAATAGGTCTTCCTTCTTTCTATATTTTGCAATATTTTTCAGGGAAGAAATTCGTGTCTCCCTGATATCGTGTTTTTTATTTCACTGCTCTAACTCTGTATAAAAGCTAATATTACGTATTTATATGTATAAATAGTATGTACTATATATAAGTTGTACATAAATTAAGCAATATATATATATATATATATATATATATATATTGTAATATATTTTCAAGAAATATATGCTTATGTATAGTGCAGTCAATGATTGAATGAATAGAGGGAAATGAAAGGAACACGGTTTTTTACTTTGGGACTTTGTTTGGACTAGTTAGAAGTTAAACGTACTAAAAGTCCCCATTCCTAGGAGGTGAGTGGGGGGCAGGGGGGCCCGTAGAAGCTCTCTTTTTTCGGTTTTTCACTTATATCTATTAGTGGGGTCCCTTACGGTCAAATCCCACCTTAATGTGGACACACCGGATAAAAGCACCAAATTTTTTCCAGGTGTTACTTAGGTACTTAGCTTTCAGTTTTTAACAGGAGCCAACTCCTCCGACGGCCATCTTGGATTTTATAGCGGCCATTTTGAAAAATAAGTATAATCAATATCTCGGTTTCTAAAGCACTTAGGATCACAAACTTGATGTCTATATATACATATTTGGGGTCAGGGAATACAACTACACAATGTTTAACATGAACCAACTCATCTGTCGGCCATCTTGGATTTTGTAGCGGTCATTTTTAAAAATAAGTATATTATCAATATCTCGGCTTCTAAGCACTTAAGATCACTAAATTGGTGTCTATATATGCATATTTGGGGTCAGGGAATACAACTACACAATTTTTAACAGGAACCAACTCATCCGTCGCCCATCTTGGATTTTAAAACGGCCATTTTGAAAAAAGTGTATTATCAATATCTTGGCATCTAGATCATGTCAGGTCATAAACATGGTGTCTAAATGTACATTTTTGAGGTCAGTGAATACAACTACACATTTTTTAACTTATCAGACTATATATTTATTCACAAATATATGTACCATTTACAAACTATTCATCAATTTACTTAGTTGCCGGACCCGTCGTTAAATAAATTCCACCTTTCAAATTCGCTGTTCATAGGAAGGAGAAAAGAAGAGCACTCACCATTTTCCCCCTTCACTATCTGACAATGGAACTCTGCGATGTGGAAAGAAGTCTGATCTTATGAATATTCTGGACAACGATTCTCCAAATGATCCTCTTGATTATGTTGTTGCAAAACTTCTTGACGAAGCCACTGTTGTGCATATTCTCCCCCAACTACCAATATCGTCACATTTGATGATTATGCTGATCATGTATTCATTCCTTACATCAATAAGCAATTAGAAAGCTGCAAATGAGTTTATGTAGTTTGGGACCAATATATAGGCCTACCGTCAAGCCTCAAAGATGCCACCAGAGAAAAGCGAGGCAAGGGTGTTAGGAGAAAGTGTGAAGGAAGGAACAAGATATCACTTAAGTGGGCAGATTTTTTAAAAGTCCCCACCAACAAACAATAACTTTCTGCATTCCTTTAAAAAAATTGGCAAGTTTGGAATGTACCGAATGCAAGGTTATTGTCGTCGCATGTGATGCCGAAGTTATTATCCGAGGAACTGATAGGTCTAAGCCACCATGTGACCATGAGGAAGCGGACACCAGGCTGATATCCACTTACAGGATGCATTATTGAATGGCTGCAGTAACTGTGTGGTGCATACTGTTCACACGGACATAGTGATGATCCTCATTGGCAAGTTCTGTCAACTGATGACCTTGTGTGCAGATGTAAAGATTTGTGTTGCTTTTGTTACAGGAAAAACATTTACTTATATTAGCATTAATACTATCTGCGCGAAGTTGGGTGTCGAGAAATCCCAAGCCCTCCCTGTATTCCACAGTTTCACGGGATGTGATACCACATCTTCAATTTTTTGGACGAGGCAAGAAATCTGCATGGGAGGCATGGAATTGTTATCCTCAAGTGACAGATGCCTTTACCTACATGGCACTCCATCCCTACACAGAACTTGATATTGATAATGAAAATTTCAAATTACTAGAACGCTTCACTGTGATCTTATATGATAAGAACCGTGATTTAGACAATGTGGATGAAGCCAGGAAGGAGCTGTTTTGTAAGAAGAACAAGTGAATGGAGAAGCTTCCCCCAACGAAGGACGCACTACTCCAACACTCCAAGCGGGCTGCATATCAGGCAGGGGTATGGTTTACCAGTGAGCACAGTCAACAGCATGCTCCTAATCCAGAAGGCTGGGGCTGGACTCAGAAAGTAGACAGTGCATCATGTGTTCCTGTATGGAACATCTTACCTATTACCTTACCTATTAACCTATTACGAGTTGGTTAAATGTTGGTAAGAGTCTGAGTGGCTGCACTGGTAGGTGTGCGTGCAAAGTTGCTTGTTGGAATTGCACTGAGCTGTGCAAATGTCAGTGTTTGAATACCACATAATAAATTTATATAAGGTATCCTTTCATATAATACGCCATCTTTATATATGATTTGGTAATATGATTGTAAACATAATGTATTTATGTTGTTTTTGTATATTTTGAATTGAATAGTTTGTAAATAGTAGCATAGGTCTACCATTAGTAACATGTGTAGTGAATAAATATGTAGTCGGGTGCATTTAAATTTCTTTCAAACGATTGTCTAAATTTGTTAATTTTTTGAACAGTTAATTGGTGAATAACTTGCAATTGGTAATATACTAGTGAATAAATATATAGTCTGATACATTTAAAAATCGTGTAATGGTATTCCCTGACCCCAAATACGTATATATAGACATCAATTTTGTGATCCTAAGTGCTTTAAAAGCCGAGATATTGATAATATACTTATTTTACAAAATGACCGCTATAAAATCCAAGATGGCCGACGGATGAGTTGGTTCCTGTTAACAATTGTATAGTTATATTCCCTGACCCCAAATATGTATATATAGACACCAAGTTTGTGATCCTAAGTGCTTTAGAAACCGAGATATTGATAATATACTTATTTTTCAAACTGGCCGCTATAAAATCCAAGATGTCCGACGGAGGAGTTGGCTCCTATCAAAAATTGAAAGCTAAGTACGTAAGTGGCACCTGGAAAAAATTTGGTGCTTTTATACAGTGTGTCCACATTTTCATGCTAAGGGACCGCACTATATGGGTCCTAGCGTTAATACCTGTTCAATCATAGCTTTAAACTATCTACAAGTTTTGTTATTTTTGCTGCCAACTTGACAGCAGTATATGCTATTCATCATTTTTCTCTAGTTTTATTGTTAAAGTTTAGACTTTTTAGGTTATTGCATTACGTTCTTTATTCATTTACTTACAACATTAGATTTATTATTTACAATTAGTAAATATTACTCATTATGTTCTATTTATTAATATTTGAATTTTAAAGAATATTTATTCATATTTAAACCTATCATGTTGGCTACGGATATCTTTCTCTGTCACTTCCTGTTTCTGAAGTCAACATGACTCAAATTATTATTTAAATAACATACATTTTCTATCTTGCAAGCTATTATCCCTATTCATTGCCTGTTATTATTCTGTATCTGGTATCTGGTACCCTATGATCCCCAGGTGGGACGAAGGGGCCTCCAATGGAGGTTTCATTACCTATACTAATTTTGATATGATTTTTTTCCGAGAGAGGGTAGAGGGACAGGTATTTTCCGAGAGAGGGTAGAGGGACAGGTCTGTTATTATTCATATTTGAATATTATTTTTTGTATCCAGTCTTCAGGATACATTTCTTGAGCAGTTTATATGCATTTCATATAGCTCAATTACTTGACTTCCTTCTTCTTCATCACAACAATTCATTACTCAGACATGAAAGGATTCATGTTCTTTGGTGCTTCGGATTATCGTGATATAGTCTGAACATCAACATTCATTCTACTATTTGTGTGGATAATATATCCTACAAGTTCTACACTTCTTTATCATATGCTTCGTCAAGTAAGCAATTTCTAGTGCATCAAGAAATGTACTTAATCATTCATTCAATTTATGCCTGGCAAAATGGCGTTTCTGTGTTGTGTTTTGCTAATTGCTAAATAGCTGGGACATCACGACACATATTCTCATTCATATAGCAAATAAAGATTCTGCTAATATCAATCTAAATAAGGACATATACTTCGCTTCAAGTAAGTAATCATTAGTGTTACTAGAAGTGATTCCAATTTCCATACATCTATGCTTTAAACATTGATCTCATTGTTGCGATTTGGCTATCATTAAATAGCCTATCCATCAGACTTGACATTCAGTTTCTAGTCGTGGAAACTATTTCTACAAGTGTCACGCTTCACGGACAGATGTATATTTATTCACAAATGTGATTATATGTGACATCAAGACTAAACTTTCATCTCCATTATCTACAAACTTTCATTCAATCGTTTATATGGTAGATGGTGACAATGTTCACATCCTCGAATCATAACTTTAATCTCATGCGTTAAGATGGATTCACATATGACATTAAACACCAACACTCTATACTAGAAGATTGTCAACCATTATATTAATCTGTAAATGCTATCTTTAAGAAGACTTTCAGCTGAGAAGCATACTTTCTTCATTCCAATGCTATTCAAGAAAGTGAAAGTGTATTCATTCGTGTGTTTTAGTTTATAATTAAATATTATTTCTTATATCGTTATTTTCATTAAGTGATGCATGTTATACAACTTATTCAATTCAATTCCTCCATTACAGTGGAGGTGGTCCTCCGCCAGAGATCTCATTAGTTGTGGTTTGCACGAAAGGTGTTAAGCACAACTAAAGTTTCATTCTCGTGTAGGTTTTAGGGACTCTTACAGTCCGCTCATACAAATATATACCCCCTGATTCCTACAATACCACTCTACACAAAATTAAACCTGATAAAATGTTCCATCAAGACTGATTCCTTTCACTTTTTCGCTATCTCGCATAGTTTATTTTAAACTTGTATGTGATCGGAAATTAATTTTCAAGAATAACAACTATTTTTTTTCTAGAGTTTGAAAATAAGTATCAAACTGTCTCGGAAAGATCGAGCACTCCCCTTTGACTGTTAGCTCGTCAATCAAGATTAACGACGAAAGGGTGTCTGTGGATCCTTTTTTTGCTATTCCAGCATAATCCATAAGTAAAAAAATCGACGAGATTTGAAAACTTATTTGCAATATGAATTAGCCCCTTTCCCTTTGGCCTTCTTCAATGAGGGTGGGATGAGGAAATCTATGAATTCAGTTCTCTAGAAAGAGCTCAATCCAAATATCAAATTGTACTTGTGACACACTTTGACATTGTTATGAACAGAGGACTTCTCCTGCACAAAGTTATTTGGCAAAGAGGTTCCACGATATCTGCCATTGGTGATGGATATGTAAATTTTATGAACAGTCATTATCGTGGAAGGACTTGCACTGTAGTGTTTGATGGGTACACGAGCTCATCCTCAAGTACAAACGTCGCTGACCAGCAAAGGCGGTACTGTCTCAGCAAGTCAGCCGACATACATTTCAGTCAGTAGACAGTCATAACTGTGAAGCAGGAAGACTTCCTGTCAAATGTCTACAACAAAGGCCTACTGATTAACATGCTGAAAGTCACACTACAGGCACATGGAGTCAGAACCCTGCAAGCACGAAATGATGCGGATGTCCTCATTGTAGACATGGCTATGGAGTTGTCACATACCACTGCTGTTGCAGTTAATGGTGAGGATGTCGACCTAATAGTCCTGTTGATGGCCAAAACACCTAGTGAACAGAACATAATTTTCGTCAAGCCTGGGAGTGGAAACATAAAACCTACATTGTTTTCTACCCAGGAGCTTCAGACATACTAATTCTACATGCCTTCACTGGGTGCGATACCACCTCAGTTGCCTTCTGAAAGAGTAAGCTGGGATTTATCAAACTGTATTTGAAGTCTCCAGACCTCCAGGGAACTGCTGCAGTTTTCTCAGACCCACCCTCAACCAAGGATGATGTAGAGGAAGCTGGGGAAAAGTGTATTTTGAGGTGGTACGGGGCCCCACCTAAAGAGAAATCTCTAAATGCTTACCGTTACCAATCCTATGTAAAATCGATAGCCAATATCAAACCGGACATCTTGTGCCTCCCACCAACTGAGGGGGCAGCGAAACAACATTCTGAGGACATATCACAAAGTCAAGATGTGATTGGGACATGAGCTGCCTCCTCAGATATATGGGTGGGAGTTAACCAACACATTTCTAACCCCGGGTTGCACCGGATGAAATATTAAGTTTTTTTTTTGTTGGTGCACAAAGGATTGTGCCACCACCAAAATGCGGATACAGAAAGGCATCTCTCAAGTGTTCCCCTCGTGCCAAAACTGCCAGGGGAACTGTCTTAATGGGGGGCCCTCTTGGAAAATGAGGATGAAGAACTCGACATCGATCCTCTGCCAGCTATTCTAGAAGATGTATCCCCTTTCCCAATGGATGAAAAGAAAACGAAGCAGAACAATGCCCAGGACCGAGTTACCATGACGTGGAAGGACCCTCCGGCTCCTCAATTGTAAGTTACTATAAGAAGAAAGAAGAGAGAGGATATATGGTTGGAATTCTACACGACGGACGCCATGATGGACAGGAAATGGGAAAAAGCGAACCAGGACTTAAGACACCTATTCACAAGACTAGCCATCCACGGGTTCCACCATAAAATATGCAATAACGACAAATACCACACTCCAAGTGAAAATTGTATGTGCAGATTATGCGGGAATCGATGTGACAGATACCACATCAACATGTGCAAGAAAAGAATTAAATCACTGAAGGACTATGGAAAAGACTAAAGAACTTCCTTGTACTGTAAGGTGTAAATATATTATTAAAGTAAATGTAACACAGTTTCAAAAAACATTTACGAGTTCCCTAGTAGCACACTTCGTTGGCCCAACGGAGGGATTTGGTTGGCATGGTAGGGATATGTTGGGAAAAGGTTCGTTGTAATTTCCTCCTTTGGGCCAATTCATTTTTTGGTTGGCGTTACCTACCGCCCTACCGTTGGGGTTATGATTGTTGGCCCAACGTTGGAATTTGATCGCATTTATCTTCTCACCAGTCTTCGGCAATTTCCGGCGTGTTCGTAGGTCTCGGCACAGCGCCGTAACGGTCATTCCTCATTCGCCATCTTGATATGTACAGAAGTTAACACTGTTTTGATTCTCATTCATATATCATACATAATATTAGGTAAGCCCTTTGGTTGTTCTCTTAAAATAACGTTATCATTTTTACACAATACTGTATTATGAGTGTTGCATTCATATTATAATTGAAGGTTCGTTCAACGTTACAGTACTGTAATTTCCTATTGCAAATTTGTTTCAGATGATTTACATAAAGAAAGCCAGAAGGAAGCAGAGAGAGCATCATATAAGCAACGAAATTCCAACTGAATTGAAACGCAGTTCAAGATCAGCAGTTCTACAGTTCAAAATCTACATCAATTGCGGGATTTTCAAGATTTCAAACTTGCAAGTAGCCTACATGGAGCATGCATGATTATTTGTCAGAATCAAGTAGAAATGTTAAGGTATAAATATTTGATTTATTATTAAAATGTAGATGCCCTCATTATATAGTCTAAAAAATATGAAGTGAACATTGAGGTTAGGGAAACATTTTACAGTACAAATAATGGGAAGGAATCGATTTATAGTGCATAATATGTAGGCTATAATAAATACACCTTGCTTTTCATAGTAACCTAATCTATTTCTTTGCACTAGTAGGCCTAAATAATTTTCAATCTCGTAACCTGGAGCAACACTTCGAATCATCCATAATTGAAATACCAACCCTTAAAACAGTTATTATATGCCTTTATCGTTCCCCAGACAGTAACATTGACATTTGCATAGAGAGATTAGACACTATCTTACATCACTACCGCGACAATAAAACAATATATTTAATCGGTGACCTAAACATTGACTTCTCCAAAAATATTAAACCAGAACTAACTGAACTTATGCTAATTCATAACCTCATAGCATTAGTCAATGAGCCCACTAGATTAACCCCTCACTCACAGTCCATAATAGATCAATGTCTCATCAACAGGCCAGACTCAGAATGTATAGTGCAAGTTTTCGACCCGGGATACTCTGATCACCTCGCTCAATTAATAGATACATATAACTCGCACACAAAAGTCTCTCAAAGTACAACTCCACCACCAATTAAATACAAATATGCCAGGAAACTTAACAAAAAAAGCATGGACTACTTGAACATACTCCTAGAAAAAGAATCATGGGAAAGCATCTACCAGCATGAATCAGCTAATTATGCATGCGAAGATTTCTTAAATATTCTAAAACACCAAATGGACATCGCATCTCCCATCACGAAGGTTAAAATACACCAACACAAGAATTCCTGGATAACGCCTGGTATTAAAACCTCTAGCAAAAAATTAAAGCAGCTATCAAAAATCTCAAAAACATCCCTTGACCCTAATATAACCCTGTACACCAAGAAATACAAAAAAATATACAATAAAGTATTAGCAGCAGCAAAAAAGAAGTACAATGATAACTATATAAATAAAGCTAGCAACAAATCTAAAGCAATGTGGGATGTAATTAAAAAAGAAATATCTCTCAGTAAAGGCAGTACTGACCCCAAACAATCCACATTATTTGATGCCTTTAAGAGTCAAGTTTCCAATCCTACTGTACTAGCTACAGCCTTCAATGATCATTATTGCACCATAGCCAAACAAACTCTACACAACCAATCCTTAAAACCTATAGCCCCTCCTGCTAAACTCAACTTTAATCTAAACGATAAAACAATATTCTTATACCCTGCAGAAAAAAGCGAAATAATTACCATTATCAAAAACCTAGCTAGAAAAAACTCATTAGGTACAGATGGAATCCCTCCCTCCTTAATAAAATCATGTAGCAAATATCTTGTGGATCCCTTATGCCACTTAGCCAACCTATCACTCTCAACAGGTCAATTCCCAGATATACTAAAGACGGCAATCATTAAACCCATATACAAAAAAGGCCCTAAAGATATGCTGGAAAACTATCGTCCAATATCCCTTCTATCACCCATCTCCAAAATCCTAGAAAGAGTAATGCTAAATAGAATAGATTCCTTCATGTCCCACTGTGAAATAATATCAGAACATCAACATGGCTTCACTAAAGGAAAATCAATCGAATCCGCAGTATACAAATTTATTGAATATGTCAGATACACTCTCGACTCCGGCCACAGCTGCATTGGTCTATTCCTCGACTTATCTAAAGCTTTCGACATAATAAGCCATGATTTACTACTAAACAAATTAGAAAACTACGGGGTAAGAGGAACAGCATTAAGCTGGTTCAATTCTTACCTATCTAATCGCTTTCAAGTCGTCGAAATCACCCATTTCAACAAAACAAATCTAACACTAGAAAAATACACTTCGGAAAAAAAACAAATTCAATATGGAGTCCCACAAGGCTCAATTCTTGCCCCTTTTCTCTTTATATTATTTATTAATGATCTACCTTTAAACAACGATTCAGAACTCACCACACTCTTTGCAGATGATACTAACATTTTGGTTGGAGGTAAAAATGAACATCAGCTTAAATGCAAAATAGATACAGTGGCACAACAATTAATAGATTGGTTCAGAACAAATGGCCTCATTTTAAATGAAAGTAAATCAGCAGCTATTTCCTTCCACCACAAAAGAAATAACAATCCACCCAAGCCTACCATTACATTTGAAAATTCCATCAATTATACATCATCCGCAAAATTTTTAGGCATTAACGTAGATGAACTCTTGACATGGAAACCCCACATCGAAGAAATTAATAGAAAGTTAGGAAAATTTACCTACGCAATGTTCCACATTAAAAAATTCACAAACTTACCCACAGTCAAGACCCTCTACTTTACGCATGTTCACAGCATATTAAGATACGGAATCATATTTTGGGGAAACAGCACCTACAGTACATCAGTCTTTAGACTACAAAAGAGAATCGTCAGAACAATAATCGGAGCAAACAGAAATGATACGTGCAGACCAATATTTCAGGATTTACATATCATGCCTCTGCCATCTCTTTACATGTATGAACTTCTGCTACATGTCAAAAAACACATGGAGGACTTTAAAAAAATCGAAGCAATCCATAATCACAATACTAGACACAAAACCAACCTATCTATACCTTCTCATAGTACATCCTTATTCCAGAAAGGAGTAATTTACACTGGAATCAACCTATTCAATAAACTACCTCACCATTTGAAAAACATACATTGCGCAAATAAATTCAAGAAATCACTGAAAACGTTTTTTAATAATGCATGTTTTTATAGTATTGAGGAATACTGCAATCATGTCCGCACTACTCAATAAGTCACACTCACAACTCCTTCAGAGACTCATTAATTAAATATCTAAAGTTTTGCTTTTTGAAATATGTATTATGTGTACTATCTGTAGATAATTGTATTATTAGGTGTACTAGTTCTAGATCTCTGTATTATTTGTAGATTATTGTATTATTCTAATTTGTACTGGGTCGAGTATCTCGATCTACACTGTCCCATATCAATGTATATTGATCACGTAGGACGTAAATAAATAAATAAATAAATAAATAAATAAATATGTAACTTGCAGTTGGGGTAGGTAGTCGAAGATGAATTTCTCGACTGCTGACAGCAACTGTACTTTGTGAATGGCGTACATTACTCACCACATGTTTTACTTTGACTACCGAGTACAGACTGCCACCTGCACATTGTGGATAGAGCTTTAGGCCTAATACGTTAGTTATATAATCAACTCTACCAAGTAACTTGCATTCTATTTGCCTGTATAATTTTAAAACATAGTTCATGACAGGGTTAAAAAATGCATTTACATTATGTTTGAATAACCGTCTAAATCTGATTAGCTTAACTTGATTGCTAGAATGCTTTTCCATCAAATTGTTTCATCTATCCCTATAGGCCTATATGTGCACTTAATAGATTAGGTTATTTAAAACATCTTTACGAAATCATGTAAAATCTCTTCACAAATTTCTAAAGAATTCTATCTGTTCTATTCTTAATTTAGGCTTACATTCAGTCACAATTTTGGTTATAACCCCAATAGGCTACAGTTTGTAGAATTAAATTTAAAATGAACTCTAAAATGTTGTGTGTAGGCCTAATCAATTTCGCTAATGATCTTAACATCAGTCTTTGTAAAAGTAAAATATTACTAGATTATGGAATAAAATGGGAATAATGGAACTTTGTGCCCCACGCGTTCCCCTTTCCACTCGCCTGGCTGCTTCCCGCATGCCACCTGCCACGCTTCCCTGCAGGTCATGCCGTCATGCCTGTAGCCGCTGCTCAACGCCGGTAATGCGTAATTGCGATTGGCATGTCACCTAATATTTCACAATAAAAATAAAATACCCTTGCACCTGGCATTCAACCCAATTCTGTACTAATTCCATCCTACTATCCCCCACAAATCCTATTTCCCTTAAATCTACATCCTAATATTTTCTTTCCACCTACGTCTAAGTCTTCCAAGTGGTCATTTCCCTTTGGGTCTCCCACTCAGCATTTTTTAGATGTCTTTCCCCCCCATATGCACAACATGTTTAGCCCATTTCATTCCCTGTGATTTAATTTCCCTTGCTATATCTGGTGGCGAGTACAGATTATGAAGCTCGTCGTTATGCAGTTTCCTCCAGTCCCCATTTTCATCTCTCCCATAGGCCCAAATATTTTCCTAAGCAGCCTGTTTTCAAACACACTCAGATTATGTTACAAACTGCATCTTACAATCAAAATTGTAATTGAATGTAAATTAAGAATATAATAAATAGAATTATTATGAATTTTGAAGAGATTTTACACAAATTTTTAAAGCTTTTTTAAGCCTATATTGAAGTCTTTTAAATATTATTTGATAATGAATAAGCTAATCTAAGTGCATAGGTCTATAGGAATAGATGGAACAGCATTTTAGAAATAAAGCTCTTACAGGTTAAGCTAATCAGATTAGACTGTTTTTCAAACATAATGTAAATACGCCTTTTAACCCTGTTATGAACTATGTTTTGAAATTATACAGGCAAATAGAATGGAAGTTACTTGATAGAGTTGATTATATTTCTAACGTATAGGCCTAATAATGGTGATGCTATAACTGGTCACAAGACAGCTGTATAACAAATTAACTAATCACAGTAGGCTAAAAGATTGCAAATTGTTACTTATATGAGAATATAAAGATTAACACCATATAATATTGTAAACGTTAATGGTAACATTCTTGGATTTCCTAGACTATATTGAGGGCATAAGGTGGAAAGATCAACTTACATAAATCAACTATTCTCACATTACATAAAAATGAAGTTTATTAATATATGTTATGTAGTTCATAATATATATATCTGACTTATCCATAACTTGTAAAGCAGCAATAACAATAAACTATTCATTATTCATTTCTCTGAATTTTATTTAGCCTATAGCCAAGATTCTTTCCTTATGTTATACCATGTATCACCATTTTTCTGAGATATAGAATTCTGGACCAGGGTGCACATGGCCTCATGAAGACGAGGAGCCACTTGATAAAGAAATAGCGGCTTCAGTCATGAAGACCACCATCTGCCAATGTAGAAGAATGGAGGAAGAAGATGCAACATGGGTAGTAGGCCTTGTCCCCTCATGGGATGAAGTTCTCGACCATTAGTATTACAGTGCTTTCACTGTACGACTTGGCCGGCAATCGCACGGGCCGACTATCCATGACTCATGCATTAAGCGCCCAAGTGATGCCTCGTTGTCTCACCGCTGAAGTCTAGCATGTGATCTGATTGCGTTCACACGTGAATAATTATTACAGCAGTGTTTGTGTTTTTTTATGGTTAAAGTAGTTTTTAGTTTTGCTTGAAGTGTTTTAAAAATGCCTTGACATAATTATACATTAGAACTACTGCGTGTGAATAGCAATTTCCTCAAAAGGTGCCATAGATGTAATGATGCAGAAGGACGGCATTTCCAACATCTCCTGTGATAAGGTAAGTTTGTATTTTTATTTTATATTTTCATATTTTATTGTGATTACAATTACGGAAATATATACGATTCGCCGGGAGTACCGTGATATGTCATGCGCCTGGCCCCGCATGCGGTTTATCTGTGACAGTGGATCGGCCCGTGCGATTGCCGGCCAAGTCGTACAGCACTGTATAACCATCAATAAGCCATCCAAATCCAATGATTTCCCTATATTCCTCCATTAGGTTCTGCTTTTTGTCTTGGTTTCATGTTTATTTTATCATAATTAGGTAGTTGATAAAATATTTTCCTCAGCAACTGCAATTTAAGAATGATTAGCAAGTCCATGCAAATCTTTCGCACTTCGCCCCTTTTGATAGGTGCCCAGGAAAACTAGGCATTTAGCTAACTAATAAATTCATTCTTATATATTCACAAAATACAGTATACGGTTGAATTAAGAGCAACATATGAACTGTATACTGTGTTTTGTGAATCTGTATGAGTGAATTTATTAGTTAGCTAAATACTTGGTTTTCTTGGACTATTATCAAAAGGGGTGAAGTGCGAAAGATTTGCATGGATTTATAAGTCATTCTTAAATTGCAGTTGCTGGGGTAAATATTTTATCAACTACCTAATTGTGACAAAATAAACATGAAACCAAGGCAAAAAGCAGAACCCAATGGAGGAATGTAGGGAAATCGTTGGATTTTGGTTGGCTTATGGATGGAATTATGTTGGAATTCAGATGGCAACAGTTGGCATTCTGTTGGCATTACAATGATGGCCCAACAGATCGCCAACGAACATTCCCAACTGTTGGGATTTTGTTGGATATTAGTTGGCTACAGTTGGCAATTGGTTGGGTAAAATGCACTTTGCCAACGGAACCCCGACGGACATTCCTAACCGTTGGCCAACGAAACATGGCGATCATTTCCCAACATTGGCCCAACGATCTGTGCTACTAGGGTTAATGTGTTAATAAAAAAGTAACGTACAAATTCCGGGGTGCGCGGGCAAAGAGAGTTAAGTCCACCATCCTAAAAAAATTGAGATATGTCCATAGAGTTATAGATAAAACTGTTCTCTACGTTTGTGTTAAGTCCAGTAAGTCATAACCAAAATTGTACGGTTGTTATGGATGTGTGCCTCATCGGTTTATCCATCTCTAAAGCTATGTTGGGCTGGTATAGTGTGTTAAGTCACTCTAATTCTCAGTAACAAGAAAGTGGACTTAACTCTCTTTGCCCGCGCACCCCGGAATTGTTGTTGACTCTGGAATCATCCTACCCCAATGCCTTTGCAGAGCGAATGTATAGTTAATATAGGCCTATATATTATATTAACTGTACGTTATATATTATATGCATTATTGCCTATGTAAAGGGTAATGATGGCTCCTAAATAACAATAAAGATTCATTGATCCTCGATAAATTGTCAATTTTGAGTATTATCAAAAATTTTCATCATATATTATAGTAATTGTATTTCTGTGGGGTAAATGATGGAGCTCTCAAAGTGGTTCCACCTGGTTCGGGGTTCTAAATTAGTATTAAATGACACCAAACAATATTACTTTTGAAGAACTCCATATATACTTGAAAATATATTATAAATACATAGCCTATGTATACACATAATTTCTTTATGTGCAATTTATATATAACACATACTGTTTATACATATAAATATATACCTTATACCTTACCTTTAATACGTATATAATGGATTTTATATAGAGTTTCAGCAGTGGAAGAACGGAAAATACGAAAGTTAAGTTTTTCTGCAAAATCCCGGAATTTACACATAAAGTTAAAATTGCTCTAACTTTTGAACGGTTGAAGATAAAAAGTAAACTAACATATATTCTTGAAGGCAATATAATGCTCTAAAACTTTCTTCCTTATGACTTTTTTGTTGGACGAAGGGCCGAAGAATTAGCTAACAAAATAAGGCGAAAAACGCGAAGAATTTTTTTTTTCAAAATTAGCTAATTTTGAGCACGGATATCTCAGAAACTAGGCGAGGTAGCGTAAAATGGATTCAATCAATCTTGAGGATAATTTTGTCAGCTATAATTTTGTAAAGAAGGGTCTTATCGCTAGGACCCATAGTTTCCGAGATATAAGCGAAAAACCGAAAAAAGGTACATTCTAAGGGCCCCCTGCCCCCCCCCCCTCACCTCCTAGTAGTGGGGACTTTATGTTTACCTCCTTACTAGTCCAAACAAAGTCCCAAAGTAAAAAATTGTGTTCCTTCCATTTCCCTCTACAACTTTTTATTGACTGGACTAATAAACACACCTAACTAACATAGGATAGGAATGAGTATTAGGCCTTACAAAATGAGATGTAACATATTTTAATAGATAGAAAACTATCCATCTACACGTGACTTCATTAACGTTTATAATAGCACACAAATTTAACAGCTTACCAAAGCGAGTGAGCACTCTCTGTAATCTGCCGCCCCTAGGCCACGGCCTAAAGAGCCTATTGACAAATCCAGAACTGAAGGTAAGTAGACCTGTAAGTTGTATGTCACCAAATATGATAGAGAAACAAAATGCACTTTCAAAAATGAAGTGAAGGATGAACAGTCTGACAGATTTATATTCAAAGACTACCCTTTAATATCATTTATTGAAATGTTGATTTTAAAGGAAAAAATACTAGACCTAGATATGATTCTTAACAATAGCCTATATAGATATTGCGTACTTGCTCTTAACTAAAATATAATAATTGTTTTATTATTTCTTAAATTTAAAATTCAGATTTGCATTTTCTCTCTCTTAATATAAAATATTTTGTGATGTGTTTATATATTTTCCTAAGTAATTTGATTTGATGTGAATGTAGTTTTAGTTACCACATGGAACACTATTGTTGCCCAGGTAACATGTTGCCGTAGGATTTTTAACACATCGTTTCCTTACTCCATTAATACTTATACTGTGATAATATGTTAATTCCATATAAATTTTTGTCTAAAATTAGACCTAGATATCTCATTTTATCAGCTTGGGGTATTTTTTCACTTTGTAAGTGGCCTATGTTGGATGATGTACATTATGTTTATAAATGTCATTCATCTGTTTAGTAACCACAGAGCTACCGGTAATAAGAGCATTCATGGAAACTTGAGTGAAAATTAACTCTGCTTATCTGACAGAAGTCTCTCAATGTCCACTTTCAAAGCTCTGTCAGAGAAATTTTAAAATTAATTAATTTAATTGCTTTCAAAGGTGTAAAAGCACTTTCATACACAAATGTAGTGCCAAGAAAAAATTTGTGCAGTTTAGAAAATTGCTATTTTTATATAATTTTCTAGAAGTTCTCAGGAATGTACGTTTTTGATCTGGAAGAACACACTTCTCGAAAATTGTATAAAAATAACAATTTTCTAAACTGCACAAATTTTCACTTGAAATCCTACAATTATTTGGCACTACATTTGTGTGTGAATGTCCTCCGCCGAGGGTGAGTCGGTAGCGCACCTGCCTTCCACTCCGGTGGCCCGGGCTCAATTCCCAGCCGGGTTGGGGATTTTTCAAGTGAAAAATCCCTTTCCCGGGTTCAGGACTGGGTGTGTGTTTGCCCTTAGGTTTAAGTAGGTAGGGGACTGGCGCACCCCAGTAACAAATCTGCTGAGAATATCCCCTTACGGGATCACCAGGGGTCGCTCGCGAACCTGAGGAATACCTTTTTGTGTGTGAAAGTGCTTTCTCACCTTTGGAAGAAATTAATTTAATTAATTAAAAAATTTCTCTGACAGAGCTTTCAAAGTGGACATGGAGAAATTTGTGTCAGAGAAGCAGTGTTAATCTTCACTCAAGTTTCCACAAATGTTCTTATTACCAATATGTTAAAGTAGCGTTTTGTTTACTAAACAGATTGATGACATTTACCGTTGACAATCAGAAAAATATCTTCTATATTATAATGTTTGAACTTGTGATTCCTTGTACATCCAACACCACTTATTAACAAACATATTTAATTGTGAAATTAATTGATGATGGTCTTGCCATTCTTAATTAATTAATTTATAACATCACGACATGCAAAGATGTGATTTTTTTTACATAGGTGGACTGAAGAGGAACAAGAATGCCTGCCTAAATGGAAAAACATGATTTGGTTGAGGGTTTTTTTTTTTTTGTTTGTTTTGTTTTGTTTTTTTTTTTTGTTAGGGGACTCAAATCTAAGGTTGGTTTTTCCCAACACACTTTAATCATGTAATGCACTTCGAAACCAGGTTTTTAGCTTTATTTTTTATTATAAATCATTTTAATTGTTTGATTTGGGTAAGGTTCATGAATCTATGGTTCATTTCAATAATTTCATTTCGAATCTGCATGTCAATATGTCAGCGTAAGATTTGTTTTATTCGTTTAATTATTTCATAAAATAATATAATTAAGATAAAATTATGTTATTATGCAATTTTTGTAAAAAAATTGTCAGCGTTAATAAATACAATGTTTTATTTCTCTGTTAAATAAATTATTTAAATAAAACATCTAGCATATGAGTAATATTTGCAGGCAAAGCCACAGGTACCTGCTAGTTTTATTACAAAAGAAATCACTAAGAATAATGTGATTGCAAAGACCAGAAACTCAGTAAAACTTATTACCCATGAATATAGGCAGTCACTGATGTTATTCATTGTCAGAAAACCTCAATGATTTAAAATTAAATTAGACACATATAATATAGATACAAGAAATCATTACAATTCACATACACCAGCAGCCAATCTTTCTGCTTTCAAAAGGTGAAAGTTATATTCAGGAGTAAAGGCTTCCAATGGCCTCCCTCAACATACCAGAAACATTTGTACAGAATACAGCAAATTCAAGGAAGAGCTAAAATAGTTATTTATGAACCAAATATGCAAAGCAAGGCTTTAGCAGTGTTTTAGTCTCAGAAGCAACCATTTTAGAGAGCATGTACTAAACAGTGTTTTTCTTCTTCTTCTGCCTATCCATTAATGGATGTTGGCGACCACATGATGCATATTCATTCTATGAACCACAGTATGTAATAGTTGATCTACCCTTGGTAATCCTGTCCACTGCTTAATGTTATCCAGCCAAGATATTCTTTTTCGCCCTCTTCTTCTTTTACCTTCTATTTTCCCTTCTATATATTGATATTGATACATTTATTGTACCAAGAAAATTACAAAAGAATCTACTGGATTCGACACTTGTCATTTTACCAGTAGACCTCTTAGAAAACACAATAACACTTTTCTAATTGGAGGAATGTGTAGACATATAGATAGTGCTGCTGAATATATATAAACTGATTTCCCTCACTACTGAAAGAAAAAAAGAAATAAACACTAGGCAATAAGAGAAACAAAAACAAAAAACAAAACAAACAACAACAAAAAATACAGTTTTCTAACCCTCATCAAAATACCTCTCTTTGTAAGCCCCTTCAAAGTTTGCATCGTACCACGAATTAGGCCGCTGTTCTAATGATATTGCTGTTATAAAAAGGAACACTAACTAGTGAATAAAACCGGGCTTGTCGCCACTGGTTTGTTCTCACTACTTTCACTAGCTATCAGTTAGTACAGCCAAACTCGTATTTATTATGTTGAATTACTGCTTAGATCGATTTGCATCCGCACTAAAAGACTGCAAGCGCCTCCTGGATCTGGTAACAATCCCTACATCTCCTGCTCTCCATGGATCATCCCTCCACGGGTCGTCCAAGGCCTGTGAATTATTGAGTTGAGCCATTCTCGCCCCATTATCAGTAGATCTTTCTCTGTTTCGTAATTCAATCCCTCCTGCATTATTTCCGTTGTCTCCCTCTGCTCTTCTTGGTTCTTCTTCATTCGTTTCTTTTAACCACGGACCGGCAGCTATTAGAGTTATTGTCTTCGCTCCCTTGACATCTACATTGTTGTTTGTATCAATTTTCTCCTGGTGATCCGTTCTTGAGGCGAGAGATCTTTGTTTATAAAAATGCCCGATCCTTTTAAAAGTTTCGCTGTTTCCAGAATGACATGTATAACTTGCTTCGTAGCAAAACGAGCGATTATTAATCTTCTCCCGTTTTTCTTTCCCACTCTGAAGGCTTCGACTATTTCCCATCCTTGAAGTGATCCCAATTTTAACTTGCCCTCCAGAATTTCTGTAATCTCCATCCCAGGCGAAACATCTCGTCTTTCTTCTATCCCCGTGAATACTAGGTTGAATGCTCTATTTCTCTTCTCCATACGATCTAGTGTAGCTCTCAGATCTTCCACCTCCCTCTTCATAAATTTAATTTCTTCTCTGATCTCCTGCTTTACTTCTTTTGTTGCCATACTGATTTTATTGCCGAGACGTTCTTCTAGGCCATCAAGCTGTCTGATTATCTCTCCAAAAATACCGTGTGCATCCGCTGGTCCTGGATTCATCTCTATTCCTCCAACCACTAGAAGGAGTATGATTACAATTGAGTAAATCAATTCGTTAAGAATGTTTACTTTAGTTGCATCATCCTTCTTTTCCATCGCCTTTTCATTCCCAAAGGTGCCAATTCTTGCTCTGTATACTGCTATGTCTACACCCATTGTCCCTTATGCCACTTTTCCTTAAACAATCCGGAGCACTTCCTACACACGTCCTCCCTCTGCCTTTGCTTGCTTAGTACTCCATTTTCCCTTCTAATTATCAACTGTAGAAGCATATATTTAGTATTCCGTAATAGATGTCCTAAGTATGCAGTTTTTCTTCTTTTAAAAATTCTTAGTATTTCTCTTTGTTTGTGTAGCCTTTGCAATATTTCGGTATTAGTTATTCTTCCTGTCCACGGAATTTTAAGCATTCTACGGTAGATCCACATTTCAAAGGCCTCGATCTTTTTTGCTGTTGTTGTATTCAGTGTCCATCCTTCAGAACCATACAGAAGTATAGACCAGATGTAACATCTTACAAATCGAACTCTGACATTTAAATTTAGATCTGTGCTTGTGAGAACTTTCTTGAATTTCATGAAAGCATTATGGACATTCTCTATGCGACATTTTATCTCCATGTCTGATCTCCAATCTTCACATAACCATGTTCCAAGGTACTTAAACTTCACCACTCTTTGTATTAAAGAGTCATTGAACCGGAGCTCTGCATTTAGAAAGGAGTCGGGTTGACGTGTGACAATCATAAAATGTGTCTTTTTGACGTTGATGTCCAGACCTAAGTTTCTACTATACTTTCCTACTAAGTTGACGAGTTGCTGAAGATCATCTAAATTATCAGCAATCAATACTGCATCATAAGCATATCGAATGTTGTTGATGAAGACTCCATTAACCTTTATGCCTTTGCTTATTTCCCCTATTGCTTCTTGGAAGATATTTTCTGAATATAAGTTGAATAACAGAGGTGAAAGTACGCATTCTTGTCGGACTCCCCTACAGATACTAACTGGATTGGTAATCTCATTATCAAACTTAACCTGTGCTGTCTGATTCCAATATAAGTTTTCTATACATCAAATGTCTTTCTGATCTATATCCGTTCTTTTGAGGATTTCCATGAGTTTATGATGTTGTACTCTATTATCAAAAGCTTTTTCATAAGAATATTATAGGAGAAAAATTCCTCCGACACTGGGACTTGAACCCAGGACCTTAGGCTATTCGCGCCAATGCTCTACCAACTGAGCTAAGCCGGAGTTCAACCCACACCGCCGAAAGGAACCTCTCTCCTATGACTGATTGCCCTAATGGTCTACCTCACAGACAGACAAGTTATGTCATATGCAGTACTGTGAGGCACACTAATTAGTGATTTTTGTGACCGGGCTCCCACTGTTATTGTACAGTTGACATTCAAGATAGATATATAAGCTTTCATGAACCACAGATTATTGTCTCTGTTGGACACCACATGAGAATATTATAGGAGAAAAATTCCTCCGACACTGGGACTTGAACACAGGACCTTAGGCTTTTCGCACCAATGCTCTACCAACTGAGCAAAGCCGGAGTTCAACCCACAGCGCCAGAAGGAACCTCTCTCCTATGACTGATTGCCCTAATGGTCTACCTCACAGGCAGACAATTTATGTCATATGCGGTAGGCTACTGTGAGGCACACTAATTAGTGATTTTTGTGACCGGGCTCCCACTGTTATTGTACAGTTGACATTCAAGATAGATATATAAGCTTTCATGAACCACAGATTATTGTCTCTGTTGGACAACACATGAGAATATTATAGAAGAAAAATTCCTCCGACATTGGGACTTGAACGCAGGACCTTAGGCTATTCGCGCCAATGCTCTACCAACTGAGCTAAGCCGGAGTTCAACCCACAGCGCCGGAAGGAACCTCTCTCCTATGACTGATTGCCCTAATGGTCTACCTCACAGAGAGACAAGTTATGTCATATGCAGTACTGTGAGGCACACTAATTAGTGATTTTTGTGACCGGGCTCCCACTGTTATTGTACAGTTGACATTCAAGATAGATATATAAGCTTTCATGAACCACAGATTATTGTCTCTGTTGGACACCACATGGGAATATTATAGGAGAAAAATTCCTCAGACACTGGGAATTGAACCCAGGACCTTAGGCTATTCGCGCCAATGCTCTACCAACTGAGCTAAGCCGGAGTTCAACCCACAGCGCCGGAAGGAACCTCTCTCCTATGACTGACTGCCCTAATGGTCTACCTCACAGACAGACAAGTGTGCCTCACAGTACTGCATATGACATAACTTGTCTGTCTGTGAGGTAGACCATTAGGGCAATCAGTCATAGGAGAGAGGTTCCTTCCGGCGCTGTGGGTTGAACTCCGGCTTAGCTCAGTTGGTAGAGCATTGGCGCGAATAGCCTAAGGTCCTGGGTTCAAGTCCCAGTGTCGGAGGAATTTTTCTCCTATAATATTCTCATGTGGTGTCCAACAGAGACAATAACCTGTGGTTCATGAAAGCTTATATATCTATCTTGAATGTCAACTGTACAATAACAGTGGGAGCCCGGTCACAAAAGTCATAATTAGTGTGCCTCACAGTACTGCATATGACATAACTTGTCTGTCTGTGAGGTAGACCATTATTGCAATCAGTCATAGGAGAGAGGTTCCTTCCGGCGCTGTGGGTTGAACTCCGGCTTAGCTCAGTTGGTAGAGCATTGGTGCGAATAGCCTAAGGTCCTGGGTTCAATTCCCAGTGTCGGAGGAATTTTTCTCCTATAATATTCTCATGTGGTGTCCAACAGAGACAATAATCTGTGGTTCATGAAAGCTTATATATCTATCTTGAATGTCAACTGTACAATAACAGTGGGAGCCCGGTCACAAAAATCACTAATTAGTGTGCCTCACAGTACTGCATATGACATAACTTGTCTGTCTGTGAGGTAGACCATTAGGGCAATCAGTCATAGGAGAGAGGTTCTTTCCGGCGCTGTGGGTTGAACTCCGGCTTAGCTCAGTTGGTAGAGCATTGGCGCGAATAGCCTAAGGTCCTGGGTTCAAGTCCCAGTGTCGGAGGAATTTTTCTCCTATAATATTCTCATGTGGTGTCCAACAGAGACAATAACCTGTGGTTCATGAAAGCTTACATATCTATCTTCAATGTCAACTGTACAATAACAGTGGAGCCCGGTCACAAAAATCATAATTAGTGTGCCTACAGTACTGCATATGACATAACTTGTCTGTCTGTGCGGTAGACCATTAGGGCAGTCAGTCATAGGAGAGAGGTTACTTCCGGCGCTGTGGGTTGAACATTTTCCTCGTGGTCTTTGTCACAACAGAGGTTAAACTCACATGTAAAAAGGTGAAAGCTTTGTTTTTTTTCTTTTTTTTATTGTTAAAGTCTACTTCCTTAATATTAATCACTTTCAAATTGCACAGAAGTATTTCATGTGGGTACCTTTTGAAAAGCTTTTTGAAAATAGTGCTCACTGAGCACTATTCGAAAGTATAAAAATATATTGGGTGTTCCATTTAAAATAAGAGTTAACCGGAAGCTTACAAAATTCAGTAATAGCGTTTCTGAGTTTTCCATATATGGCTATCCTAATACACCGAATTTCATATCACTGAACCACATACTTCGAAAGTTATTTAGGTGGTGCAGGACTTTTAACTAACCCTGTATAGTATTTGTTTAAAATATTATATTTCGTAGAGCTATCCTAACCAGTTATGTATGCTATATGAAAGTTCATCCTTGTTAACATGAACATTGTGGGATGGTCTGATTCAGACAAGCTTTCACTCTTATATGATTGAAAAAAGTTGTAGTATTGTATATACGTCTACTGTAAATTAGCAGTAATTTAATTATTGTAGTATAATAAGCCCGTTTGTAACTTTTATCTGATCAGAATAAATATACAGTTACCAGTCATGAAGTTAAAATATCCAATTTCATTACCTTATGGCTACTCTAAATAGTTAAGTTTAATTATAACGTTACTAGCTTAAAAGGCCCAGCATTGCCCAGGTTTTTTATTTTGTAATTGGAAATTATCTTACGAAGGACTTTTGATTTTTAAATTATAGGTCATTATATAGGTATTTTACAGATAAAAAGACATATCATGAACACATGTATTCTACCAACACTGCTGTATGGCTCGCAAACCTGGAGCACTACAAAGAGGGACAGAAAAATGCTACAAGTGTGCCAGAACAGAATGGAAAGAAAGATGTTGGGAGTCACATGGAAAGACAGAATAAGAAACGAGACCATAAGACGGAAAACAAAAGTTACGGATGCAGTAATCACCAGCACAACTATGAAATGGAGCTGGGCGGGCCACATCATGCGACTCAACCCCAATAGATGGACGTACAGGGCAACAGTCTGGGACCCAAGATTTGGTAAAAGGGATGTAGGACGCCAAAAGACGAGATGGGCCGACGACATCAAGAAGACCTTTGGGAATCATTGGACAACAGGGGCCAAAGAGAGAGAGGCATGGAAGCGGAGTATGAGAGAAGCAGCTCAGAACATCAGCGAATAAGGAACTCGTTAAAACGAAGAGTATTAAGACTCATAGGGGATCCTTCTCGGCATGGCTAACCGGGATTGCCCTAAACAAGCCACCTTCCCTCAAAGGAAGAGGCCCGGGCCCCGAGGGGACAAACAAGGGCTATACTATACTATACTATACTATATAGGTATTTAGAATTTGAAATAGGTAGAACGATTTATCACACTCAAACTATTCCCTCAGAAAACGCTTGGTATAGCTTTTTATGGCTCATAGAGGATGTAGAATTTTGCATCTCATCGCTTGTACACAGCAAGCCTGGTAGGGGTTCAAATAAGAAGAAACATAAATTCCAGTAACATAAAATTGTATTGTCTTTGCGGAATATTTTATTTCTCACTCTCATGTTATCATAAAACCGTTTTGACGATGAAATTAAACAGAAATTCAATATCACTTTCATACTTCTCTCTCCAAAAACCTGCGATAAAATAATATACACATTACCATACCTCGTATTGTTTTCTCTATATCCAGGGTAGAGAAAGTTATGTGACTGCATTATTTTTGTGGATTTCATTCTTTAATATTTATTTATAACATGGATTATATTGATAGTTCTCTAATTTGTCAAGTCTCGTTTCATTTATTTCCAAAGCCTTATGTGAAGACTGCCAACAATTCTATTGTCAAGTGAACTGTGATTTGGATTTGATAATTCTGTGTAAAAAGGGATTAAGCATTCTCAAAAACATTTAATTTTTGGCATTTAAAATAAAAATTTTGCAAAATCCTTTCTTAGTGAGCACCTACATTATGAAACGAAGGTACTGTCAAAATTCCAAGTCTCTACCTGTTACAGTTTAGGCTCTACGTTGATTCTCTGCCAGTCAGTCAGTCAGTCAGGACAAAGCCTTTTATACGGTATATATAGAGATTATTGTAATTAATATGAAAATATTAAGCAAATGTCCATTCATTCATTCCTTATTCATCCACTATTTTTAAATCATGAACATTATCTTCTGTTGCTAAACGCTGAGCTTAGCCAACTGTGTGTGATGTCTTAAATGAGCTGGAAGGCCTTCTCTATCAGTGGTTATGCTTTCTCTCTTAGGATGACCAAAGTGTTAAGAGTGATTTTCTAAACTATTTGTTCTTGAAACTTGAAATTTTGCACACTGAATGGAAAAGTAAACAAATTTATAAGTTTATAATTAAATTTTAATTTCTCAAATAGTTTTTGAGATAATAATCAATTTAGTTCATTTTTTAATCAGAATTTAAATCTATATCCTCTGACAGATGTTAAAATATGATATTTTACAGTTTGTAAAACAATTCCACCTATTCCCTTGAATGTTGGTTTTATAAATTTTTTTGTTATATTAATCAGCTTAATACCTTTGTCATTTCTAAAATCTATAGTCAATATTATGAAATATTAAAATTTTGTAGACTCAATAATCTCTGGGATGGATGAAACATTTCGGCTTTTATTCTGCCATCTTCAGGTCCTTTTTCTTTTCCCCGATTATCTTATTCTAGTTGTTGATCCATTTCACTGAATATTGAGCTTATAAAATTTTAATGTTTTATAATATTGACAACTATAGATTTTAGAAATGACAAAGCTGATTAAGGTGATAATATAACAATTCGAGGGAATAGGTGGAATTGTTGTACATACTATACAACACAATTATATCCCTTGTAGGAAGAGATATGAAATCTATCAACACATTTAAATATAAACCTGAATTTTTATGTGCGATTCTTTGATGCTTGTTTTATAAATTCACTGCTTGATTTTTTATATTGATAATACCTTTTGTTAAAAATATTTCGCCCAGAAAGATGAAAGTTAACAAACTCATGTATTATTATAGTAAATAGGCTATGTTTAAAGTAACATCTAAGGAGTATATAGAAAATCTGTTTAAACAGTTTATTACCGGTACATATATTG
This sequence comes from Ectobius pallidus, assembly GCA_964059195.1. Classification (NCBI taxonomy): domain Eukaryota; kingdom Metazoa; phylum Arthropoda; class Insecta; order Blattodea; family Ectobiidae; genus Ectobius; species Ectobius pallidus. The sequence goes on along the minus strand of CAXKWD010000003.1, from coordinate 148,959,679 downwards.
CAAAGTACCGGTACATTGTCAAAAATGTAGACATTTATATTTCCATTTTTGTGGGAACAAAGATTTTGAATGTGGCAAAATAACATGCAAATTGAAACTGAGAAAACAGGTGGTTAACGTTTGCATGCACTGGCAGTTGGAAGCACACTGTTTGAAAATGGTGTCAGTAGCACCTGTTCCATGCGTCCAAATGGCATAAAATTTTGTACACGTACCGGTACAGTATACTTTAGGGTATGCTTAATTTTTTTACACTAAAATAAAAAAATTGCACTTTTTGACTAAAATGGCTAAATCATCCCTTTAAAATATTAATTTGCTCTCAGATAATAAAAGGCTGGACCACAACGCCTTAGGTGGATCAAAATCTCACCCTGTACACTATCCAAAGTACCAAACATTTGGACATGAAAGTAAACTTTTTTTTATGGACCACCACAATTTCCTGAATTGAGGCTGTTTTATAACGTAAATTATTTATAACACAAGACTAGGCAGAGTTCAAATTAACGAGTGGATTTCCCCCTCTTGTCAAAAATTTTCCCTGGCTCATCAAATAAAAATTCCTCCCTTGCCATGGATATATTTTTCTACATTTCATAAACTTCAGTTTAAAATTCCATTGCAATTACTGGAAACATGCTCTTATGTAACAGAAGCACAACAATGGCCATGAAGTTTATATTATGCTTTGTGTTGGTTTATTTTTGCTGGAAACAATATAGTTAAAGAATGTTTGCTATGACAGGGAGACCAGAAATGATCAATGTTCCTTAGCAGTCTGTCAAATATGTCTTTTGCAGAGAATGCATGTTCTTAAAGTTGATTAACTTGGATAAATGTGTAATAAAAAAAAGAATAAATTAACAGAATCTGAAACGTCAGGAAGAGGTAAATCACTTCCGTAATATCTCTGGGATCTGTTATGGGTAGGTTGAGTGCGAGTCTGGAGTCTAGCACGCAGCTGATCCCCGCTCTTTCCCCCAAATACTTCAACTACGAACAGGTTTCAGCACACAAGAGGCGCCTTTTTCAAATAGCAATGGTCACTCTACAATACTTGTTATTTCTCATACCGTATTTAATTTGTTGTCGTAACTGAAATAAAACTGTCGTCTTTGCTAACTGTTCTTCAAACAGTTTTCACCTCTGTTTATGCCGTGAGCCTATCTATTCGTATTTCCGAAGTGCCAACAGCCAGCCACTTTTTACCAGTGTAAGGGGTTTTAAGGGAGTCCAAGGGAGTGTGATGCGACATATATAACCTCATCAAGAGAGATCAACTAGCCTCTCCACTCCAACTCCGCTCTCACCTTTACGTGGTGGACTCTATCAAGCCAAGTAACTCAGCCCAAGGTTGTGGTAACCAATCCCTTCAGCGGACTGGGTCGGTGAGCTAACGAGAGATGGAGGTTCTGGCAGGGCTGCTTGTGGGTAACACGAGAATAGGCTTCTCAGGACGGTGTGAACCGGCAGCAGGATTCACATCTAGGTTGGTGGCGGAAGAGCCTCTAGTAGGCCAATGGCAGCACCTGAGGTTCAGTTAGGCAACCTACTGTGAAAGGGAAGGAGAATCTCTTTAGCCATGGTGAAGGCAATCTCCTAGGAGTTGGGTCTCCGAAATCAAGTCCCCTGATCCTCCAGGTTGGGGGTTGGGCGTAGGCCCAACGACCCTACCTCATAAAACAGAAAATGTTGCGAAACCAAATCAACAGCTTCGGATAAGGGATGGATGTTATGGAACTCGAACCTGGCGATCATCACGGAACAATGATTTATGTATGGCAACGTGGAATGTTCGGACAATGCTAAGGCCTGGGAAAATGAATGAAGTATCACAAGAGATAATAAAATTTGGGTATGACTTAGTGGCATTGCAGGAAATTAGGTGGCAAGGGCGAGGAAGAACCGATAAACCAGAGTACACATTATTATATAGTGGACCAGAGAGAAAACTGGACAATTTGGTGTAGGTTTTATAATCACTAAAAAGGTGAGGAAAAGCCTGATGGAGTTTGAAGCAATTAACGAAAGGATGTGCAGGATACGGTTGAGAGGAAGATTTAGGAATATGACAATCATAAATATGCATGCTCCTACAGAAGAGAAAGAAGAAGAAGAAGAAGAAGAAGAAGAAGAAGAAGAAGAAGAAGAAGAGAAAGTGGAGTTTTATGAGAATCTGGAACACATATGCAGCAAGATCCAAAGGTATGACATGCTAATAATAATAATAATGGGTGATTTTAATGCCCAGGTGGGTCAAGAAGAGCAGAGTGGGGTTGCAGGTTGGCACACTCTGCATGTGTACAGTAATGAAAATGGGAATCTTCTATATCAGTTTGCCATTAGGAATAATATGATTATCAAGAGTACATGCTTTGAGCATAAAAGAATTCATTTGGGAACTTGGAAGCATTAAATCAGATCGATCGTGTACTGGTTAAAGCACGACATGCCTCATCGGTTGCTGATGTAAGAGCTTGTAGAGGTCCAAATTGTGACAGTGACAATTATCTCGTGAAGGTAGTAATGAAAGAGAAAATGATTTCTGTTCATGGAAAGGAGATGGTTAAGAGGATAAAGTGGAATGTGGAGAAACTGAAAGATGAGGAAGTGATTGATGAATACAAAACTAAAGTACACAGTAAATTGAAGGAGAAAGAAAATGAAAGTCAGAGAAGTATTGAAGAAGAATGGAATGTGATAGAAGGGGTTATAAAGGAGGCAGCACAAGAAACGTTTGGAGAAGAGAAAAAAGAGAGAAATGGAGAATGGTTTGATGAAGACTGTAGACAAGTTATAGATGAGAAGAATAGAACTAGACAAAAAATGTTACAGAGGCAAACCCGAAGTAGTACAGAGAAGTATGAACAATTAAGGAGAGAAGCGCATAGAGTGTGTAAACAAAAGAAGAGAATGATGTATAGAAAGAAGATGCAAGAAATTGAGGAGCTAGACAAAAAAAGTGAAATAAGAAAATTCTTTAGAGCAGTAGATAGAATGAGAAAAGGATTTGAGCCGAGAGTAGTAGGCCTTAAGGATAAGAATGGTGAAGTAGTACTAATTGAAAGTCAGGTATTGGATAGATGGACTGAGTATTTTAAGGAGACACTAAACAAAGTGCAAGAATCTGAAGCAGGACATGATAATGAGTGTTTGGAAGGTAAAGATGAAGATGGAGTGGTACAGGAACCTACAATAGAAGAAGTCGAAAAGGTAATAAAGAAAATGAGTAATAATAGAGCAGCGGGAATGACGGGGTGATCGCAGAACTTATTAACCCTGCAGTGCTCGCGCGGCGTCTGACAGACGCCAGACCAGATTCATTTTACCATATCTAGAATACCTATGAGGCCATTGTGCTGACCTGCCATCTACCTTTCGGTCAACTACTCTTAAATAACATATCCAAGCGACAACCGTCCAGTTTTCGCCTAGCAGGAGTGGACTGACGTTATTGTTGCAAAAATGTAGATGGCGTCTGTGAGTTGCTGCGCGAGCTTTACTGTTACAAGGTAAGTTACTGGTTTAAAACCAATTTCTTGCAGAAACTAGTGATCGTAAACTGACAATACCAATCTTTTATGATGGAAATTATTTATCTTTAGGCTAGGCAATGAGCGGAAAGGAGAAGAAATATCATAATCTTTCTGATCCAAATGATTGGAAGATAGTGGAAAGTTGCTAGAAGAAGAAGAAAGAACTTGATTGCGATAGTGATCCTAAAGAAGACATTGCGGAGTCTAGAAGTGAGTCTATGGACACTGAACAAGAAGCAGATGATGATAATGATTATAGTGAATGTGATAGGCCTAAATATTTTGTAGGGTGGGACAAAGATTGTAAATGGAATAAGAAGAGATCAGTAACTAGTAGTAAAAGGTGTTATACCTACACAGTCTGAGGACGATAATAATTTAAAATTATTTAAAAATGGTTACATGCCTAACAACATTGTTTTATTGTTAATTAATTAAAGTCATAATGTGCTAATATTGATTTGTGTCCAATACGTTTAGTTAAATGCTCATTTTCAATAATTGACTTAATACACATATTTTTAAATAAGCAATGTATGCAAAACATGATCAATAATATTAAATAAACTATGACAACCCTCAATAAACAAAATGAACACTCAAAACAACATAAAACAATAGAAACAATGTAAAACAGGAACGGCGTCTCTCAGACGCCGCACGAGCTTATATGTCCTAAAATAGCACGCGAGCACTGCAGGGTTAAGAATGGTGGTAGTACTCTGATAGAAGAAATGTTTATTAAATGCAGAGAGTTTTGACAGCTAGCCATTCACTCAAAAAACAATGACAAAGTAACAACAAAATACAAAGTTAAAGAAAACACAAAAAGATTAAAAGAACAATATAACAAGACATTATAGATTCATAGGAGGCTCATCTTCTCTCTTGCTTCCCAGTATTTTTCTGTCAGAGTAGACTTTAAAAGGGCTGGACATTCTTGCAAGTGTCGGGCGTCCATAATCTTGCCTAGGGAACAGAGTGGGCAGTCAGGAGTCTGAAGAATACCAATCCGATGGAGGTGTTTAGCCAAGCAGTCATGTCCAGTTGCTAGACGGAATTTTGCAACTGCCTCTTTTCTTGGCCAATCTGGGACTGATTTGAGAGCTTCTCTCCAGTGACTCACCTTTGTCAGATCTTCCAATGTTTTGTGATGCTCGTCTTGCACTTTATGATGAATCACTGTTTTGGCTCTGTTATAATTTAATTTGCAGCAGAAAGGTGGAATGTTTGTGCCCTTTTTAGCTAGTTGATCTGCAATCTCATTGCCAGCTATTCCACAATGGGATGGAATCCATTGTAAAATCACAAGTTTCTGATGTGAAAGAAGTGTTTTCTGGACTCTGAGACGTCTGGAGAAGTAGGCTGTATTGTGTTGTTTGATATTGCTGCAATTGCTGCTTTAGAGTCACATAGGATGACTGCGTTGGAGAATGTAGTAAGTCGGCATAATAGTTGATAAAGTACAACTAGAATTGCTCTTACTTTGCCATCGAAAGGTAGGCCTACATGATCTCTTCCCATATTTTCAATATTAATCTATAGAAGAAATGCATAGATTAATATTAAAAATATGGGAAGACGAAACAATGCCGCAGAATTGGAAATTAGGAATAATATGCCCAATTTTTAAGAAGAGATAAATTAAGGTGTGAAAACTACAGAGGTATCTTGCTCCTTAGTGTGGCCTATAAGATACTCAAGGGAGTGATTAGTGAGAGAGTGAAGCTCTATGCAGAAGACATCCTTGGAGAGTATCAATCTGGATTTCGCTCAGGGAGAAGCACTACTGATCAGATATTTACTATTAGACAGATGATGGAGAAATTTTATGAACATGACATTGATTTGCACTTTTTATTTGTAGTCTTCAGTCAGGCTTTCGATAGCGTTAATCGGAATGAGCTCTACAAGGTTATTAGAGGAATATAGTATTCCATCAAAAATAATAAGATTAGTAAGAATGACCATGGGAGAGACTACAGCGAGAGTGAAAGTAAATAATAAGCTGTGCGAAGAATTTGAATTCAATACGGGAGTGAAACAAGGAGACGGACTATCTGCTATTCTTTTTGATCTGGCTTTGCATAAAGTGATAAAAGCCATCGACCAGAGGGAACAATATTTGGAAAATCTAGTCAAATGTGCGCATATGCAGATGATATTGCAATTGTTACTCGGACAGTTAACACCCTTAGACAGAAATATGAACAAACGGAAAGAGAAGCGCTGAAAGTGAGACTTATTGTAAATCAAGGGAAAACAAAATATATGAGAATGTCCAATTCAGAGACCAGAAGAGTACCGCAGGAGTTAATAGTTGGAGATAAGAGGTTTGAAGGAGTATCTAGCTTCAAGTACCTTGGGTCGATGGTATACAATGATAATAATATGAGTGAAAGAATAAAAGAAAGAATATTGGCAGGCAATCGTGCATACTTTGCAAATAAACAGTTGTTCAGGAGCCAATTAATCACACGAGACACAAAACAGAAAATATACAAAACCTTGGTTAGACCAGTGGTTACCTATGGTGCCGAGATATGGAATCTAAAGTTGACTGACCAAAATGCCCTTAGAGTATTCGAGCGACAGATACTGAGAAAGATATATGAACCCATGAAGGAAGATGAATGCTGGAGAGCAAGATACAATGCTGAGTTGGATGCCTTAACTGAAGGAGAGGATATAGTTAGATTTGTGAAAGCTCAGAGAATACAATGGCTGGGCCATGTGGAGAGAATGACAGAAGAGCATATGCCTAGAAGAATGCTGAGAGAAGTAATTCACCATGCACGAAGAAAAGGGAGACCAAGAAAAACGTGGATGGATGATGTTACTGAAGACTTGCAAAATATGAAGGTTAAAGGTTGGAGGGAGAGAGTTCAAGATAGACAAAACTGGAGGATGATTGTGAAGGAGGCCAAGGCCCACCAAGGGCTGTAGAGCCATGAAAGAAGAAGAAGAAAATACAAAATATGAAGAAAAAAAATCAATCGTGTAAGTAATGATACTTAATAAATTAATTCATTAAAGTTTCTTTAATAATAATGCAGTTCTTCTTCTTGATATTAATATATACGATAACTTAACAACTGCTTAAAAATAGCAAAAAAACAATTTTTTGTAAGGAAAAGATATTTGTAATAGACTACGCAGAACAATTTACAAATTTGTCATTTTACGTCACTGTATGCCAATTACTGTTCTTCGTTCCGTTTATTTAGCCCTATTCCAGTCCATTATGCAATATGGCATTCACGCCTGGGGAGGATTAGCGAAAACTACTCTTGAGCCTATTTGCCTTTTACAAAAAAGAATAATAAAAATCTGTCTAAGAAAACACATTGATTACCCAACTAATCTAATATTTTCGGAATTTAATGTTTTTAAGTTTGACCAACTCTACAAATTTTCTTTATTAAAATATTTTCACAAACATCGTGCAAAATACACATCCGGTGATCATGCATACAGCACTAGAAGAAATAATAATCTACTTCTATCAGAACCCAAATGTCTCACATCGGCAGGATTAAACCATAGCATTAATTTTGGTCCCCGCTTCTATAACTCTATGATCAGTAGATACCCTGATCTCGCAGTTTACCCCAATTTTAAATTTAATAAGTATGTAAAACATTTTTTGTAATTTTATTAGCTTTAACTCATTTATTTTTATTATTATTTATTGTATGTATTTGTGTTTAATATTTTTTTGTCTCCTTTTTATAAATTTGTATTTTCTTTTTCTAGCTCTGTTTTACATTTTTCACCTTTTTTATAAGTGTGTCATTCTTTCTCATTTTGCTTTTTGTTTCTCCTCTTTCTCCACTCTGATGTTCTGAATCTACACCCGAGCACGAGCAGTCTGCTCATTCGGGTGTATTTCTAAATAAATATTTGGTTCTTTTCTTTCTTTTTCTTTTCTGTACTTTAATTTTGAAATTTGTAAATGTTTTTTGTTTATTTGTGTATTTTTGTATTTGTATTTGTATTTGTACATAAGTTTGTAAATGTAATTTAAATAAATAAATAAATATAAATAAATAAAAAAAAGACATGCATTATTACTGTAGATGTTAAATTTATTAATATTACAGACTATACAAAAATAAAGTGCAACAGATTAAAATATCAACATTTCAAGGGACCTATTCACCAAATACCTTAAATGAAGATCTGAAACATTGTTATTAACATCTTCTATTGAACTGAACACGTTAAAATTGTTCACACTCGATATTTATATTTCCAATATTAAAAACACTGTTAATGAAATTACTAATGAACTTTAACTAAGTGTAAAAAAATAAAGACATCCTCTGGAAATGGAAGTTATGCATTAGTCCGTGCACTTATGGGGACCGATCTGTGACATATTTAGAATTTCTACATTTTTCATTCCATTTTTCTCATTCTTTTACCTGGCCCCGGAAGCATTTAGGATAAACCCTAAAATTTTGAGAGCTGTAAGTTTATTTAATATTGAAAAACTGTACACATATTTTGTGATTTTATTGGGTTTCAGGTCAAAAGATCCTTGCAATTCAATTATCAAAATTTTGGAACCGAATTGCAAATTTGCTTATTTGATCTCTACATATGTCAAACCAAAAAGCTGATAGTTTACTATTTCTTTTAAAAATATAAGTTAAAAATTATTTTACTTAATTTGGTTGAGTTTAAATAATAAACAATATGTTATAAAGACATAGATAGCTAATTGTTTTAATTAACTATTCGTTTAGTTAGTTTTACTACTGATAAGTCTAAGGATTTATTGATTAAATATTTATACGCAAGGAATAATTTAAAGTATTTATTCACATAATTTGATCGCTTTCTTTTATCTGGTTTTGGTCACCCAAAAAAAATAAAATATGCAGACTTAAAATAGGTAGACTTTTTAAAAAGAGGTCTTATCGTTTCTCAGTTCAACAAACTAAACTAGAAGCTCTTCATCTCTTATAGTGGGATATTCCCCAGCTTCCAGACCACAAAATGTCCTACTGTAAGTTTATGCATTTTTAGAGCATCTTTATGTTTTCTCCAATAACGCGCTAAAATGTGAACTGTTCCACGAATCATATTAAACTTTTACTTTGTAGGCTACTTCTATACTTTTAATTTGTACAACGCTGTGTAATTATTCTTCTTCCCTATGCTGAAATTTCAACATAAGTGCATTGTATTGTTAAGAAACAACTGTAATACCATAATGCCATCCCCTTCTTTTATGAAGCAGGTAAAGCAGTTCTGTGAATAAACAATACCTATCATGGAATGCGAGAATTGACCTTTATGAAGGGACTACAAATCCTAAAATTCATACCACACTGTTCAATCATAGCTTTAAACTATCTACAAGTTTAGTTATTTTGCTGCCAACTTGACAGCAGTATATGCTATTCATCATTTTTCTCTAGTTTTATTGCTTTATGTTTAGACTTTTAGGTTATTGCATTACGTTCTTTATTCATTTACTTACAACATTAGATTTATTATTTAAAATTAGTAAATATTGCTCATTACGTTCTATCTCTTAATATTTGAAGTTTTAAAGAATATTATTCATATTTAAGCCTATCATGTTGGCTACGGATATCTTTCTCTGTCACTTCCTGTTTCTGAAGTCAACATGACTCAAATTATTATTTAAATAATATACATTTTCTATCTTGCAAGCTATTATCCCTATTCATTGTCTGTTATTATTCATATTTGATTATTATTTTTTGTATCCAGTCTTCAGGATACATTTCTTGAGCAGTTTATATGCATTTCATATAGCTCAATGACTTGACTTCCTTCTTCTTCATTATTAACAATTCATTACTCAGACATGAAAGGATTCATGTTCTTTGGTGCTTCGGATTATCGTGATATAATCTGAACATCGACATTCATTCTACTATTTGTGTGGATAATATATCCTACAAGTTCTACACTTCTTTATCATATGCTTCGTCAAGTAAGCAATACTAGTGCATCAAGAAATGTACTTAATCATTCATTCAATTTATGCCTGGCAAAATGGCGTTTCTGTGTTGTGTTTTGCTCTTGCTAAATAGCTGGGACATCACGACACATATTCTCATTCTTATAGCAGATAAAGATTCTGCTAATATCAATCTAAATAAGGACATATACTTTGCTTCAAGTAAGTAATCATTAGTGTTACTAGAAGTGATTCCAATTTCCATGCATCTACGCTTTGAACATTGATCTCATTGTTGCGATTTGGCTATCATTAAATAGCTTATCCATCAGACTTGACATTCAGTTTCTAGTCTTGAAAACGATTTCTACAAGTGTCACGCTTCACTGACAGATGTATATTTATTCACAAATGTGATTATATGTGACATCAAGACTAAATTTTCATCTCCATTATCTACAAACTTTCATTCAATCGTTTATATGGTAGATGGTGACAATGTTCACATCCTTGAATCATAACTTTAATCTCATGCGTTAAGATGGATTCACATAAGTTATGACATCAAACACAAACACTACATACTAGAAGATTGTCAACCATTGTATTGATCTGTAAATGCGATCTTCAAGAAAACTTTCAGCTGAAGACCTACTATCTTCGTTCCAACGCTTTTCAACCAAGTGAAAGTGTATTCGTTCGTGTGTTTTAGCTTATAATTAAATATTATATCTTATATCGTTGGTTTCATTGAGTGATGTATGCTATAAAGCTTATTCAATTCAATTCCTCCAATACAATGGAGGTGGTCCTCCGCCAGAGATCTCATTAGTTGTGGTTAGCATGAAAAGTGTTAAGCACAACTAAATCTTCAATCTTGTGTAGGTATTAGGGACTCTTACAGTCTGCTATCACATACTATTTCCCCCTGATTCTACATTTGGTCCTCTCGGGCCGTGATATTCCAGCAAGTTTGTATTTATAGGCCTAGCCTACATCTAGGATACTACCAGCAAGACTGTACTAATAAGTTATTCCTTCATCTGGTCCTTCTGACCATAATCAAACTATTAAGATTGTAATAATACAATATTACTCATACATTATTCACCCTCTGTGTCACAAACAGACTTGGGTTGCATACAAGAGCTTTCTTGTTTTGCTCACATTCATGTATGCATTATTATTTCATCTCAAGAGATATATATTGATACTTAAGCAATTAAAGATTGACTTAACATTGATTTGTGCTCTGCCATATGCATTTGAGCCACATGCCATCACTCAGTGAAACTTCAAAGTGTACTGTATGATAATATGTCAATTGTAAACATTGTGACATCAATGTAAGTCACAGACACACAACACACTCTGTCAACAGTACATTAACACACAATTCTCTTACATGAACAAGATTCTTAACGTTCTGCAATTTAATACCCATCTTATTGCAAATAATTGCAATCATTCTGCTCTATCATATATTTCATTGTCTTCTTGACAATAAGTTGTCCAGAAGTTGTTTCTCATAGGCGGGCAAAACGGTCCTGTTCTTCTCATACTATTTCACTTTCATTGCTTCCTTGTATCCCGGCAAGCGGGCAAATTCCTACATTGTTTTCATTCTTCATATACCTATCTTTGAATCATGGAAGATCAAACAGTAAGACAGGTCGAAGACCTCAAAAGAAAACGCACTCCTCTTAAGGCACAACTTACACGTCAGTGTAATTATATTACTGATCTTAATGAGTCAGGTGAACTCAATCACCAACTGTTGCTAGCTCGCAAAGACAAACTTAAAGAGACTTTCAATAAGTTCGAGCTTATTCAAATTCAACTAGAAGAGTTTCAGCCCACAGAGGCTGAAATTAATTACCATGAAGAAGTTGAAAGAGACTTTTTTGAAACATTGTCTAAGATAGAAACTCTTTCTAAACTTGCTGAAACGCAGCAGGTAATTTCAAACAAGATTTCTGAGCTGCAGCAAATTAAAGCTCAATTATTCACTCAAGTTCAAGTAATATCAGATTTTACTGCAACTCGTGAAATCGAGTAACATGCTTTGTTCTCTTGTAGAGACAAACTCAAACAATTATTTGAGAGTTTTGAACTGGTTCAAACCCAGCTCGAACAACTCCATGCTACGAATGCTGAGGCCAACTCTCGTGAAGAAGTTGAAACAGCATATTTCAAAACCATCGCTAAAGTCGAAACATTGATTAAGATTGCGGAGTCTAAGGCAGAGACTTTAGGTAAGCTCGCAAAGCTTAGACAATTAAGAGTACAGCTCTTAAACCATATTCAAGTTATAAACGAGTTTATGATCGAGGATCAGGCATCTTACTTTGAAGGTATTAAGAGATGCGCTGAACTCGAACAATCATTTCAGCACTATCAAGCTGAACAGTCTTCAATTGAAGACATTGAATCATTCAATGACAGGCAAATTCAACGCTATGAGCTTGAAGAAGCCTATTACAAAGCACTTACTAGACTTGAAGCTTCCATAAAGGCCAACAAGCAAATATATGATCCAGATCCTGTGTCTGCGCCTAGTCCGCAACCAGTGCTGACTGAGCGAAACCACGTTTCTCTTCCTAAGTTACCTGAGATAAGATTACCAACATTTTCAGGCGATCCCACTATGTGGCTAGAGTTTCGTGACATGTTTACATCCATAATACTGCAGAATCAGTATGTGTCTGAGATGGACAAGTTTCAATATTTAAAGTCATGCTTAACCCCTGAGGTTATGACTATCATACATAATATTCCTGTCAGTGCTGGCACATTTAGCATTGCCTGGCAAACTTTGTTAGAGCGTTTTGACAATGACAGACTCATTGCTAATGCTCATTTAGAGAATTTATTTTCTCCCCCTTCTATTGATAGAAACTGCTGATTTGCTCCAGAGATACTTAGATCATTACATAAGTACTGTCCACGCGCTTCAGTCACTGCACATTGATATTGAGCTGACTGATCTTATCATCTCAAAAATAATACTGGATAAGCTTTCTCCAGCTATCATTAGAGATTGGGAATCTTCGCTTAAAGCTGATAAGTTTCCATCACTGAAGGACTTATTCAGTTTCCTTGAGGCCAAAGTTCGAGTCATTCAAATGACTGACTTAGCTATCAAGTCCCAGTCGAATCAATCTCCAGTCAAAAATGTGACTGCGAAATCTAATAATAATTCTAACAACAATAGTAAGTCCACTGAAGCTAAGAAAAGGTCTTCGTTGTCTCAACCTATTTGTATATGTTGTAATCGCCCTCGTGATCATGAATTATTTCTCTGTGAAGCATTCAGAGCTTTCGCTTTGTTGTGTGAAACACAACAATATATGTAATGTCTGCCTGAGAATAGGTGGTCATTCACTAGCCTGTTCTTCTTATACTTGTATGAAGTGTCAAGGTAAACATAGTACTTTGCTTCATCCTTCAAACACTCCCATACCAGTAAACCCATGTGCCATGTTAAGAAGTGGTCCAGCTACTTCAAAGATTCTATACCCTACAGCAACTGTGTTAATAGCAGATGCTAATGGCGAGTACATTGAGGCTACGGCCATTCTTGATTCAGCTACGACTTGTAATTTAATTACAAATAGATTATTTCAACGCCTCAAACTTAAACCAACTCCTCGTAGAGAATATTTGCAAGGAGTAGTGTTTGAAAAGCGCACTCTCTGCAAGGTAGCATCTTTGTCACTGAAATCTAATGTTTCTGATTGGTCGTGCCAAACAAATGCTTTGGTTATTCCATGCATAGCTACTTGTAAATTCCCTCGTGCTTACATAAATACTGACAATTGGAATATTCCAGCTAACTTGAATTTAGCAGATGCTAAATTTAACCAACCTAAGTACTTAGATTTGCTCATTGGTACAGAGCTTTTTTCACAAATACTGTTATCAGGCAAAATCATGGCTGATAATCTGCCTGGCATACACAATTCAGAACTTGGTTGGTACTTTATGGGTAAAGTCCCTCAACCTGTTACTTCTTCGCAGCATAGTATTCCTATGCAAAGTACTGCTTCTAAACATATGAATGTTTCTAAGCAAATGACTTCTCACAGCAAAGCTAAAGCAGCTAATAGGCGTGAGAAGCCTCGTGCCAAGCAAGCTCATTCTAATCACTCATTTCTTAGCTCTGACTCGTTAATCGATTCAAACTATTCTGCTTTCTTGCACTCAGAATCAGCTGTGGATGAACAATTAGCTAGGTTCTGGGAATTAGAAGCTGTCAATAATTCTGCTCCATTCCATGATGAATCGGAATGCGAGAAACATTTCTCTCAAACTACCACCAGAGATGACTCTGGAAGATATATAGTTAAACTTCCTTTTACTGCTCCGCCTGAAACATTAGGTAGCACAAAGCAACAAGCTTACAAACGGTTTCAGCTCTTAGAAAAAAGACTGTCATCCAACGAATACTTACGTACTGAATATGTCAAGTTCATGCAAGAATATGAGGATTTAGGTCATATGCAACGAGCTGACCACATTACTAATGCTCCTTGTGAATACATTATTCCTCATCACCCAGTAATTAAGCCTAGCAGCACTAATACAAAGGTTAGAGTAGTCTGTGATGCCTCAACTAAGTCATCTAATGGAAAATCCTTGAATGACACTTTAGCTATAGGTCAAAGTCAGCCTCCTGAACTTTTGCCCTATGTAACTAAGTTTTCACATTTGAAGACACTGCATATTATAGCATATGTTCTACGATTCATAAATAATTGTAGGCCTGCTAAAATTAAGCTCACAGGTCCTCTCGAACCTAGTGAAATTTCAAATTCACTCTACACTTTAGTTAATGTAGTTAGTATTAGTATTAAGATATCAATGTTTTTGTGATTTTTTATTTATTCTTAAATAGTTAACCTTTCTCTCCGTTTTGTTATATACTTATATTTTTTAGATTAAATTAGAAATAATGTAGATAATCTATGTAATTATAAATTAATAAGTACAAATTGTATAGTGCATAAGAGGCCTCTGATAGGAATCCAGGACAGGGGCCAATAAGTATTAATGTATTAAATAAATAAAAAATATCTACTGCCCATTCATATGAGTTGTGCAAGTCGTTTATGCCTATGTGAACTGTGACTCATCAGTGAACATGATAAGCTGATAGAACTCTCTACCATCTACCACGTCCATTATACCAGTTGCAGAACTCGACGCGACGAATAAGATCGACAGGTTGTAGATATTGCACTTTTTGCACATGATAAGGGTACATATCATTCTCTTTAAGAATTCTCCATACCTTTGAAGAACTACAACCTAATTCCTGTAGTCTACAATCTACAGATTATGGTTTGTCAATGCACAATTCCTCAAAGGAATGGCTTTCTGAACTTGACTACACAAAAGTATTGTAAATTGTTGGATCGACTGCAGTTTTCAATAGCAGAGAATGAGTGATGTTTCAGTATCATGAAAAGAATTAAAAAAGTAGGCCTAATAAGTTTAGGCCGAGTCCAAAAGCTGAAGTTGTTGACTGTGTGCAAAGATGAGCTTCCAACATGTAGGCCTATGCTTCAATCGGTATTGATTTTGAACATGTGTCTCTCACAATGCTGCATCCCACTACAGTTTTCCATTGCATGGTGCATCCACCAGTCAAAACAGGAATGATTTTAATGTATTTAATTATTCACTGCTAAATTTGAATATACCGTATTAAGTAAAAGTTAACAAACACTGCTTTAAAAACCACAAACTTGTGTTTTGCTTCTCTATCTCGATCATTAAATTTACTACTTTCGCATATTTGATTCCGGCTCCTGGAACACTCACACAACTTTATTTCCCTCGATCATTAAAATGACTATATTTTCTCAAGTCTTATTTTGGCTTCCCTCCTGCTTATATAAACTGTCAGTGTCGATGAAACTATTTAAAAAAACCTAGACAGGAGCTTCGGTAGCTTGTTATTTTTATTATTTCTAACAGGTTATTGTTCCATTCGTGTAATAGTTACACAGTGATTACAAGAAATATTCATCTCTAGACTGTAGTGGGATGCAACAGTGTGAGAGACACAGTATTATATTAAGAAGACTATCGCTTCAACCACTGCTTCCAATTGACAATTTAGATCATTAAGGATGCTATGGTTTAGTCTACAAATCATCAGTGAAGCAGGCATTCTTGACTGCCATGTGTGCCTTCAGAGTTAATTCTTGTACGATGGGCTTCCAAAAAAAGCTGGTAGCAGCACTAGGAACTGGGAATTTTCTGTGACTTAGCTAAAGCATTCGACTGTATAAATCATGAACTATTAATTGAAAAATTGGAACATTATGGAATGGATAATTTAACACTGAATTGGTTCATATCATACCTGTCTGATAGAACTCAAAATGTTGTAGGCTAATAAATGGAAACAAATCTAATCTAGGAGTAGTTAGAAGTGGTGTACCATAGGGATCAATACTAGGACCTTTGGTATTCCCTAGTAGCACACTTCGTTGGCCCAACGGAGGGATTTGGTTGGCATGGAAGGGATATGTTGGGAAAAGGTTGGTTGTAATTTCCTCGGTTTTGCCAACGGATTTATTGGTTGGCGCGCCCTCTCGCCCTACTGTTGGCGTTTCCAACCAATAGGGCCGTTGGCCCAACAATACATTTCGTTGGCTAAGCCTCCGTTGGCGTTACCAACCAACAGGATGGCTGGCCCAACAATACATTTTGTTGGAATATAATCGCATTTATGTTAAAATTAAAAAGTGTTGAAGTAACATTATAAGCGTTAAATTTTCATTTCCTATAAAATAAAACAGTGTTAATTCATTAATTATTCGAGCTCTTTGTGTGCGTTACATGCTAAAAATTTACTTCACCTCTTCCTGCCAGTCTTCGGCAATTTCCGGCGTACTTCGTAGGTCATCACGTAGACGATGAAGATACAACGGTTATTCGCCATCTTGATATGTTGAAGAATCCGAATGGTGTTTTTACTTCTATTAATATTAGGGCCCTTTATTTGTTTTCTGAAAATAACGTTATCATATATTCACATCAAATATTCAAAATACGAGATGTATATCCTTCTTACTATTTATCATGTATTACACATCTCTGTAGTAAATAGGCTAGAAGAATTCTCGATTTTTATTGCAACGATCACTAATGGCGTAGTGGTTAAATCAATAGACTATAACACTAGCGGTTCCGGGATCGAATCCCCATAGGTGGGAATTTTATACGATAGGAATAGGTAGGTAGGGTGAAGGAGAGAAGGAAGGTAATAGGGAAAAGAGGAGAGAAGGGATGAAAGGGAAAATAAAAAATTAAATTTTCTGTGCTTTTAGTATTTCCGCCAGATGTCTCTGCCCAGTAGTTCCACCATTACCTAATAGATGTCTCCCAATTGTTGGGATTTTGTTGTATATTGGTTGGCTACAGTTGGCAATTGATTGGATAAAACGCTCCTTGGCAACAGAACCCCGACGGACATTCCTAACCGTTGACCAACGAAACATGGCGATCATTTCCCAACATTGGCCCAACGATCTGTGCTACTAGGGTTTTTAATTTTCATCAATGACTTGCCACATAACTTAAGTGACGAAACAAAGGTATTACTTTTTGCGGATGACACTAGTGTATTTGTAACAGGAAAATCCCAGGAACAACTGGCAAGAGTAGCTACAAAGGTCTTTCACGAATTAAATATATGGTTCCAAGCTAATAAAATGACGCTTAATATTGAAAAGACCCACTTTTTTCAATTCAGAACAAAACAAAGATGTACCCAAAACCTTGTAATTAATTACCAAACACAAAGCATCGAAGAAATTAGTAATATCAAATTTTTAGGATTACAAACTGATCAACATCTCGACTGGAAGACACATATTGAAATGAGAATTCCAAAACTAAGTTCAGCATGCTTTACCTTAAGAGTCCTGAATCATGTATTAAAACAGGATGCCTTACGCATGGTGTAGCCTATTTTGCAAATTTCCACTCGGTAATGAAGTATGGAATCATATTCTGGGGTAACTCGACCCATAGGGGAAAAATATTTAAGTTACAAAAGCAAGCAATTAGAATAATGTGTGGAAAGAAAAAGAGAGAATCATGTAAACCACTCTTTGAAAAATTAAAAGTCCTCACTCTCACAGGGGAGTATATACTCGGTAATGTGTTATATGGTAGATAATATTGAGATATTCCAAACTAATAGCAGTGTTCATGAACATACTACTAGAAACAGGAATTATTTACATAGACCAGTTAATGCATTAAAACTTTTTCAGAATGGCGCTTATTACTCTGCAATACAGATACACAATAAGCTTCCAAACAACATTAAATTATTATGTATTCGAAAAAAAAGCAAATCTTTGAAAGGATCTCTCAAGAAATTTTTAATGACTCACACCTTCTACAATGTGGATGAGTATTTCCAGTTTCAATAAGTTTACAGTGTAGTATATTATATATTATTATTTATTACTTGCTTGTGTATTGTAATCAGTGAGGGAAGAGAGGCAGTATGCGCCGGTATGGAATACCGGCACTGGTTTTAAATGTCCAGTGGCATACTGGCACTGGTTTTAATGGTTAAATAGCATACCGTCACTGAAAATCGATTGCTATTTAATACAAATTGTTAATGTTCCTTGGAGTAGTAATATAATAATTACTCTTCATGATTATTCACCCAATTGTACGTTTTCATCACTAGCCATTTTCACTATAACTTGTGATGATCTTTATTGCCATCTTAATAACTATACCTCAAGATTCAATATTTTAAAAATATTTCTCCGTAACAAAACGTTGTTAAAATAGGTCTTAAATACTTTTAAAATATCTTTATTGAAATAAATAAACTAAACTCAATGGCACTACATCCCTGAAGGGACTAGGTCTACTATCCGACCGCTGCTCACCTACCATACACAGATGGCAGGATTGGGGGCATGTGGTCAGCATGCCGACACCCACTGCAGTTATTGGTGATTTCAGTAATGTGAAATAAATAAAGATCTGTCAATCGACATTACAAGATGTTCTAGTCTTGTGTTGTACTCTTGCTTGGCAATCATCTAAAAAGCAGGGTTGGTTACCCATGGAGGAAGTTAATTAAAAACACCATATGGGGAGGGGATGTGCTTTTTAGGTAGATTTTGAAGAAAAATCTACCTATTGCAATGGATACCATGTCATGATTTTCGAAAAATTCTTTCATATCTTTACGTTTCATGCTCCCCTAAGTACGAAACCACCACCCGTTCAAAAAAAAATTTGTGATATTTATATATATATATATTTATATATATATATATATATTTATATATATATATATATATTTATATATATATATATATTTATATATATCTTTACACGATAGCGGCCGTAATTTTGAAGATATTTGAACCAAATTTTAATATGTTATTTCTAGGCCCAATAGTTCGGACAAGTTCGTTAATGAGCAAAATTGGCCCAAGGGGGTGGTCGGGGGAGGGGGTTGAAATTTTTAAAAATGTATATCTCGGCCCCTATGAAGTATAGAGGGAAACTTTGTTTGAATAAATTAGAGTACTCCCTATGGAGTTCACAGTGACACCAACGATTCGGGGGTTCGAGTGAGGGTGGGGTGGGGGATGAAAATTCGAAACTTTTGAAACCACATCTTGTGGGGTATCGTTGAAAAGCTCTTGATGAGTACTCTACAAATCAATAACTAGTTTCTTGATAGCTCTCATATGACTCGAGATATTAATGTTTGAAAATAATAAAACTTAAAAGAATTATTATTATATCATAATTTTGTCTTGTTTAGCGGCTTTGCTAATTTTATTCATTGCTGATCTTGCGCACAGCCTTACAGAATATTATATCCTATTCTTGTTGTCAAAACAAATGATTGTAGGCTCTTCCTCTTTACCGAATTCAGTTCTTATTACTGCGGGTTTGCCATGCCAAGGCTAAAAAAGAAGAGTGCTGCGCAGCGACTGTAAATTAAACCAAAAGCACTTAGAAATCTACCTCAGCCTGTAGGCTTGCCTAAAGGGATTTTTTTTAAATTGAGGTATGTTAGGAAAAAAGTCTGGGATAGCATACCGCCTCTGGATTTTTCCCACTTCCTTCACTGATTGTAATCTGACGTGTTCTATATCCTTGAGTCCCACTCAACACAGGATCTACAGAACAAGATAACTATATCTACATCTAGCTGTTATGGGCCTGAGAGGTATGAAGTGTGGACTTTGCAATCATGACTTCTGACATCACTTCTGGTTATTTAGTAGGCCTAACTATCTAGTTCACTTTAGCTGAAAATGTAGATTTCAGCCATGGGCTTAGTGTGGACCTGTAGATGTAGATGTAGATATCTCGTCCTGTAGATCCTTTGTTGAGCGGGGCTCAAGGATATAGAACACGTCAGATCAAAAAATATATGCATGTTATAACAATAATATAGGCCTACAGAAACTGTAAGCTGCCAAATTTATCCAAGCTGGAAATATTCCTCCAAATTGTAGAAGGTGTGAGTGTAGACAGTTTAATTTCACTGGTTATTTATTCAGTTCATAAAGAGGAATTTAGTAAAATTCGGCCGTTTAGTACAAACAACCTTGTGTCCATATGATTGCTAGCAGAGTCGGCCTACCAGTAAAAATGGACTCAATTCTTCCATAAATAGGAATGTTAAGTTCAGTTTCACTACTTTATATTTTTTTCTTAGATTCATAGGCTTTATCATTATGGTTTGTTATTCTGGTGTTTTGGTATGTAAAACTTTGATTGTTCCCATTTGACAGATCAACCTTACAGTAGGCCTACAGTGCAGTTGGTATCACCAACAAAAATGACCAGGACCCATCATTGAACAGCCTATAGCATGGGTGCGCATCTGTGGCACATTGTGTCACTGTGCGGTAGGGGAATTTCTCCCACTACAGTCGCCCTTGACGTCAGCATAAAGCAGTTTCAACGTAACACTGAACATGAAGAGCAGGTTTCATAAGTCACAGCAGGATGGGGGATGAAAACGTTTCCCCTCAGTTGCTCAGGTATAGCCTATAGCCTATACAAAGATTTATAAACTACATGGAAGGAAATTAATAACATTTTTAATTATGCAAAACTATATCTGTAGGATTCTAATTTTTGTATTGTCTCTATGAGGTCAATCAACAACAAACAAATCTATGAAATCAAGCTAGTTCACAAGAAAAAATAAAAACTTTATTAACAAACACTATACAAAGCAAAGCAACCATTTATTACCAGAAATCATGCTATCATTTACATGATTTTGCATTAAGATAGGCCTACAAGAAATAAAATTTTAACTTAAAGGTGCAAAAATAACAAAATTACATTAACAGCACCCAGGCTTATCCCATAATAATGAAATTAACCACGGTATACTACATGCACACATTCAGTGTAACTGAACACTTAGATACACAACTACTGTCATAAACATGTACGAATCTTAAAATTTACATTTTCATATCCTCTTCAGTGATTTTCATCCTGACTACACATCGGCAACATCGCAAGGAAAACAGAAGGATCGGGAGGAACGCTGAAACAGAACCATCGCCGACCAATAAACGCATAGATTGGAGAGGGATAGCATCATGGGAAGAGAGCCATTTTGGAGCATGGTGAATATCGGGAGATAATGGAAGTGTACTTGTCTCAGTAATTTTACAAAAATGTAGGAAATTGGTGGATTCTACATTTTGAAGACCGGATTAATAACCAAGTGTTTAACATGGATGCGGTCAAAGCATTCAATGCGGAGGTTGGTGAAAAGTTACTCGTTATAATGAAAGGTCATGTTGACGCACTTTTGAGAGGCGTTGCAAAAGGAAGCCACTGAAAGTTCTAAATGCGTATCAAGAAATTAATATTATGTCAATGTTTATGTTGCGTTTTTTATGTCTGCATGCTATTTTTGTTGCACACTAAGTGGTTATCCAAGTTGATGATCGGTTATACTATTGAATTTCATGATTCTATGAATGTGTGTAGGCTATAGTTAATGAAGGAACTCGAATATCATATAGGCTACGTCGTCGTCAGTTTAGCCAAATTTAATTTAGGGGAAAAATAGTTTTATGCCGTGCACTAGGCTCCTACCACCAACTCTTTAATGAGACCATCCTGGGAAGGTGGGGTTTAGGATTTCGTCGCAGAAGAGATTCAATGTGAGACATAATAAACCTCGCGCTATTCAGTATATTGCTCCTAAACTAACATAAACGTTCCTAACCTAACAAAACGGCGGAGCTTGGCTGGTGTGCGACATAAATCTATCTTACCTTAATTTATTTGAGAAGTGCAGATTGTAATGACTGTGAAATCCAAGGTACTGATTTTACTACCGGTACCTATTGTTTTGGTATTCACGTAGACCTACCGATAACTAGGGATTAAAGCAATCAGCGGTTCTGAAAATCCGAACTTCCACATTCTTGGTGACATAAGCTCTATCCACAATGCGCAGTCGGCAGTTGGTATTCGATAGTCTGCAGTTTGCAGATGCAATCGGCCGCTTGGGAGCAGCACTCTAGTAGTCTACAATATGCTGTCGACATTGAGGTTAGGGAAACATTTTACAGAATAAAAAAGGTGGAGGAATCGCTTTATAATTGCATAATATATGTTATAAACACATCTTGCTTTCTCGTAGTATGCTAAATCCCTAATCTGTGTATTTGCACTAGTAAATAATTTTCAATCTCTTAATATGTTACTTGCAGTCGTTCAGTTGGTAGTCAGAGATATCGTCTGCCGACTACTGTCTACCAACTGTCGATTGCCTGCTGTCGACTGCAACTGCACATTGTGAATGGTGTCCATTGCTCACCACGTGTTATACTTCGACTACAAACTACCGTCTACCAGCTACCGACAGCCCATTGTGGATGGAGCTTAAAGCTCTATCCACAATGCGCAGTCGGCAGTTTGCATTTGCAATCGGCTGCTTGGGAGCAGCACTAGAGTCGTCTACAATATGCTGTCGACATTGAGGTTAGGGAAACATTTTACAGAATAAAAAAGATGGAGGAATCGCTTTATAATTGCATAATATATGTTATAAACACATCTTGCTTTCTCGTGGTATGCTAATCTGTGTATTTGCACTAGTAAGTAATTTTCAATCTCGCAATATGTTACTTGCAGTCGTTCAGTTGGTAGTCAGAGATGAATTTCTCGTCTGCCGATTACTGTCTACCAACTGACGATTGCCTGCTGTCGTCTGCAACTGCTCATTGTGAATGGCATCCATTGCTCACCACACGTTATACTTCGACTACAAACTACCGACTAACAACTGCCGACTGCGCATTGTGGATAGAGCTTAAGGGCGACTGTACCGGTAGTTGACCAAATCAGCATATAATAAGGCAGTGTTTTGTTGTGCTAAACCAAAGACTAAAATTATATGTTATTTGAAAGAGTAGGGGTTGCCTCATCAAACACAATTGTCAGGTATTGAGATCTACTGATTGGTTGCCATTCTTTAGCATTATTTTCTGGTGTGCCACATTGGCTTGCTTCAGATATTAATAAAATCAGGTAAACTGATATAACAAAGTGCCAGTATGTTTTTGTTGAATCAATTATAATTGCAATTATGATATGCAGAAAATAAGTTTTTCTAATCAGATTAAAATTGACCAGCGTCAGCGGAACTGCAGATTTGTGATACCTTGACAATCGCGCACAAACATAAAAATAAAAAAGTTCATGTCAAATCGGCCGGCTCCGGGATTTGATCCGGGGACCTCCAGAATACGAGTCCAAGGCATTACCATTTGGCCAGCTCAGTCAGTTTCACAATGTCGTTTGATAAGCATAAGTGAAGGAATAATGTTAACTGTCAAATTATACCAGTAGACAAAAATTAAAAACATGTGACCTTTAACTTTCCCTCTCCAAGTACACACGATCGCGACTTGTCTACAAACTTTCCAAGGAAACTTTTTATATAGAAGATTTAAGATTAAAATTACTACTTCCAGCAACACCGGCATATCAGAAGGTCCTAAGAGAGTTGTACGACAAGAAAACAAAAATTTGGGAGGAATTTTATTCCACAGATGCAATGGTGAATCGCGAATGGACACGAGGAGGATATGACTTGCGGCACATAGTGACGAGATTTGCTGTGCATGGTTTCCATCACAGACTGTGTTGCATAAAGAATTTTCATGAACCCAGCATGGACTGTGACTGCGAGAGATGTGGCTCTGAGTGTGGGAGATATCATGCGATGAACTGCAGACTCCGCACAGAAACATTAGTGAAGTTCTGCACCGAGAACTAAGTCATGTCCCAAATGCACATTGTGCGCTCTTCCTACTTTATTATTATTATTAGTTGTTACTCTGGTATCTGTCAACCGATTAGGTCCAAAATTATTAGGCTCTTGCCATGGACGTTATAATTGCATATACCAAGTTTCATGAAAATCCGATAAAGCATATTTGAGTTACCGGTATGGGGCCTTTTGTTATATGGGTGATTCTTCAAATACGGGAAAATTTGGAGTGTGTGAAATCCGAATTTTTTACTTTGTTTAAAAAATCTAAAAAAAATTACTAAAATACTTCAGGGGTTACCGGTACTTGATTATAATATGACACCAGCAGAGCTTAAATGTTTATATTTTTATTTATTTTTATTTCTTTATTTTTTTAAAGCCATGTGGATGGCAGAAGGCCACATTAATGACTGGCAACAATCTGCTTTTCTTTATGTGATTTCATATTTTTCTCAGCATAGGCCTACTTCAGTTGATTTTGCACCAAATTTGCAAATTTGTGTGCATACTCCGGAATTAATGTAATTTTAACGAGACTGTTTTTATGGTTTTGGGGGAGGGGGGAATCAAGCAGAAATTCATTTAATCAATTTTAAGATCTTAACTACAGGTCACAGACTCCGCAAACACAATAGTATCCTACATTTATCATCTACATGACTTGAGAGTCATCCACATACCCGTTCATAAGACATGTGGATGACACAAAAATCAGGCATGTGGATGACAAAAAAGGAGTTTAAGTGGTCTCAGCAAGCAATTCCTAAACCTCTGTAAGCTCAACTTCAGTCAAGTACTTTGAATTGGAAGGTTTATCATAGTGCATAATCAAAATTAATTAATATTCACTTTCTGCCTACTTTCTAGAAGCCATGTTAATGACGGGGAATAAAAACGCTTTCCTTGAAAATGATGCAAAGTCCTTTGTTAATCCCAAGCTGTTCGTAAGCAAGCGAAATCCAACCTTACAATTCAACCACAAGCTGCCCTGTTGGCTTTCTAATACTGTTGCCAGTTATACAAATTTCTCATTTCTGCAGAAAAAATTCCATTCTTTTCAACCATGTGGATGACCAAAAACCCTTGGGACATTCTTTATGTTCATTAGGCGGGGTGACAATTTTATTTCATTTTATTTTTTAGGGATTAATATTCTTCACACATTCATACTCATTGACAGGAAAAAAATTGAAAAGGAAATAACATTTTGTTTTGTGGAAAAATGAATTAGAATATACAAAACCGAGGTTTGGGACAGGGCATGTGGATGACATTTCATTGAATTAAATTTGATTTTAAGTTGAATTTGAAGGGAAATATAACTTCGGAACACAAATTTTCCCGTATTTGAAGAATCACCCATATAATACCATAAAATTGCACTAAATTGGGCATTATTCCGGTACTGGCCAACGGATTTGGTCCAATATCAACAGACGTCTTCACATGGACATTATAAATGTGTATACCAAGTTTCATGAAAATCCGAAAAAGCGTATTTGAGTTATGGCGCTTTTAAATAAAAACACTAAATTGGGTTTGACGCTGGTACCGGTGAACTGATTTGGTTCAATAACAATAGGGTTCTTCCCATGGACATTATAAATGCGTATACCAAGTTTGGGTCAATCCATATGAAATCATCCAATAATAAAATAATTTGTTGCTGACCTATTTTATTTTATTTTTAAGTATATATTTTCTGTTTCTATGTGTATCTGGGAGTACAAAACAATTTTTTTCACATTTTTATCACTAACGCTTCGGCAACTAGTGGCAATTTTGCTTAGAAGGATCTGTCATTTTTGGCACTTTCAAAGGTTAGCGGTAAGTTAAATAACTATTTTATTTATGAAGATATCAACTTGAAGTAAAAACCATCTTAATCTACAAGAAACATTCTACAATTCATGTTATGACCAAAAATTTGTTAGGTCTTAAGGAAATAATCTAAAATTTTATTAGAATATGCAGTTCCGATTAGAAAAAATTAGCAACTTTATAAAACTTTTTTTCATAGAAGGGAAGAAAACACATGTTTCGTATTTCCCCCCCCCCCAAAAAGATATAGTAGATCACTAGATGCTAGTAAAATTTGAGATCATTTATATAAATCCTTTAGGTTTTATGAGTCTTCAAATATCAAGATTTTGCAAAATTGTTGATTTTCAAATTAAAATATCTCAAATGGGACTGAACAGAAAAATCTGAAATTTTCTCTAAATATTCCTCTAGTGCCTAGTAATCAACATATAAAATTTCATCACTGTGTTCTGACCAGAAGTATTTTATTTTTAATAAAGAAAATTCTAAAAAATAACACTGTCAAATGAGCGAATAGCGGTGTTAAAATACAATAAAAATTGTCAAAAATAATATAATTATTTGTTATTGCTAGTAAAATTAAATATGTCATAAAACTAACATTAAATGTTCCATGGTAGTAGTCATAGTGTACAATACTCCAGCAGAAGGAGACCATATTGCCACATTTGCTGAGCGAGCCAGAATATGCTGACTTGAAAAAGGCAAGTCTCTGCAGACTCCTCTGTAGCTCCTTTGTTCAGTAATCAGTAGCTGTGCTTGACTGAAGATATAAAAAAGATACCCCTTCAGTTAAAAAAATTGTTTATTTTATCGATGGAGATGGTAGCCAGTACAAAAACAAAAATAACTTTTTGAATATTTGCAATCACTTTGAAGCTGAATAACATTTTTTTGCAACTTCTAATGGAAAGAATGCTTGCGATGGGATTGGAGGGGGTACAAAGAGTGCTGTCTCGATGGCTAGTTTGCAAAGACCATATTTGGACCAGATACCTTCAGCAGAAGAAGTGTTCAAATTTTGTTCTGAAGAAATTAAAGGTATTTCCTATACTCTTGTATAAACATTTTTTAAACCTTTGGCTCAGCTGTGGAACAAACTTCTAGCATCATAAGGTGTTACATTCACTCAAAAAGTGATATTTATGGTGAACACAGTATTTCCATTTTGCCCAAATTTGAAATAAGCCCTTTCGAAGAAGATTTGATTTGATTTGATTTGATAGGACATTGTTGCCTGCATTATGATCAGAACTGGTGGTTTGGTGAAATTGATATTTTTTTAAGAAGGGGCAACTTTTTTGCTATTTTCAGTCAAGCACAGCTACTGATACTGAACAAAGGAGGTACAGAGGAGTCTGTATTGCTCAGCAAATGTGGCAATATGGTCTCCTTCTGCTGGAGTATTGATTACTATGACTACTACCATGGAACATTTAATATGTTAAGATATATAAGCATTCATGAACCACAGATTATTGTCTCTGTTGGACATTACATGAGAATATTATAGGAGAAAAATTCCTCCGGCACTGGGACTAGAACCCAGGACCTTTGACCAATGGTTTGGCCAATGCTCTACCAACTGAGCTAAGCTGGAGCTCAATTCACAGCACCAGATGGAACCTCTCTCCCAGTGGCGTAGGAAGGGGAGTGCGGGGGGTGCGGGCCGCCCCGGGTGCCATCACCCGGGGGGTGACAAAACAAAAATATGTATTTGTAAGTAAAAAATCGCTCAAGGGGATTTAAAGAAAATAATAATATTATTTAAAACAATTAAATAAGCTTAACAACTTTCTACAAGTCAACATGCGTATTGAAACTACTTTTAGTTTTAAATTCAGTCAAGAAAGGTAATAAAACGCGGGTGAAGTGGCCGCTGTGTAGATATGAACAATAATATTATGGTTAGGGGAGGGGTGTTTATTCCTGCCGACGATTGTCTCTGCAGTTTTATTAATAACTAGTTTAAAAGGCCCGGCGTCGCCCGGGTTTTGTATTTTGTAATATGAAATTAACTTATGGAGGACTATCGATGTTGAAACTCTAGGTCCTTATATAATATGTATGTAGAATTAGAAATGAGGAAGAACGACATATGACACTCAGACTATTCTCTCAGAAAACGCTAGATATAACTTTTGAAGGCTCATAGAAGATGTCTAATGTTGCATTCCATTGTTTCTACACACCATGCCTGGGAGGAGTGCAAATGAGAAGAAAAAGAAATTCCGGTTACATAAGATTGTATTGTCTTGACAGAACATTGTATTTCTCACTCTTATATTACCATACAGCCGTTTCGGGGCTGAAGTAAAAAAGAAATTCAATATTACTTTCATACTTTCCTTCCCAAAAACGTGGGACATAATATGCTGCGCGCGTAGGACTGAAAATGTTCCATCCCATTTTGACTTCTTTTAGATGCTAAGGGCATCTGATAAACATCCCTAGGCCTATTTCTCAACTAATACAAAGCCTACAGCTATGAGTGACGTATCAGTGGATAGGATTTGTTACCGACTTCCGATATAGCATACTCACTGGCACACACTTAAGTTGTCCCTGCAATACGACCGCTTATTCTACATCAGAATGTGAAGTGAAAAAATATTTTCCATGTCGAGGGTAGAGAAAGTTATGTGACTGCTTTATTTTCGTGGATTTTATTCTTCAAGAATTATTTTCACAAATGTATTACTTATATCGATAGTATCAGAATTTGTTCGTTAGAGCCGTTTTCCAGAAAACTTTCTTTATGTAAAAATAAGGAAAACTTGTCTCCAATCTTCGGTTCACATCTTTCAAGGTAAGGTACCTGACATAAATACAAAATTTTGTCCTTTTATCAAAATTTATCTTTCCAAATTCGAGATTTCGCTTGGAAAACAAAATATAAAAATATAAAAAATCACTCCAAAAATAAAACTTAGCACAATTTCGGGAGTGTATTTTGGCCTAGAAATGTGTGAAACAAAAGATGTTCGCTTTATTAATGGTAACACCCACATTTCGTGAATCTGTCGCCCATGAAAACAATGTGCATCTGTCTATAACGTATTTTAGATTAATAATAATAATAATAATAATAGCATTTATTGTCGTTTAACAGTACAATGAGCAATGTACAGCATAATGTGCATGATATGAATGCCTTTCCTTATTCCTAAAAAAATTGGTTGAATCAGGTTAACTATTTACTACTAATTTTGCATAATCCGTTGAGTTTACGAGTTACATCACATAAATTCGTTGCAGCTGCATCCATCGATAAAATCTGAAACTCTCGTGGGATTGCCTTTGTCTATCCAAAAAATAACAAAACTCAAGAACAAAAAATAACACTTGGAACTGTTCCATCTTTTCATAATTTAAATGGGGGGGGGGGTGACAAGAAATTTTCCGCACCGGGTACCACCTAAGCTTGCTACGCCACTGCTCTCTCCTATGACTGATTGACTTAATGGTCTACCTCACAGACAGACAAGTCATGTCATATGCAGTCCGGCTTAGCTCAGTTGGTAGAGCATTGGTATGAATTTTTCTCCTGTAATATTCTTTAATATGTTAGTTGTATGACATATTTAATTTTACTAGCAACAACAAAAAAATTATATTGTTTTTGACAATTTTTATTGTATTTTAACACCGTTATTCGCTCATCTGACAGTGTTATTTTTTAGCATTTTCTTTATTAAAAATAAAATACTTCTGGTCAGAACACAGTGATGAAATTTTATATGTTGATTACTAGGCACTAGAAGAATATTTTGAGAAAATTTCAGATTTTTCTGTTCAGTCCCATTTGAGATATTTTAATTTGAAAATCAACAATTCTGCAAAATCTCGATATTTGAAGACTCATAAAACCTAAAGGATTTACATAAACGATCTCAAATTTTACTAGCATCTAGTGATCTACTATATCTTTGTGGGGGGGAAATAAGACATGTGTTTTCATCCCTTCTGTGAAAAAAAGTTTTATAAAGTTGTTAATTTTTTCTAATCGGAACTGCATTTTCTAATAAAGTTTTAGATTATTTCCTTAAGACCTAACAAATTTTTGGTCATAACATGAATTGTAGAATGTTTCTTGTAGATTAAGATGGTTTTTACTTCAAGTTGATATCTTCATAAATAAAATAGTTATTTAACTTGCCGCTAACCTTTGAAAATGCCAAAAATGCCAAATTCTTCTAAGCAAAATGGCCACTAGTTGCCAAAGTGTTAGTGATAAAAATGTGAAAAAAATTGTTTTGTACTCCCAGATACACATAGAAACAGAAAATATATACTTAAAAATAAAATAAAATATGTCAGCAACACCCATTGGATGATTTCATGTGGATTGACCCGTTTCATGAAAATCTGATAAGAGTTATGGCGCGTACAGACACACGGATGGACGGGCAGACATTATTCGTCCCCCACACGCAATCTCATAAAGTACCATACTGGCACTTAATAAAGAAGGTAAGCTGCGCACTTTTCTATTATTCATGTACATCCATACTGATTAATTACATACTGTATTCATTTCTTTTGTTATTCATATGATTAAAATTAGGGATGGGTCCTCGATACTTTCGATACCTCGATACTCTCGATACTTGCATGGTATCGGCATCGAACGATACTTCAGAAAACTTTCTCGATACTTTTGTAATTCTGCAATTATGTGAGAACGCTAGTATTTTTTAACAAAACTTGTAAGTGGACTGTTTACAAAACTCATTTTAGTTTTAATGTAGAGTTTAAAAATAATTATAGGCTACTGATGATATTAAATTTTGTCTCATTAAATATGCAGATTTTATTAATTTAGTTGCTATTACACAGTTCTCTCAAATTTTAATTTTTAATGTACCTATTTATTGAAACTGGAAATGTTGAAGGTATCGAGTATCGAGGAAAAAATCATGTATCGGTATCGAGTATCGAGAAAATCTGGTATCGACCCATCCCTAATTAAAATGCACATTACTTAATGCTAGTGACCTATTGCTAAAAATTAGTTTTTGATTGTTTGGGCAAGATAAGGCTAGACAACTACTGAAACACCAAAATGGTTGAGTATCTAGTAGTTGACCACTAGTGGTCAACAAATGGAATCTCTTACTCTAGTAGTTGACCAGCATCTTACAAGTGATATTTACAGTCCAGCATAAGACAAATTGCAAGGATATATGCCAATCCACATTCTACATTCCTAATTAAACTAAGATGTACTGTTCCATTAAAAAGAAAAATGGACCAAGCACCTATCTAATAGAAACCTAGGAAAATTTGCTTGTTTCTTGGATATTTGCTCGTGCAAGAAGTGCATGCCAATAAAAAGACACACAATGTTTGAAACTGTAAAAGAAGATTTTAAAAATAAATGCAATTAGAAAAATCCCTTTTAAACCAAAAAGACGTTGGTTCAAATCTTCATGAAGTGACATCCAACAATGACAGAAAGGTATTTAGAGGGTATTAATAAAGCTAGAGTAGATGTGGAAGAACAAATAGAAACTGGTTCAATGAATTGCATTCTTATTTAAAAGGAGGAACCTGTATGAAATAATATCTGGTAACGAAAAATAGGCTATAACGGTTCTGATTAATTTCAGTGCCTGTGTTTTAGTAGCACCTCTAATGGTTGTGTTCCCTCTACAAACAAATTTCTAGGGACATAAATCTGCAAATTAAAATGAAACTTAGGGAATTGATAGATCAAGAAATGGGTAGATAACAGGTGCTAGCCTATTTATTATGAATAGCCTATATTGCAAATGTGTTTATTTCATGGGTGGAGAGTTAGCAAATTATGTTTCCGATCATTCTATTAGTGAAGTTATGAATACAATCTCTCTAAACTTTGTTCTGAGAATGACATTCTGTAGTTTGCTTTATTGCCAAATGCAACACATATTCAGCAACCTGCAGACATATCAGTTTCATATATTTTATTACAAAATTCGTTACCGGTAATATAAATTGTGGTCAACTACATGTGCAAGCGGTGGTCAAGAACTGGGTATTAGTGGTCAACTACTGGTAGGCTACATTACAACAAATTATTTTTGAACTGAGATAAGTTGTAGAGTAGGATTACCTCCACAACGTCTCTGGGTTTTTACGTATATACCTTAGGAGCGAGTCTCACCGCTCGTAGAGTTCCTGGCTAGGGGAGGTAGCTGCACCCTGATTGGCTTTCCCACTCCACGTGTTGTCTGTCTCTGTCTATGCGGCATTATCCCTCCACTCAACTATTACAGTCTTTTCTACCACTGCAGCATGATCTTTACTTTCTGCCTAGCAGTAGGTCACTGATCTTACGTGCAGCGAATCCGCGCATCTTGGAACGAGACGTAACGAGAAGCTCGCTGGCTGGGTTAGTCTTCAAGGCCAGAGACGTTGTGGGAGTAATCCTACTCTACACCAATTATTTAATATTGAAAACTTTTAGGCCTATATGCATTTTGTAAAGCAGGTTTCAATTTTTTTTTTTTTTTTACATAAATTACTTATTCAGTTCTTGTAGTAGGCTATTGTGTATTATAGTCTTTATCAAAGAAATGAAACACCTTAAATGGTCAACTACTGGTACAGTAACCCTAGATATGGCATTTTTTTTTTTTAGTTTATTAAGAATATGCATCATGATGATTCACTACCCCATTGGGTAAAATCACACTGTAGGGGGGGGGGGCACTTTGAAAACCAACTTTCTTCTGATAAAACACCTAATATCACACGTATTTTGGTCTAGATAGTTCTCTGGAGAGGAGGTGTTGCCTCGGCGAATGTTTTGGTCCAACCCACTTGCCCTAAACGTTACACTTTCTTTTATAACACGATCTAGCGAAAAGTTCCATGAATTCCGCCATATTTTGATCTCCGGTAGGGTGAAGAAACTTGTGATTGGACATTAGAGGAGTGACGTCACACCAGCTGAACACGTAAAATTCTGGGAATCAGGTTCACCAACACAACGAACCCTCGCGGAAGATATAATTACGAAACAGGAGAATTCAGAATGCCCTACTAAATTAATATCACTGTTCATAACTAGAGCCCGGATTTCCATGCAAATGCATGTTTTTATATACTTTGGTTACACATCTCAAACTTTGTAGTAACTCATTACATGACTTATGGATTCCAAATAACCATATTTTTTCCGTGCATGTTTGCATATTTCGGCCTTTTTATGGCAAAATTCATGCATAATGCATGTTTTGGATTTTTTTGTTTAATAGGCCTATAGCATATTCCGACGTTTTTAATGCATATAAACCCTCATTTTCTGGTTTTAGTAGGCCTACATAATATCAAGTTACCATGCATAACTGTGCATATTAAGAATGTGCCTCCCTAAAATCACGGTTTTTCAAAGAAACGTAAAAATGTTGTATTGTATTACCATTGTTATTTGATTGATTTGGCAACAGAGTCTGCCACCTGCATGAAGAAGAGTGCAAACTATTGTTTACACTAAATAAACAGTAATATAATACACCAGGCTACAAAAGAAAATGCAGACTCGCCGACCCCCACCACCTTCCATTGAAAGAAAACTGCTAAACAGAATGTTCACTGCTTGAATTTGTCAGACACTAGTCATTGTTGAAGATGTTGAATTATCTTTAGAATCGTGTTGTGGAGAAATAGGCATGACAGTTTGGGAAAACTTAAGAAGGTACTTAGTTCAAATCCTGATCTTAAACTTCTGAAAACAGTGAAAGACGTATTATGTGTAAAAATTGTAAAAGACATGGAATTCAATCTCACCCTCAGTCAAATTTCTTCCCTTAAGTATGCACCTGTTACTTCTTGTAAAGTAGAAAGATCCTTTTCTGTGTTCAAGAATATCCTAACTGATAAACGCACGAGTTTGTGAGGAGAATTTGGAAAAACTCGTATATTGTTTTAAGAGAAATTGAAATATATTGCAGTAAGTACATTGCGGATTTTTGATAGTGCATGAATGCATGCATGTTTTTAAGTTTGATAGTGCATGAAAATCCGGGCTTTATTCATAACCTAACAGAACATGTCATTAATACTAATATCACCGTTCCTAACCTAACTGACACTAAACTAGAATTTCTGCAGAATTCAGAATGTCCTACTAAATTAATATCCAGCCATTTCATAATTACGGGTGGCCCATTCTAGCAAATTATAAAAACTATTTTTGTTTATTACATATCATAAATAATAAACTAGAATTCGTTCTTCGCATTCTGTAAAATTTACAATGCCTTCTCCTCCACACTACATGCAAAACATTATTTAAAATTTATTTTAAATATTTTAAATTTGTTTTTCAAAATCTGTTACGGGTGGGACATAATTTGGACACTGATTTTAATGATGCAAAACAAAAGCTCATTTTCTGTTCTGCTATTACTGTTAGGGTCTTAATGTTGTTATTAGTGAAGGTATGAGGGATTAAATACAAATTATAAACTGTTTCCAGGTTGTCAGAACATTTATTTAACTCATCAATAATAATTTAACAAAACTATCACTGTTACGGGTGAGATATTAGCCAGGGTTGTTATGAAAAAAGCCGGCCTGATTTTAACCGGTTTTATCCACTTGAAAAAAGCCAGGCAATTTTATCCGGATAAAATCAAATTTAATAAAAATAATGGAAGTTTCGTTCATGTTTTTATTTCCAAACATCATAAATTTAAGTTACAAGCTCAGAACCTGTAGTAGGCCTACTTAGGACTACTGAGTGCAAATGCAGAGCTACCAGTTTTATCCACTTGAAAAAAGCCAGGCCAGATAAAATCAAATTGAATAAAAATAATTAAAGTTTCTTTCATGTTTTTGTTTCCAAACATCACAAATTTAAAAGTTACAAGCTCAGAGCCTGTAGTAGGCCTACTGAGTGCAAATGAAGAGCTACCAGTTTTATCCACCTGAAAAAAGCCAGGCTGGATAAAATCAAATTGAATAAAAATAATTGAAGTTTCTTACATGCTTTTATTTCCAAACATCACAAATTTAAAAGTTACAAGTTCAGAACCTGTAATACTTACTGATAGTCCATGTGCCAGACCCCCAAAATTGACCATGTCATTATAATTTGGGGGGACTGAATGAAACTTATACCACACGCTCCTGGGGTCATGTGGAGAAAAAAAGTCGGGGGGGGGGCCATCATGAGGAGGTAGCTTTCAAACATGGCGGCCATTCAAAATGGCGGACGACTGTGAATCTTTAAATTCAAATATCTCAGGACTGGGTTCATCAATCTTGAATTTTGTTTTTTCAAAATGTAGGTTATTCTTCTGGCTACATGTTTGTTCCACATGTATGTGACCAAAAAACCAGTATTTATTGGTCAAAACTCTAAAAATCGGAAAAATAGGTTTTTTGACATTTACGTTTTGCGGTTTATTACTCTAACCATTGGGTATATCGAAAAAGTGTCTGAAACAAAAGTTGTAGAGACACATCTCTCCTTTAAAACGCAAAAATGAAATCGAAGATCGGACCAATAGAATCCGAGATATCCAGATTCAAAGCGGGCGGAGCGGGGTTGAGCATGCTGACCGAGCGCTCGGTGCAGCCTAGCGAGAGGCGAGACTTGGCGTAATATCCTGCGCTTTATTTATTTTCAGCCTCAGTAATTGCTTTAATGCTAGATAAATTTACATTACCTACTAATGTGCACTATTTTTAACATGATTATTAAACACTTACTCATAAATACAATTAACAATTACATCATTTATCTTCGAAGTGGACATCAATAATTACCAACTCTTATAATATACTGTCAAGGCTTTTATCTTCGATTTTTAAGATGAAATCGTTAAAGGAACTTCAAATAGTCGAAATAATTAAAAAAAGGAAAAAGTATTACAATTTAGGTACGTATCGGAGACTTTTAACAATACTTTCAGAAATGAACACAGGACGTAAGCAACTAAGAAATAAAAATGCCTTATAGCCTACAATATCATGTATGAACAAT
This sequence comes from Ectobius pallidus, assembly GCA_964059195.1. Classification (NCBI taxonomy): domain Eukaryota; kingdom Metazoa; phylum Arthropoda; class Insecta; order Blattodea; family Ectobiidae; genus Ectobius; species Ectobius pallidus. The sequence continues at coordinate 148,924,064 of CAXKWD010000003.1, read as the reverse complement.
CTTCAAGTAAGTCTTCTTCACTAGAAACACTGTAATCAGTTATTATAATTGCACTCTTCCTCATCTGCTGTTGCTTTGGTACACCCCTTGCACCCACAGCTCTCGGTGCATCGGATTTGTGTAATAAATACAATTAACAATTATACAATTTACCTGGGAAATGAACATCAATAATTACGAACTATACATCCCATAACTCTGTACTTCAAGATGAACATGTTCAAGCCACTCTACTTGATACATTTTCTTACAAGTAATGAAGCAATGTTTCCTTTCGGATGAAATATATCGCCCTAGTGGAGCTACTTTCCGTTTTTCTTCAGACTAATCGAGAAGGAAATTGGTTTCTGTTTTTAGCTGCTGTTGAAACAATTGTGCCTTGAACTTTTGCGCTGGATAGAGTGAACTACTCACATTATCTATCATAACACTTTCTTGAATTAACTAAACTAGAAAAGGAGAGCCCATATGTTCACCAATATTATGTAGAAGGAGGTTTTCAGTACAAATAAGAAGCAAGAACCCATTTTCTAGAATTCCAGTGGACCAAGCCATCAAAGAGACTGTAAACAAAGACACCCAAACTCCTAAAGGTACTAAGGATTTCAGTCTGAAAAAGTAGGCTGTAGTACGGTAATATGTTAATGCTGAGTACAGAGCTAAAGAATCTCCTCAGCATTCTATCATCCAGCGAAACAGATCAGTGCCACCCTGACCTCCAAAGCCCAAGGACACTTAGAGATGAGAAAGACGTGACAACTCTCACTGACCTTCTAGCCGAATGGACGAACCCCTTCGATCCCAACCCTTAAGATATTGTACATTTGCCTACTGGAATACATGTTGACGAATCAACAGCTTCTGATCACATTGATTCGGAAAACAAGGGGAAAATAGCTTATTAAGAGTTCAGTTTAGGCTAGCTAATGGAGAAGGGTTTCATAAACGTATTAAGAAAGTGGGTCTTAAGATTAGTAGACTAAAGAAGAGCAAAAAAACCAAGGTTGGAAACAAAGAAGTAATCTTCTAGTGCAATGGAAATCTATTCAGCAAAATGACCTATATTGCAGAAAACCAACAACTTGACATGATGGAAGGGTTCAGATATCCTCTGACGCCGTTTCCATGGACTATGGCGAATGTTAATGGGCCTTTGAAGAAAACCTACAAATCAGTGTTTGCCTATTTTTTGGAAATATACACCACCCCTGCCAGTCTGCCGGAAAAAAGATTCGGCCTGCATCATTGATTCAATGGCTGTGCTTCAGTCCATCAAAGGAGAACAAAAAACGTTTTACGAATTGTCAACGAATTTTCTCAAGCAGGTTTTGAAAATAGGTCGGAGGGTTGACATATATTATCCAGAGGTTTCGATCAAATCTTTGGAGCGGGAAAATAGCGGAACAGCTGAAGGTATCAAATTTAGTGAAATCAAGGGTGGCCACAGAGTTGTTTGTTGGAGGATGCTTCTAAGGAACACTTACGGCAAAAATATAATGATAAAATTCTTTTTTTACAGTTTGTAAGAGGAGAAATTTGAAAACATAATTAGAAACCTAGAAATCTTCGTAGCAGTTGGTGAAATCTGCTTCATGAACATTTATATTAGGAGCAAAAATGTTCCTGAGCTGTTCTGCACTCAAGAATAAGCTGATTCCAGAATGATGCAAGAAACGCCGCTACATCATCTGAATCAGTTCTTTATTAGTTTTGGCTGTAGGTTTTTGCAAAACCATAAAAAGCAAAAACTTCTGAATTGGGAAACAAACAAAACAGTTTTAACAGATATGCAAGTTTCCCAGATAGTATCTGCCTTAGGCGAACAGCTTTTTACAGCTCTTATTGGGTATTATTGCTGGTCTGGCTGCGACACAATCAGAGCTTTAACTGGCCAGGGAAAAGTTAAAGGATTTAAGCTTTTGTGCAAAGAGGAACAAAGATTTATTGAAGCGTTCAGCAAGTTATGCAAAGATTGGATGATGTATAATGATGTTGATGACAGCAAAGAAGAATTTGTCTTCCAGTCGTATGCCCCCAAATGCAAGGTGAAATGAGCTGCGTTACCAGATGTTCAGAGGGCCAGATTGAGAGCTTCCAAATGTAAAGACACCTTGAGACAACACAATAAACGTGCCAACTACCAGGCCGGAATTTTGATCAGAAGCCTGGAAACCAAACCACTAATTCTGGACCCTTTTGCTCATGGGTGAGAAAAGGACACATCAGGTAACTTATCAGTCAAGTGGATGGAAGGTCTGCCAGTACCGGCTTGCATACTTTCCTTTTTCTGGTGCCACTGCAAGATCAACTGTGCACCAGAAAGTTACTAGTGCTTAGCAACTCAAATCTGAATCATCGAGAGCTGTGGGTGCAAGGAGTTTGCCGAAGCAACGGCAGTTGAGGACGAGAGCAATAATTATAATAACTGACTTCAGTGTTCTAGTGAAGAAGACTTAATTTAACATTGCTAATAATATTGTATAAGGCATTTTATGGGCATTTTTATTTCTTAGTTGCTTACAGCCACAGTAATAGACAGTACTCAGATCTCATCTCAAGAGCGTATCACCTGAGTAGCTCTCAAGTATGCATTCTCATCTTGAGATGAGGACAGAGTAATAGTCCCGTTTCAAGCTCTTCTCAGCTGATAATTTACTCAAGTAATACGCGATCCCGCACTCTGGTGATACACGATCTGATGCGCTGTTTTTCTATAAACCTTGAGCACGCGTGTTAAGAAGCTGAGAATAGAAGGCAGTGGAGGTAAGTTACAGCCTTCGCCAACAGATGGTGCTACAATAGCCGCCACCTAGGCTTGTTTGGTTGGTCTGTCGTCTGCAATTTCACAACATTCGTTGGCAATAAGGTGATAAGGTCTTTCCTTTTGTATCTTTGTACATAGAAACTAGTAAAATGGAAGATATAAAAAGAGATTAAATGGAATACATGTTAAGATTTTTCGCAAATATCGCCATATATTGTGATTCCAATTTTAAATTATTATGAATTTGGACAGTTATATTTAGGCCTATACTATGGTCGGGACTGAAATATTAAGGAATTTAGGAACGGAAATATACTTAAATATAATAATATAATTAATTAAGGCACTTGAGTATAATAATAATATTACAAGAAACATAAATAAACATGGTTGTGAACTGTAATATAATTATAAGATATTTGTTTATTTAAACCAAATAATATAAACAATAAGTGTCACGAGAGCTGCAGATTTATTTTCGTCTTTTAAGTGAATTTGGTTTAAATTACACTTTGATAACAATAATGTGTTTTTTACATATAAAACCTAATAAAAGGTACAATTAATTTTAATAACTAATCTAATTACTATTTCTTAGGCTTAGACTTCTTAGGTTGTACTTAAATTATTCTGTTTTAACGGGGTTATAAGGTGGCGTTGTTTATATTTTAGCTAATTATTTTTGTGTATTCAACAAACGAGAATGACAAACATTAATAATAAAAATAAACAGTTCGACAGTTGCTGATATTTACATCTGCAGTAGTTGGTAAATAAGCGGTTTAACTTAGCCATTTCTAACTTTAAAAACATAGGCCTAACATATTTATTTAACAGTTCTAACTTATTTTTTCATTAAACATTAGCTTTTCACATTGAATCATTCCTTTTTTTTAGAATGGCTTTACTCTCTAAATTATCCTAGTTTTTCAGTATGTAATGCAAATAAAACAGAAACAAACAAAAAAACTGACCCACTGACTCTATACAAACAATTTTATTTTATTGATGTAAAATATGTGCACTAGTCGTATTAAACTTGTGTCAGAGTTTGATAGAATTAGGTTCATGTCTGCTGGTGGAACGGATTGTATTTTAAGCAAGGAAGCTATAATTCCAAGTAATCTTACTAAAAAATTTAGCCAAAACAGGAGTAAACCCACATATAACTTAAATAATATACACCTGTTTTGCTTAATTTTTTTTAAATTGTTAAGGGATGCAGATTTCGAAAATGATACCCAAGAAAAAAAAAAATTCTTCCCGGTGAGTGTTTGAACTCACGACCTTTGGAACATAAAGCCGGAACGCTACCACAGAGCTAAACTTTCTACATACCAAGTCGCTGCGCTTGAACGTATTACCTGGACACAAAGGTTACTGTTAGGACGCTGCCTACGGCTGAAGCGCAGAATTTGCCTTAATTAAGAGGATTTCTTTGTTGTATGTTTCTGGTGTTTATTATTTTCTGGATCCTTATCGACCAATGCATCTAATGACTGCCCCCCACTGTCGATTAGGATTGTATATTGTGTACAATAAGGGTGATAAGCTAAATATGCTGTCAATAGAACGCGATCTTGAGTCGTCCCCCGACTGCACCTGCGTGAAACGAGATTTTCACTACTTCAAACGACTCTCAAGTCTAGTTTCAGCGACTATTACTATGCACGCTGGGAATCTCGACTTGAGACTCGACTATTACTCTGCGTGATACTGGTCTCAGCTGATCAGCTCTCACGTGATACGTTCTGAAGCGAGAGGCTTCCGGCAGTACTTAAGATGCGTTTATTTCTCTGCACGGCGTCTCAAGTCTGATTTTACGTGAGTTTCTCAGGTGAAACAGGACTATTTCTATGGCCCTTACATCCTGTGTTCATTTCTGAAAGTGTTGGTAAAAGTCTCCGATACGTACCTAAATTGTAATACTTTTTCCTTTTTTTAATTATTTCGACTATTTGAAGTTCCTTTAACGATTTCATCTTAAAAATCGAAGATAAAAGCCTTGACAGTATATTATAAGAGTTGGTAATTATTGATGTCCACTTCGAAGATAAATGATGTAATTGTTAATTGTATTTATGAGTAAGTGTTTAATAATCATGTTAAAAATAGTGCACATTAGTAGGTAATGTAAATTTATCTAGCATTAAAGCAATTACTGAGGCTGAAAATAAATAAAGCGCAGGATATTACGCCAAGTCTCGCCTCTCACTAGGCTGCACCGAGCGCTCGGTCAGCATGCTCATCCCCGCTCCGCCCGCTTTGAATCTGGATATCTCGGATTCTATTGGTCCGATCTTCGATTTCATTTTTGCGTTTTAAAGGAGAGATGTGTCTCTACAACTTTTGTTTCAGACACGTTTTGATATACCCAACGGTTAGAGTAATAAACCGCAAAACGTAAATGTCAAAAAACCTATTTTTCCGATTTTTAGAGTTTTGACCAATAAATACTGGTTTTTTGGTGACATACATGTAAAACAAACATGTAGCCAGAAGAATAACCTACATTTTGAAAAAAACAAAATTCAAGATTGATGAACCCAGTCCAGAGATATTTGAATTTAAAGATTCACAGTCGTCCGCCATTTTGAATGGCCGCCATGTTTGAAAGCTACCTCTTCATGATGGCCCCCCCCCCCCGACTTTTTTTCTCCACATGACCCCAGGAACGTGTGGTATAAGTTTCATTCAGTCCCCCCAAATTATAATGACCGATGGGTCTGGCACATGGACTAGGAGTGCAAATGCAGAGCTACCAGTTTTATCCACTTGAAAAAAGCCAGGCCAGATAAAATCAAATTGAATAAAAATAAAATCAGGTAAACTGATGTAAAAAAGTGCCAGTATGTTTTTGTTTAATCAGTTATGACTGCAATTATGATATGCAGAATGTTTTTTTTTTTTAAATTGATTTCCAAGTTAAGCTCCAGATTTATTCATTAAGCAGGACTTACGGAAGAAGAAAGGTCTACCATCTCGGCCACCTGGGTCATTTTAACGGTCTAGTTGGATACGCGCATGTAAAACAATAGTGTTTTTTGTCATAGCTACCTGTATTTTAATTTCCAAGGCCTTATAAGATCACAGTAAAACAATAGGCTATGTTGTCAAGATAACTGATTTTAATTTTTTTTATAAATTCTTTCGAATACGTATATTGCCTTAAAATAGGCACTAAATTGAGCATTACTCCGAAACAGGTCAACCGATTTTATCCATTATGAATAGTCGTCTTCCCATGGACATTGTAAATGTGTATACCAAGTTTCATAAAAATCCGGTAAAGCGTATTTGAGTTACCGCGTCTTTAAAATATACACTAAATTGGGTTTTACTCCGGTACCGGTCAACAGATTAGGTTCAAATTCAATAGGGCACTTCTCATGGACGTCATAAATGGGTATAACAAGTTTCATGAAAATCCGTTACAGCGTATTTGAGTGATGGCGCCTTTCTATGAGAAAGGCGTCATAATCTATTAAAATAGGCACTAAATTGGGCATTACTCCGGTACCGGTGAACCGATTTGGTTCAATATCAATAGGGTTCTTCCCATTGACATTATGAATGTGTTTTCCAGGTTTCGTGAAAATCCGAAAAAGCGTATTTGAGTTATGGTGCGTACAGACACACGGACAGACAGACGGACAGACATTTTTTCGTCCCCCACACAATCTTATAAAGTACCATACTGGCACTTAATAATTCAAGTTTCTTTCATGTTTTTATTTCCAAACATCACAAATTTAAAAGTTACAAGCTCAGAACCTGTAGTAGGCCTACTTAGGCCTACTGAGTGCAAATGAAGAGCTACCAGTTTAATCCACTTGAAAAAAGCCAGGCCGGATAAAATCAAATTGAATAAACATAATTGAAGTTTCTTATATGCTTTTATTTCCAAACATCACAAATTTAAAAGTTTCAAGCTCAGAACCTGTAGTAGGCCTACTGAGTGCGAATGCAGAGCTACCAGTCTTATCCACTTGAAAAATTCCAGGCATTTTATCTGGATAAAATCAAATTGAGTAAGAATAATTGAAGTTTCTTTCATGTTCTTATTTCCAAACATCACAAATTTAAAACATACAAGCTCAGAACCTGTAGTAGGCCTACTTAGGCCTACTGAGTGCAAATGCAGAGCTACCAGTTTTATCCACTTGAAAAAAGCCAGGCATTTTATCCGGCTAAAATCAAATTGAATAAAAACAATTGAAGTTCCTTTCATGTTTAAATTTCCAAAGATCACAAATTTAAAAGTTACAAGCTCAGAACCTGTAGTAGGCCTCAGTTTTATCCACTTGAAAAAAGCCAGACATTTTATCCGGCTAAAATCAAATTGAATAAAAAAGTTCCTTTCTTGTTTTTATTTCCAAACATCACAAAATAAAAGTTACAAGCTCAGAACCTGTAGTAGGCCTACTTAGGCCTACTGAGTGCAAATGCAGAGCTACCAGTCTTATCCACTTGAAAAATGCCAGGCATTTTATCTGGATAAAATCAAATTGAGTAAAAATAATTGAAGTTTCATGTTCTTATTTCCAAACATCACAAATTTAAAAGATACAAGCTCAGAAAACTAAAATTGTATTCAGTGTAATTTAATGCAGTGAGTCTCATGCAAGAGTTGGCCAATGACACGGTTTTCTGCGTCACGGCGGGGACATCAAATAAAGCCGCGATCTGTTGTAATGATTCAGGTTCTCACATTTACAGTTAAAATTGCAATGAAAATAACCACGTACCTCATCACAAGAGTTGTTAAAATGTTCTGCTCTTGCATCCACACAATACTGGCACCATTTTAGGAAATTTTCTTTTACGCGCATTAAGTTCAGCTTCCGAAATAGAGTTAATTTTTCTTGTGATATTGTCTTCAAGTTCTTCTAACGTATGGGAAATTTACCTATACACTTTATTTTTGAAGTTTCCCCATAAATAATAGTCACATGCTGTTAGAAGAACTTAAAAACAATATCACAAGAGAAATTAACTCTGTCTCGGAAGCTGAAATTATGCGCGTGAAAGAAAATTTCCTGAAAAGTGCCAGTATTGTGTGGATGCAAGAGAAGAACATTTCCAGCAGCTCTTGTGATGAGGTATGTGGTTATTTTCATTGTAATTTTAACTGTAAATATGAGAACCTGAATCATTACACCAATCGCGGCTCTATTTGCGTAGATATTTCACCCGATCGCTCGGGAGTTGGAGCTGTGCCCGCCGCTTCGCAGAATCCCACGTCATTGGCCAACTCTTGCGTGGGACTCACTGTACCACTTCACTGTGTAATTCCCAGCAATAATTAATTCATTCTTGTGTCCGACTTTAGCGTTGTGTACAAATATTTGAATAAAAACACTTTCTTAACGCACAGAAGTTTACTAAGGTAAAATAAAGTGCGTTAAGGAAGTGTTTTTATTCAAATAATAGTTAATTACCGTATTTACTCCAATATAATGCACCCTCGAATTTAATGCGCACCCTGATTTTGAAACCTAAAATCATAAAAAAAGAGTTTGTTAGTGAATGTAATGCGCATAAATAGGATATTTTATTTGGAATTTTGTCTTAGTATTTATAGAATAATGAACCAACACATAAACATTTACAGTTAACTGCCAGTTTTAGGCCTACAAGTAGATCTATAGGCATGGCTCATCAATATTCACTAATGTGTTCATCACTGGAATCCTCGAAGGGGCTTATTTTTATTGCTAAATGGACAAACAAAATGTTAAATGCATGTTTCCCAATAAAAGCTGATACCACTCTTAAATGAGTTTAAAATCGACAATGCACAATATTCCACATTTGCACTATAGAACTGACAAAAACTATTTTTTCATTATATTTCAGAAATTAAATTTCATATGGTGTAGGCTAACGATAAAATGAACGAAGTCGAGAATTATAGCAGTGCCTTGTTATGTAGATCAATATTACCTCCGACCTACGAAACGGATTTGTACTAGAATTTAACGCGCACCTCAGTATTGAAATCTACAAATGGACAAAAATAGGGCACGTTATATTCAAGTAAATATGGCAAATTCACCATTCATCATAAGACTCTTGCATATTTGATTTATTCTGCCTGTTGATGTATACAAGCTTCTGGGCTTTTTCATTGCCTAGTCTGTTTCTCAATTTTGTTTGTATTAACCCAAATGAAGAAAATACTCTTTCGATTGATGCAGAACTGGCTGGTATACGATGTAAAGATTCTATGGCTTGACAAAATTCCAGCGATAGGTGATTACGCTTCAGATTTGTGTAATTGATGGAGAAATAAGTATAAAAAATCCCTTTAGGTAGGCGTACAGGGCACAGGCTGAGGTAGATTTCATAGTGCTTTTTATGAATTTATTGGGGTAAGTGTAGAATAAAAACTGAAATATTTTTTTTAAAAAGAGAGTTGTTAATTATGTATTAATTGATATCTTTTATTATTTCATTTTTAATTTGGCCAAGGATTATTGTTCTAAAGATATTTAACTATTATTTTTAATATTCCAAACTTTATTTCATTGGTATTTTAGCCTCAGTTGGTCCTCATGAATTCATTTCGGCATGCCTATTGGCTGAGGTAGGCTATATTTTAAAGTGTTTTTGACTTTCAAAAATTCAAATCTCTCCTTATATGAGCGCTATTGAGAAACTAGTTGTTGATTTAGAGATTACTCATCAAGAGCTTTTCAACGATACCCCACAAACATGGTTTTAAAATTTTTTAATTTCCACCCTCACCCCCCACAACCACTGAATCATTGGTGTCTAATTTATGCATACTAAGTTTCCCTCTGAACCCCATAGGGCCCTAAATATAATTTTTTCAAAATTTCAACCCGCTCCCACCTTCCCCAACCAGGAAAAATTGATTTTAGCCAGCTAAAATCATGATTTTAACCGGCTAAAATTGAAAAAAACCGCTGGTCAGGTCTTTTTCAATTTTAGCCGGCTTTTTTACAACCCTGGTTATGGATGATCTTAAAGAGGTGCCAAAAATGTATGGATGACGGCCAGTTTCAGCACCTCCTCTCATGACATTGGTAATAAAGCCTTTAAACATAGTTAAGAAAATTGTTGTCTAGTCGATCAGTGCTACTATGTGATAGCTGCAGACAGAATTGTCATGAACCAGACTTTTTGTAGAGTGTGTTGAAAATTCCTCATTGGTAAGATTATGTTTCTGTAAAAGGTTGAAGTTTTCTTCAATCTCACAGAATTCTTAAAATTGAATAAATAGTTATTGACCACCAATTAGTAATCAGTTGTGGAGTTTATAAAATACAGCTGAAGTTTGAAAGTTGTAGATAGGGCAGAAAATGGCCACACCTTTCAAATTAGTTTTGAATCGCCACTTTTAAATATTAATATAGTCAGCCACTTCAGAGAGAATTGGTACAAGATTCCAGTTTAGCATTTCATTATATAATACTATTGAATTTAGAATATTCAATTAAAGAGACTAAAAATAAGAAATGTTCAGGCTCTGATACAATAAATATGGAGTCGATTAAATTCTCATCGGAACATCTTATTACAGAGACTTCTAGACTTCATAAATATATGTTGGTCAAGTGGACATGTACCAGAAGAATAGAACGAAGCTTTAATAAATCCAATTTATAAAAAAGGTGATAGATCTCAATGTTGTAACCTAGAGGAATAAGTTTACTAAATACCTGCTATAAATTATATGCCAAAATTATCAACAAAAGACTAGTACCTATAGTAGAAACACATTTAGAAGAGTACCAACATGGATTTAGAAAAGGCAGATCATGTTCAGACTGCATTTTACATTGACACAAATATTGGAAAAACGAAGAGAGTTTAACCTGCCAAGTTATTATGTGTTTATTGACTATGAAAAAGCCTTCGATAAGGTAAAAAGAAGGTTTCTCTGGAAAATATTAAAAAATATTGGTATTCCTACACATTTAATTTCAGCAATTCAATCACTATATAAAAACAATAAAATAAAGATATATACACAAAGACAAGGATTACTCTCTGCAGAAATAAATCAAGGAGTAAGACAAGGGTGTCCACTTTCACCCACACTTTTTAATGACGAGGTCATCCGAAGTTGGCTGACAAAATTAAATAATCATATGATTATTAACCAAACAGATTTTACTACTTTACTCTTTGCAGATGATCAGATTATTTTAGGAAAAACTGAAAATGAAGTACAAGAAGCAGTTCGTAAATTAAGCCAGGTTGCTATTCAATATGGTATGAAAATATCAACAGAGAAAACTAAAGTGATGGCAATCCAAGAACAAGAACCAATTAGAGCTAAAATTGTAATAAATTGAAAAATTATAGAACAAATAAGACATTTTAAATATTTAGGATACACTTTAGGCTATAGAAATTCACAAGATGTTGAAATAAAATTAAACAAATTTCGACACTTCTGTGGTACTATACAACGAACACTAAAACATAATGTAAGAAGAGAAACATTATTAAAATTATATAAAGTAATAGCCTTACCGCTCTTATTATATGGATGTGAAAGTTGGACACTGACTTCTGACCAACTAAGACGCATTGAAGCATCAGATATGAGATTTCTTCGGTATGTAGTAGGAAATACTTTATTGGATCACAGAAGAAGTATTGATATCAGACAGGAATTGAACATAGAACCAGTTATTACATTAATAGAAAAATACAGAATGAATTGGAGAGAACACATCCTTCGAATGCCAAATACCAGAATAGTAAAAGCTGCTTTGTATTATACACCAAGAGGAAGAAGAAATGTAGGCCGACCACAAAATAGATGGCGTGAACAATTGTGAGACGGAATGGGCTAATAGATCCAATCCTTGAAGATGATGATGATGAATTTAGAATATTCAAGCCTTTTGACTACCATGAGCAAAAGTTTATCTGGCCTTAGAGGAGTATCTTTCGTTCATCACTTGTTTTAGCTCCCTTTTGGATTTGCAACGGTTGGCTAGATCAGTTCTTTCAAGAATGTGACCATTCTGGATATTCATTTGAACTTCTGAAGCATGGAGAAGAAAATCAGAAATGGTCGTGTGATTTTTTTTACTACCATTTGTCATCTGTGATAATAATAGGCTACTAATATTGAATGATGTCATCTTAGTACTGATTTTGTCTTTGTACTGTCTAGTGCTTTTTGTTCCATTGAGTACTATTGATCTGGAATGTTATAAAAGTAGATAATTATTTTAAGAATTAGGTTTCCTCAGACAAGTGTATATTTTCTATAGTTCAGCCAGAACAATTTAGCTAAAATGTATCTGGTAGTATTTTGAGAGACTGATGTTTCCATTTAAGGTATGATGTAATTGTTAATATTATTATTATATGTGTTGCAGCTTTCCGCATTGTATGATGTTAAACCTCCAATTTCAAAAGCAAAAATGACGTCAATTACAAGAGGTGCTATTAAAGCAATCAAGTTCTACAAACATGTTGTACAGAGTGTTGAAAAATTCATACAGAAGGTAAAGTGATTCTTATTTACCATAACATTGATAAAAAGAAGGGATTGCATAACATTCTTGGCATGTTCTCCATGAATTTTACAGACATGCTGTGGGGGTCAATCCATACCAAGTGGTCCAGGGAAAAAATAATCAGTTGCTTGACCATCTCAGAAAAAAATTATATTTGCTGGATGAAATTCCCAATGTTTTGTAGTTTCAAAAATATTTATTGTTTATTATTTTGAAACAGCAGCCATTTTTGTTCCAGGCCGCATGCGTTTTTTCGCATTTGCAAGCATCTGCATTTTTTAAAATTATTCAGTAGTGGATTGTCCTAAGCCTTTCAGATAAAATGCATTTAGTTCCACACACTCTGGCCTACAAATTAACATCATTATCACTTTGCTGAATGTATTCTTTAATATATTTTTAATAGTTCAAAGTTCTCAGCCACAAATTTAAAAAACTCAATTTTTGAACAGTAGTTTTCCTAACAAAGAGTAATTTCTCAGCTTCAATATTTTTTGTGCTATTACTCTGTATAGTATAGTATCAATGTTGAGCAGCTTACACTTAAAAAAATAAACTATTTAAAAAAATTTATTTTTTGAATTTTTCCATTTTCTGGCCTGCAATATCTTTGTTGGGGGACCAGATAAAAATCTGAAAATTACACAGTTAATAGATCTTCATGATATCAAACTTCAGTATAAATTTCAACTTTGAGATTCAATTGGAAGTATGCAAATAAAAATTACAAACATGAGTCAAAAATACGTTTTTAACATCTGCAATATCTGGTGGTAGGCTAATCAAATAAAGTATATCAATTGCATAATTTAACACATCAAATTACAGTAGCTAATGATTATTTGTCGAAACAATGCTCTGGTGAAAGTTTCAGCATTCTAACAATTGCATCTGCAAGTCTGTACAGGCTCAAAGACAAGCCTATACAAGTCTGTTCCTGTTGTCTTCCCCCTTACACCAACAATTGTCCACTCACACTTAGTTAGCTAGAAGCTCTTGAAGTGTGCAGTTGAAAAATGGAGTCTAAGTGTTCTATTGGTGTTATTATTAACGAAGCCTGTCATAAAAGTGTGTATGGAGTGTTTCCTAAAGACATTACTTTAATCGAAGATTACAGTGAAGAAGAAAAAGTGTTGCTTTTCTTAAGAGTCGGCCCAGAGGTTAAATCAACGTGCAAGTACCATGAAATGAAATACTTAAAAAAATGTCATCACCTTTTTGGTCAGTCTTGCTTGGACCCTTTTAAGAAACATAAGAAGCCTATAACAAAAGGTCTGAGAGAAATAACGTTTGATCATTATTCTAAAAATAAAAGCCCTTTTGTCAATATAATACCAGAAAAATCATTGTGTCCTACTTGTTATTCTAAGATATTTGTAATTGACAAGGAAAAGGATAGTGATACTTCAGATAAAGAATTTTGTGACTTATCAGAAACCATAAAAAAAGTAGATTCAGCTTGCGAAATCCTAGGTATATCGCCTGCTAGTAAAATTAGAAAACTAAGTGAAGAGAAAAGACCAATTGCCTTGAATACAAAAATTGAGAAAGTGGCAGCTACAGTCAAAAAGAATTTGGAAGTTTCATTTCAAAAGAAACTTTGTACTAAAACAGATGGATGTTCTAAAACTTCACCAACCGAATATGATGATTTGATAGAAAAGCTAAAAACTAAATGCCGTACTTCAAACAAAGAGGATAAAATTAAGATAATCAGTTTACTGCCGAATTCTTGGAGTCGAGCAAAAGTTAGTGATGAATTTAATGTGTCAGAACGTCTTGTTAAGTTAACAAGGCAATTAGTAAAAGAACAGAGAATTTTACCTGTATTACAAAAGAAAAGTGCATCTAATTTGATAGATGAAAACACAATCAAAAACGTTATTAGGTTTTATGAAGATGACAATAACAGCCGTTTGATGCCTGGCAAAAAGACTGTTTTTGTGAAAGAAAATGGTTCTAAGGTTCAAAGACAAAAAAGGTTAATACTGTGTAATTTAAATGAACTATTCACTGAATTTAAAAAAGAAAATCCTGACATTAAAATTGGAAGATCAAAGTTTTGCGAATTGAGTCCGAGATGGTGTATTGTTGCAGAGGCATCTGGCACCCATAACGTTTGTGTTTGTTTGTATCATCAGAATGTAAAGTTGATGATAGATGGTGCCTTTTGGAAGTTATGGTATGCATTATTGACAGTTACAATTGTATGATCATGGGAAAATGTGAAGATTGTCCAGGCAAACAAGCCTTACTTGACATGTTTGAAGAATCCGAAGAAGACGATTTGATGCCTGACAATATAGAATACAAACAATGGGTGACACAAGACAGAACTGAAATGGTGACAGTCATAAAACCACGAGAAGAGTTTTTTGAAGTGTTGGTGGTTAAACTTGAAAATTTGAAAATGCATCATTTTATTGCAAAAGCTCAAAGTAAATTTATGCAAGACAAAAAGCAAACCTTGGCAGCTGATGAATGCTTAATTCTTGCTGACTTTTCGGAAAATTATTCCTTTGTTGTTCAAGATGAAGTACAAGGGCACCACTGGGTAAACAAACAGGCCACAGTGCATCCATTTGTATTCTATTATAAAGATGAAGATAAACTAAAGAGCCACAGTTTTTGTGTCATAAGTGACTACCTTGAACACAACACTACAGCAGTGCACACTTTTCAACTAAAATTAACAAACTACATAAAACGGTACCACCCTTCCATAAAAAAACTGATCTACTTCTCTGATGGTGCAGCAAGCCAATATAAAAACAACAAAAAATTTATAAACATCTCCTTTCATAAAGAAGATTTTGGATTTGATGTAGAATGGCACTTTTTTGCTTCGTGCCATGGGAAGAATGCTTGTGATGGTGTCGGGGGTACAACAAAGCGATCTGTCACAAAAGCAAGTCTGCAGAGGACCGATGACAATCATATCATAACACCTCAAGAAATGTTTAAATTCTGTAAAGAACATATAAAAGGAATTACCTATGTTTTTGTAAAATGTGAGGAAATACAAGAAGTCTTGAAGGAAAGGTTCAACACTTGTCAGAAGATTAAAGGCACTCTATCTTTCCTTTGTTTTGTACCCCATTCACACGACTTGCTGAAGTGTAAGATCACATCAACATCGCCTGATAGTGAACTTCATCATTGTGGAAAACTTGTACAACTGGCTCTTCAAAATAAAGACATAGTGGCTTGTGTTTACGATGGACAGTGGTGATAGCCGAAGTTGATAATATTGATTGTCAAAACCAAGATACGTGCATGTTTTTTTTTTACCACCCTCCAGGACCAAGGACATCTTTCAAAATAGTTGAGAAGGATCAAGTTTGGATGTACTGAGGAAGCTGTCTCCCATGAAATTTACAACTGTGACTGGGCGAACTTTTAATCTCACACCCAAACTGAGTGAAGAAATTTCTCAAATGTTCAATGAGCGATGTACTAAAAACAAATAACATGATAACAATATAACGCAAGTAGTTGGCTCATTTTCAATAAAAAAATAAGTAATCATAGATATAATTAAATTATATACTGTAATTAATATATTTTATTCCATTAGCCTAGATATCGCAGATGTTAAAATACGTATTTTTGACTCATGTTTGTAATTTTTTTTTGCATACTTCCAATTGAATCTCAAAGTTGAAATTTATACTGAAGTTTGATATCATAAAGATCTATTAAATGTGTAATTTTCAGATATTTATCTGGTCCCCCAACAAAGATATTGCAGGCCAGAAAATGGAAAAATTCAAAAAATCTATTTTTTTTTTTAAAAAGTGTAATTTTTTAAGTGTAAGCTGCTCACCATTGATACTCTATAAAAAGTAACTATACTACACAGAGTAATAGCACAAAAAATATTAAAGCTGAGAAGTTACTTTTTGTTTGAAAAAATACTGTTCAAAAATTGAGTTTTTTTAATTTGTAGCTGATAACATTGAACTAGGCCTATTAAAAATATATTAAAGAATACATTCAGCTAAGTGATAATGATGTTAATTTGTAGGCCAGAGTGTGTTGAACTAAATGCATTTTATCTGAAAGGCTTAGGACAATCCACTACTGAATAATTTAAAAAAATGCAGATGCTTGCAAATGCGAAAAAACGCATGCGGCCTGGAACAAAAATGGCTGCCGTTTCAAAATAATAAACAATAAATATTTTTGTGACCACTAAACATTGGGGAACTAACCCAGCAAAGATCAAATTTTTCTGAGATGGTCAAGCAACCATTGCTGGACCACTTGGTATGGATTGACCCGTGGGGTATTAAAGTTATAACTGTAATGTGATCTCTAATCAGCAAATAGTGAAAAAAAAGTTGCAAACTTTTAGATGGGTCATATGCTGTATTGGATTTTCAGAGCAATGAATATGATCTTTATCAGTGCTTTAGTTGGGGGAAAAAACATTTGGTATTACTTAGCTTTTACTATGGTAGCTTCCATAAAGATGGATACAGAGAATGATCATTTTCGGGGCATTTTGACAAACATTTAGTTCATAATAGCCTACTATTAACATCTTAATTAAACTTCAAACGTCTTATATTTTGGGGGGTGCTGTCCCCCTCCGAACTAAAGCACTGTTCTTTATGATAAATTTTAACCCAAAGTAAGAATTTAATGAAGAATTCACACACTGGTAGTATATTATAATAATGCTGAACATCTGTGCACATGCTTATTCTACCCTCTAATGAATGGTTTATTTTGGAGGCCTATAATTAATCCTGTTATTGTATTATGTTACTTTTATTTGATTCCAGTGCAAGCCTGAGTACAAAGTACCTGGTCTATATGTTATTGATTCAATAGTACGGCAGTCAAGGCACCAGTTTGGAGCCGAGAAAGATGTCTTTGCTCCTCGGTTTGCAAAAAATTTACAGAACACATTTATACATCTTTTTAAGTGTCCTCCAGAAGATAAGGTAAGTTATACCAAAGAAAAACATTTATTAAAAACATGCAGTAAATGAAACTGCTTGCCGCTTCGCAAGTTGCCATAGGACACAGCTTATCAACTTCATCTTACAAGACAATAAAGTCATTAAATACGTAAATATAAACAGTTTATCCTTTCCCTTCTAAACAGAAGCTCCAATTACTTTTTGGCATAAATATGGCGATTCAAGATTGATATTGAATCAACAATGGTGCTTTCAGTAAGATGTAATAAAATCCACTAAATAAAGCCAATAGAATGATCCACAGAAATAACACTGTTCTGGTATAGTGACCGCGTTTAAGGGATCCTCAGGCGGCAAGCCTCTAATACAGTATCCCAACCCTGACTAAACCCTCCATAAACATCTTGGGGTTGAAAAGCCGAAAATGAAGGAGGGAAAATGTTACGAGTGCCTAAGCATAAGATGCGCATTGTTGCCACAGTTTATTTATTTATTTAATATATAATTTCTTTTAGCCTGTTTCACCATAAGGTATATTAGGGCTGAAGTTTTATGTGGACTACAATGTATAATGTACTTGTTTTCTTGTATGCTAGAATAGCCTGTTTTGCTAAAGTTTAAATAAAATTATTGTAAACTCTTAAATATAGAACATATGAAATAATGGAATTCTCTACAACAACAATCCTTGCTAAAAAATTTTAAGAGTGGTTTATCATATTTTACACCACAATAGTTTAAGTGTCCTGTTAACGAAAATCTTTTCCTTTCAAACAGTGGGCAGTCAAAAAGTAGATGTTCTACGTCTGTTTTTCTTTACAAATACATAAATAAGCATTCTCCCTTATAATTTTAAACCTTTCAAAGTAAGAGCCAAAAATTCTATGACCTGACAAGAATTGAGTTAATACAAATTCAGGTTCAATTTTGCTTTGAAGTCGTTTTTCAATATTTGGAAAAAAATAATTATTTTGTAATTGTTCCTTTAACATTAGATAGCCACTGATTGTTCCACCTAGTCTTAATGTGATCCCATATCTTTCTTCGTGCATGAGAATAAGGACAAAGAGAATAGCTATAATTTAGATTTGAAACTGCAGCGGATTTGGCAGCAGCATCGACACTGTTACTGGGAACAGTTAAAAGCTGATTTCCACAAATTTGAATTACAGTCAAGCAATTTAATTATTTTACTTACTGTAGACACCGTTAGAACAAAGTTTAAATAAATAAATGGGTGTGTGCGTGACTGTGTACCGTATAATAATTACTTGTGTTATTACCGCTTTAGAGAAAACCCAGAAACTAATACATTACAGTATAAGAACAGAAATGCACTTAGTTTATCCGACAGAACCTTAGAAACACGTGCTAAAAGATTGAACACTGTTAGACAATGTCATAATTATATTTAAAAATATTATAATAAATACACATTTTGCTAGGAATATTTACTTACAAATAACAGAATGGTCTCAGTTATTGAACCCTTACCTAGTTTATTCCTTTCTACATAATCATGAACATACACACTAAGATCTGCCTTCTCTTACTCAAAGTTTTTGTAGGTCTTTTTTGGGGGGTTGCGGAACTACTGGTACTTGCTTTTTTCGGCCGGAGGGACAACTTGGTTCCTGTCCCAAGGCCTCCACATCTTAATTAAACTATGCAAGTGCTAACGCTAACTATTAAATACTTCAAAACTTATACAACTACACTAAATACATTAAGTAAAACACTAACTTCTGTGAAGATAACAGATATACAGTAGATTTAACCAAAATGCAGAAAAAGCACGTGTGCACAGTCTTAACTGCTAAAACGTACTGAAATCTTGAGGGAACAACACAAATGACATTGCAACAAGGCCTGATCTGGTGGCAGGTACCACCACATTTGTTTAGGGGTGGGTAGACCCTAATAATCTTTTCCAGATGATGGAAGTGGTCCGACTTAAAAGTGTTCCCCCCGCTTTGAAGCGGACTGAGGATCGTTTGGGCGCGAAGACTATATCAGCCCTAGCTACTTCTTTTGGGAAAAAATTTAGCTGGTCTTTGTGTTTGAAGTTATTTCATCTAGCCAATCTCAGTATAATGATTGACATCAATTATAGCAAATATATCTTTAAAATATTGACATTTTTCACAGTAAACCTTGTTAATTATTATACAGTAGAAATCTGATGTAATGCAGTTGTTGGGAAAAGTACTTTACCTCTGCATTATAACCTTATTACAGTAATCAAAGTGTAGTAAAGACAAAAGTTGATCCTGAGGAGGCAGAAGAAGGAAACATGCACTTCTAAATTACAATATTGAACAGTAATACAAAAGACTTTACTTTAAAACTTTTGCATGAGTTATGCTATTTATTCCAGACCTGTAACTGATCCAGAGGTGTACAAAACTCGCTTTTAACTTGCCCATTCTTGCTTGGACGGCAGGCAGGCAAGTTGCAAGCATCGCAGCCAGCATGCAGGCAGGTTTCTTTAGACCCAAATGGGTTGGGTTGAGCTAATCATCAGTCTTTTAGTTGCTAAGTGTGGGTAGTTCCTTCTTACTTTTCTACAAGACATGACATTTGTGGTCATAGATAAATAGGGGGTTTGATATAGTCATTCCGTTATCAACTTAACACGAATGCACATTAATATTATATTCATTATTGTTATTATTAATTAAAAGTATATGGGAAGTTAATATATGTAGGTTGTTCTCAAATATATCTCTATGGTTAAATCAATTTTTACCAAACTTTGCGCTTAGACACACTTCTACCAGGAAGGAAAAAAAAAACTGTAAATTCAAATTCAAAGAAACCATCCCTTCCCTTATTATCAAACCCTTACCCAATGTTCTCCCTATTCAACTCTACTCTGACCATTGTACACACACAGTGCTTGTAGAACCAGGATAAAGTTGTAGGTGACAATAATACTCAATCAGGCCCCCCGACTTAAAAATTTTAACCTCTATTGTATGATCTCTATACAGTTCTGCATTCTTTGATCAATTTTTACCAAACTGCATACACAGAGCTTTAGAACCAGAAACATTAATATTTGAAGAAACCACTCTTAACATGTTTTCTACTGCTATTATCTATGCAAGTATACATTCTGTGACAGATGTTTACCAAGTTTTAACACATCATAGTAACCAGTAAAAAAATTCTATGCAACATTAAAATTTGAACTTCAAAACTTTTCTGTATTCAACCTCATTATAACAACATAACATTTATATAAAATCTACTTTCTTTGACCAATTTTTACAAAATTTTACACACTGGTAATAGAGAACTAGGAAAATTTAACAATGTTAACATTTGAACAAACTAACCCTTCTCTTCCCAACCCCTATGATCTATTGTCTGTACATGTCAGTATGCTTTCCTCTTCATCTCCTATTAGTAATGTATCAATACCAATCTAAATCCTTTGGACGATATTTACAGAAGCTTACACCACTATAAAAAAACTTATTGTTTTCATCCCCTTTGATTGTTGATTGTTTCAAGTTTTGAGAACAGGTGCTCTAAATACATGTGAACCTGATCTGTGTAAGTGTTATACACGCAGGTTCAAGTGAGTTTAAACTAAGCAAAAGGAGAATGAAGAAGTCTGAAGTACAATTAGTTACTTTACTAGTGCACTGCTTTGCAGTTGCTCGTCAGCCCTAGCAGTTTCTCTAGGTCCCGCCAAACTTATAGATTATTGAAGGCTTGTGACTTATAGGGATGATATTCCAGGCAGCTACATCAATGTAAGTCTGCTCTCTTTTAGGTAGATTTCGAAGAAAAATCTACCTATTGCAATGGATACCATGTCATGATTTTCGAAAAATTCTTTCATATCTTTATGTTTCGTGCCTCCCTAAGTAAGAAACCACCGCCTGTGATATTTATGGGTCATTCCATATTAAATCAACAAATGGGCGTTGCCGCACCATTTTTGATTTTGATGAAATTTGGTAGGTGATGTGTACCAGTCTTCTGAACCACAAAACAAATCTTGTTATACCTCTAAAAAATTTTACTCCTGAGATATAGGCATTTGTTTGGAGCATGAACAAGCAAAAAATGTAATTTCAGACCTATTTTCTGAAAGCCGTAGAATTTGTATTTGAATCAGTAGGATGATCAGATAGGGCTCATTGGAAAGCTCAAAGGAAGGGTAAACTAAAAAAATACCATTTTTTTATTTTAATCTCATCGCACGGAGCTTTGAATTACGAAACGAATGGTGATCTCGCGAACTTCAAGCGCCTAATATTACGCTTTGTACGGGTGAAGTAAAAAGCTACTGTGACGTCACACTTGACTAACTCGCTGACAGGACGACAGTTGCTGTAATGCTCGCGCGTGTGTTTCTAATGCACCACAAAGTCTCATTTGTGTTTGTTGTTGATAGAGATGTCTGCAATGTTACCTTATAAGGACAAATCTCAGTTTTCACAAATTAATATTACACGAAAAGAAAATGACAAGGAATTATTGAAAGAATTGCAAGGAAGAAAAGAAAATACGGAATGGTGTAAATGTGGGCTGTGTATACATATGAAAACGGGCCACGAGAGTGTGTGTTGTCGAGACTGTGAAGTAATTTGTGAACAGAAGGGGGTTGTAGACTGTAGACATGCCTCATTCGATAGCGTTATTTTAAATAAAGATATACTAGTTGCTAGTCGTTATCAGTTAAAACTTGGAGCTAATACAGTTCAAAAACAAAATATTTTTTCAAGATACGAACAGAGTCGCTTTCAGATTCAGAATCATCTTTTGCGGTAGTAGAAATGTCTGAAATGCTAAAAGAGCTATCTAATTCACAATTTCTAGAAGAAACATTCAATGAATCTGTGCAAACATTGACATAAGTTTCATTTCCTAGTTCACACTGAACGCCTACGCTGTTAGAAACTGAATTTTCGTCATAAATACTAGATTCCACATTCATGATTTGTCCATTCCCGGATACTGATGGATTACTGTTCGAATCATTTCCTTCTTCCTCAAGTTCGACGATTTTATTTTCTTCATTGGCGGTGTTTCAGAATTCCCACGCAAAAGAAGTGATAGCACAGCACTTCGTTTTTAAACAGATTGCGGGGTTTCTCCAGTTAACTGTTTTCGTAACTGTACCGAAAGCTCGGTATCATTTTCTTCAAAATGTTGTGAACAAACCGTACTGTATTTACTAGGAACAATTTTTTTTCTTTTTATTTTTATCAGCCATTGCTTATAACGTTCGGGTGACTTATCTCTGTTGCGAAATCGATGGAAAGATATTTTAAGTGTGTTATCACTCTTCGACGATGAGTATGTACACCCCACAACACAACAATAAACCATTGTTTGAACAGATACTCACTAAAAAACTGTAACAGTAGACAGAATGCTGTGAACTATCTTTCACCGGACGAGACTGAGTCAAGCACTCGTCAAGCGTGACGTCACGCGCCCACCGCGTTACAATAAACATATTCGTTTTGTGATTAAATGTGAAGGTGTAAAACATTTCTAACAGCGAATATCATTTCTTAAAAGCATTTTCTTTCAATCCGTATGAAGAAAATGATACTAAATTTTTAGTTTACTTTTCCTTTAAAGAATGGACTTTCATTTGTGCATACTAAATTAGATTTAAGTTAAGTCTAAACAGACGTTTTTAGGGCACTAATCTTCGTTCGTGAACTGTCGTTTTGCGTAATTTTAGGCATTAAAAAAACAACGAAGGACTTGGAGTAACACGCCAATTTTTTTTCGTGTTACACTTATGTATGAGGAGTATGTGTAGGAAAAAAACTGAGCTGTTACTAGATGTCCTTCACCCTGAAAAATTTGCTTAAACTTCGAAAAAAAATGTAAATCGTGCTTTTTCTCGGTCCCAAAAAGCAATGTGGGACAGGTGATAAAAATCTGAAAATGCCAGGATGAGAAGCCCTTATAGTGTACTTTAAAATAAAAACAAAATCATTCTGTGACTCGAAGGGATAGAGGAGCTACATGCCTTTGAAATATCAAGAAAACAGCACTTGACCGCTACTGAAAATAGGCTAAGCAGATAGGATAATTACCACAAAATTTAATTTAAATTTACATAAAATACAAAACATTTATTTACAAATGAGAATTTTCCTCAGTTATACAACTTTCTGATTTTTTGTGATTTTTCTAGCAAATTTCCAAATTTGATTTATTTTTAAGCTACATTGATGGCAATTTCAAGTACTGTATTTAGAAACCATTCTTATCCTGGTTTATTAGGTGTAGGTACTGGATTAAACTCTACTCTTCTATACAGTATATTGAATTATATGTTAACTGATAAGTTCTGGACACGCACTGTTCATTGGAGTCTGGTTGCTGACCAAGTCATGTTTGAATATGCATAGCTTCATATGATCCAGCCCCTCTGTTGAATGCTGTCCACTATTCACTTATTGAGCTGACTCACAGCATGTAGGTTGTGTTTGTGCTTCATTATCTTTTGATTAGTTTATTTTTTAAATTATTACTATTGTTATTTTGTGCTGAATACATGCTATTTAAAATTGTTACCAGTATATTATTACTATGATGGAGTGTTCTTGTTCTGTTGGCATCTTATAAACTAAAGGTATGTCATAAATTATCTTACTCTAGGTCTTCAGTACTCAATACTATTTCCGAGTTCACTGAAGAACAAAAAACTTTATTTTCAATTAGAACTGGTTGCGATTATATAAATTGTTTCACAAGGCTGAATTTTTGGACAAATACTTCCAAATTTTGTGTACGGTCTTGCTCTGACCCCTAGTGTTCACTCAAAACCTATTAAAAATCTCTCTCAGATAAATATCAATGACACATTCCATGTGCAATCCTGAGCTGAAATTAATCCCAGGGAAGGTATTGTGCATAAAATGTTAAAAAATTAAAAATCCAAATCAAGGCACAGAGACCGGTACTGACAGTGAAGATGAATGCCCAGACATTTATGAACCTGAAACCATTCTTGTTGAAACAGTTAATGATGCTTGTTCAGTCCTTGGTATTTCTCCTGTTAAGACGCAGAAGCTGTCAGTTGAAGCTAGACCTTCAGTGTCAACAAATGAGGTTAGTATATCAGGAAAGTTAAGCAAGTCTTTTGATTTGAACATTTCAACTGATAATGAGGAATTTTCAATGAACATGCAGTCTGCCAGTTTAGCGAATGAGTACAAGCAACTAATTCACAAGCTTAAAGAAAAAAATGAAAGAACATTGTAAGTTTAGCTCCTAGTAGTTGGAGTATTAGTATAGTTCAGAGTGAGTTTAATGTCAGCCAATACTTAGCCCACCAGTCAAGAAATTTAGTGAAAAAGAACGGGATTTTGCCACAGAATAGGGAGAACAGGACTAGGAATAAACTTGATGAAGTTTCAGTCAAAACTGTACAAGACTTCTACGAAAATGATGAGTACAGCAGAATGATGCCAAGGAAAAGGTACTGTGTATCTGTTAGAGGACCTACAGAAAAGGTTAATTTGATGTAACCTTAAAGAGCTTTATGCAGCTTTTAGTGTTTAATGCATTACCTACATCCAAAAAACCAGGATAAGAATGGTTCCTAAATAAAATAGTTGAAAATACAGTACTTGAAATTGCCATCAATGTAGCTTAAAAAGAAGTCAAATGTGAAAATTTGCTAGAAAAATTACAAAAAATCAGAAATTTGTATAACTGAGGAAAATTCTCATTTGTAAATAAAATATGTTTTGTATTTTATGTAAATTTAAATTAAATTTTGTGGTAATTATCCTATCTGCTTAGCCTATTTTCAGTAGCGGTCAAGTGCTGTTTTCTTGATATTTCAAAGGCTTGTAGCTCCTCTATCCCTTCGATCACAGAATGATTTTGTTTTTATTTTAAAGTACACTATAAGGGCTTCTCATCCTGGCATTTTCAGATTTTTATCACCTGTCCCACATTGCTTTTTGGGACCGAGAAAAAGCACGATTTACATTTTTTTCGAAGTTTAAGCAAATTTTTCAGGGTGAAGGACAACTAGTAACAGCTCAGTTTTTTCCTTCACATACTCCTCATACATAAGTGTAACACGAAAAAAAATTGGCCTGTTACTCCAAGTCCTTCGTTGTTTTTTTAATGCCTAAAACTACGCAAAACGACAGTTCACGAACGAAGATTAGAGCCCTAAAAACGTCTATTTAGACTTAACTTAAATCTAATTTAGTATGCACAAATGAAAGTCCATTCTTTAAGCTTTCCAATGAGCCCTATCTGATCATCCTACTGATTCAAATAGAAATTCTACGGCTTTCAGAAAATAGGTCTGAAATTACATTTTTTGCTTGTTCGTGCTCCAAACAAATGCTTATATCTCAGGAGTAAAATTTTTTAGAGGTATAACAAGATTTGTTTTGTGGTTCAGAAGACTGGTACACATCACCTACCAAATTTTATCAAAATCAAAAATGGTGTGGCAAAGAATTTTCTTAAAATTTGTTGATTTAATATGGAATGACCCTTATATATAGGCCTACGGTATATATATATATATCTTTACACGCTAGCAGCCGTAATTTTGAAGATATTTGAACCCAATTTTATTATGTTATTTCTAGGGCCAATAGTTCGGACAAGTTCGTTAATGAGCAAAATTGGCCCAAGGGAGTGGTCGGGGGAGAAGGTTGAAATTTTAAAACATTTATGTTTCGGCCCCTATGAAGTATAGAGGGAAACTTTGTTTGAATAAATTACAGTACTCTCTATGGAGTTCACAGTGATACCAACGATTCGGGGGTTTTGGTGGTATGAGTGGGGGTGGGGGGATGGAAATTCGAAATTTTTGAAACTACGTCTTGTGGGGTATCGTTGAAAAGCTCTTCATGAGTACTCTACAAATCAATAACTAGTTTCTTGATAGTTCTCATATAAGGCGAGATTTGAATGTTTGAAAAAGTGCTCTTTCCTCTATTTTCAGTTATTATTGCAGGTTTGTCATACCAAGGCATAGGCGTAGCGAGGGGGGGGTTTTGGGGGTTTGAACCCCCCCCCCATTGAATAAAAAATGGAAAATTGTATAATTTTTTTAAGTCTGCCCATAAATTGCTTAATACAAGTATAAAGCGTGGGAAGCTTAAAACTCGTTATTTTGCGTCTTAATTTATAAAATTTTCCGGGGAAGGACCCCCGGAAGCTTAAAACTTGTTATTTTGCATCTTAATTCTTAAAATTTTCCGTGGGAGAACCCCCGGAAGCTTAAAACTCGTTATTTTGCATCTTAATTTTTAAAATTTTCCGGGGGAGGGCCCCCGGACCCCCCCCCTCCTTCCATACTCGCCAGACCCCGCGGATGTTATAACCCCCCCCATATGGTCGGCCTGGCTACGCCTATGTACCAAGGCTAAAGAAGAAGAGTGCTACGCAGCGAAAATAAATTAAACCAAAAGCACTTCGAAATCTACCTCAGCCTGTAGGCTTGCCTAAAGGGATTTTTTTAGTGTTCAACTTTACAGTGACTGTGATTTCGATCATTGTAATTTCAGTTGATTGGTTTGGCGTTTTTTAAACTGAAGTGTACTAAAGTACTTTTCAAATGTGAAGCCATTTCCTTCACCGCCAATCACGTGTACGAGCTAAACGAGCACCGCTGGCAATAAGAGTCTTCCCTCAGTCTCGCCGTCACTGATTGGACCGCGTATCTATGCAGTTGAAGGACATAGGGCTTGTCATCTGCAAAGCACTATAGTTCTCAAATTATAGCCAACTAGCAAAAACACAGCAGTATTATAAAAATATTGAGAATGTTACACAAAAGAGTGGCCATGATTAGTTACTTCACTTGTTAGTGAAAATCGTGTGTTCTGCAGTGTGTGCTCAAGTGATTTTTCTGATGCTCAAGGTGGTAGAGATGACTGTACAAGACACATTGATTCAAAAACATTTTAATAACCGTATAACCCATTTATTTAACAAAGAAATAAGCTACATTGAACATTTTTAAATACCTTATAGTCTTGGGTTTGCAATTCTGGTCTAAAGGCGCAGTTCCACTGAAGCAGCACGGAACGACATGAGGCATGCTACTTGTATCCTAGTGTTGCCTGATTATAGGTGTGCGAGTGCCACAAAAATCAATAATGTTGCATGTGGAATTTGTCTCCCCACGTCACATGCGCTTTGTCGCCTATGCGTGTAGCATGCGTCTAAAACGATTCCATTGAAGCAACTTCAGTCTGGTGCAACAAGTTTTTACTAACAATCGCTGCAGCTGCTTATTTGATAATATCTTCGAATCGTAAAAAAAGAAGAAATTCACGGTGGTAGAGAAGAGAACTATATGTTGATGGTCAAGAAACTCAGTATAATTTATACAAGTTGGTTGCTGATGATGAAGCTTTATTTCGAATTTTTACACGAATGAGTAAAGAAGATTTTGAGTACTTGCTTGAAAAAGTCTCATCTACTATAAAAAAATCCCTTAGGCAGGCCTACAGGCTGAGGTATATTTCGAAGTGATTTTGGTTTAATTTATTGTCACTGCACAGCACACTTCTTTTTTAGCCTCGGCATGACAAACCCTCAATAATAACTGAATTCGGTAAAGAGGAAGAGAGTACAATCTTTTGTTTTTACAAGAAAAAGGATATAATCTTCTAGGAGGCCGTGCGCAAGATCAGCAATGAATAAAATTAGCAAAGCCGCTAAACAAGGCAAAATTAATGATATTATAATAATTCTTAAAGAGAGCCATGACTATGATAAATCTATCAAAATCAAGGTACCAACATAACCGAACAGTAGTCCCAATGTTCTTTGAGGACAACACTTTCACTTTTTACTGAGAATTATTAAGTGCCAGTATGGTACTTTATGAGATTGTGTGGGGGACGAAAAATGTCTGTCCGTCTGTCTGTACACGCCATAACTCAAATACGCTTCTTCGGATTTCCATGAAACTTGGAAAGCATATTTATAATTTCCATGGGAAGAACCCTATTGATATTGAACCAAATCAGTTCACCGGTCCCGGAGTAATGCCCAATTTAGTGCCTATTTTAATAGATTATATTAGAAAGGCACCATAACTCAAACACGCTTTATCGGATTTCCATCAAACTTGGTATAAGGAATTATGACGTCCATGAGAAGTACCCTATTGAATTTGAACCTAAT
Source organism: Ectobius pallidus (assembly GCA_964059195.1). NCBI lineage: Eukaryota > Metazoa > Arthropoda > Insecta > Blattodea > Ectobiidae > Ectobius > Ectobius pallidus. The sequence goes on along the minus strand of CAXKWD010000003.1, from coordinate 148,895,703 downwards.
CTATTGACCGGTACCGGAGTAAACCCCAATTTAGTGTCTATTTTAAAGGCGCAATAACTCAAATACGCTTTATTGGATTTTTATGAAACTTCGTATACACATTTATAATGTCCATGGGAAGACTTCTATTGATATTCGACCAAATCGGTTGGCCAGTACCGGAATAATGCCCAATTTAGTGCCTTTTCTAGCTACCCGGGTCTGCAAGAACCCAGCTACCTTGCATAGAAAGAGGCCCTTGCCCGATAGGGATGTTACGGGCTAATACTAATACTAATACTAACTAATGTCAATATATAAGAAGTCGCGATAACTCAAATATTCTTTATTGGATTTTCCTGAAACTTTGTATACTCATTTATAATGTACATGGGAAAATGTCTACTGATATTGGACCAAATCGGTAGACTACCGGAGTAATACCCAATTTAGTGTCTATTTTAAAGACGCGGTAACTCAAATACGCTTTACCGGATTTTTATGAAACTTGGTATACACATTTATAATGTCCATGGGAAGACGTCTATTAATATAGGATAAAATCGGTTGACCTGTTTTGGAGTAATGCTCAATTTAGTGCCTATTTTATGGTAATATACGTATTCGAAAGAATTTATGAAATGCAAATCAGTTATCATGACAACATAGCCTATTGTTTTACTGTGATCTTATAAGGCTTTGGAAATTAAAATACAGTTATTGTTGGGAGCTGACGAGATGATCCGTGATTTGGAAGTGGCATGCAGGGGGAAGACGGTGTTGTGCTATAACTGCAAGTGTAGGGGAGCGCTGCTATTGGCTGCAGATAAGAGCTCCATAGTCATGTCAGGGATCATCTCGTCAGCTCCCAACTGTAGCTATGACATATCATACTATTGCTTTACATGCACTTATCTAACTAGACCATTAAACTGACCCAGGTGGCTGAGATGGTAATGTCTTGTCCTCACACTCTGGAGTTCCATGGTTCAAATCCCAAAACGGGCCAATTTGACTTTTTTTTTTTAAATTCATTTACTTTTATGTGAGTGTGCGATTGTCAAGATATCGCAAATCTGTACAGTTCAGCTGATGCTGGAAGATTTTAATCTGATTTAAAAAACTAGACCTTTGTTCTTCCGTAAGCCCTGCTTATTGAATAAATCTGAAGCTTTACTTGGAAATCAGTTTAAAAAAAAAACATGTTCTGCATATCATAATTGTAATCATAACTGATTAAACAAAAACATACTGTCACTTTGTTACATCAGTTTACCTGATTTTATTTTATCACAGCAATATCCAAGTGTACAGTGCACTATATGAAATATAAATAAATCCGAAATCCTATTTATAAAAAGAGAGTTGTTTATTATGTTTTAAATTGACATTATGTTTTATTATTTATTTCTGATTTTGCCATGCATTATTGTTCTAAAGGTGTGTATCTATTATTTTTAATATTTCAATATTACATCGGTAATTTTATCCTTAGTCAGTCCTGACACATTCCTTTCGGCAGGCCTTCAGGCTGAGGTATATTTTTAAGTGTTATTGTTTTTCAAACATTCAGATCTCGCCTTATATGAAAGCTGTCAAGAAACTAGTTATTGATCACTCATCAAGAGCTTTTCAACGATACCCCACAAGACATGGTTTCAAAAATGTCGAATTTCCATCCCCCCACCCCCACTTGTATCCCCAAAACCCCTGAATCGTTGGTGTCACTGTGAACTCCATAGGGAGTACTCTAATTTATTCAATCAAAGTTTCCTTCTATACTTCATAGGGGCCGAGATATAAAGTTTTCAAAATTTCAACCCCCGGCCCCCCCCCCCCATGGGCCAATTTTGCTCAATAATGAACTTGTCGAAACTATTGGGCCTAGAAATAACATAATGAAATTTGGTTCAAATATCTTCAAAATTACGGCCGCTAGCATGTAAAGAGCATGGGGACATGGATTTTTCTTCGAAATCTACCTAAAAAATATGATACCAACTTTCGAGAAGCAATACCACCTCGTGTGAGGTTACCTCAGCCACCGTACGGTTAATTGTATTGACTCGCTAACTGCTTTAACTTACCATTTTTAATTTTAATGTCTTGATAATTACTAATTTTGTTGTTCCATAATTCGAGTGAATCATGGCAATCTTCAATAAAGGAAAATAAATATGTAAAGAGATAATAAAAATAAATTTATACAACGCACTGAAATTAACAATGCTTGTCTTTGTAAGAAGACCCTTGTTTGTTTTCATAGCTTTGTTTATGCAGGTGCATGCAGCCCATGTCGCATGCTACAAGCCGCACCGATCCACTGGCTGTTGGATAGCGACGTTACTGTTCGACACGTGGAATAATGTCGAGAGGAGATGCATGTGTCCCGGCAACAACAGTCAACTTGTGGCATGCGGCAAGGAGACTTGTCTTTTGTTGCTTCGTGTTCCTGCAATTGAAAGACTGTGTGTAGCATGCGTCATTGCCTAAATGTTGCCTCAGTGGAATTGCACCTTTACTTTTTGAATATGATGTCCTTGAGATGCTCTCCATTACCTTCAACACATTGCTGCAGTCTTGTGGTGTCTTGAGTAACATTTGCAATTTCCCGCAAATCCACTGCAGCGGCCACTTCACAGTCCTAAGGTCGTGTTGTGGTGTGCCATTGCAGCGCAGGGTATTATTGGCCCTTGTTTCTTTGAGAGCGACAATGGTTCTTCAGTGACTGTCAACTCTGAACGTTACAATCACATGCTGCAAACGTTCTTCCTACCAGAGTTACACATCATAACTGGGATATTGAGAGATTATGGTTTCAACAGGATGATGCTGCAGCACATACGGCACGTCTTTCAATTTACACGCTACATGCTACTTTCCCCGGCCGAATTCTTTCCAGGTTTGGTGATATCTGATGGCCCTCCAAATCTCCCGACCTTACTGCACCAGATTTCTTTGTGTGGAGCTATCTGAAGTCTAAAGTTTTTGCTCATACCCTCCCTGACATTAACAGACTTAAAAATGCAATTCAGCAGGAAATTGCAAATGTTACGCAAGACACCACACATCCCATAATGGCCAGTGTACGAGGGAGATTGCAGCAATGTGTTGAAATTAATGGAGGGCATCTCAAAGACATCATATTCAAAAAGTAAGACCAGATTTGCAAATCCAAGATTGTAATGCATTCACAAATGTTCAATGTAGCTTATTTCTTTGTTAAGTAAATGTGTTACATAGTTTTGAAAATGGGAAACGATAAATACCGCACCCTGTATATACAATGAAAGAAAAAAAGTATTATTAAACTACCAGTCCACTTTATTATTTACAGTTACAGAGTTATTAAACTGAATGTGCAATGAAATTACGTCAATCACTTCTATTCGCGGAAAGACGATCAGTCTGAAACAGAGTTAGAATTATTTTGTGTTATTGTGTTTACCTGTAAATATTATGATTATGAAAATTTATTGGACGTGAGATCTGGAAATACAACTACATAGGCCTACTTCCACAACATTTTTAAAATTCCTCTTTGTCCAATGATTCTCAGCTGGAGCCTGTATCACGCGTCTTCCCCTCCAGTTTCATCACTGTCTTGAGATCCACACCTCGTGCCGTCTGGAAATCCCCATCTTCTTGAAGCTCTTTACAATGATTTTCTCACGAGAGATATGATTCCAACTTTAAATTACACATTCATTAATGAGTCCCAATGATTTGCACTGCTGATTGTAATTGCTATTTTATTTTGCGCCAGTCTCGTTCAAGTTTTTCGTTCACTGAAAGCTCCCTTGTTTCCATTTTCTTCCGCGAATGCTATTACTTGCAAATTAAAACTCACAGAATAATTCCTATATCTTCCCTATTTCTACAGTATACTACTGAAGCAAGCAAGTGTAGTGTACTGAAATTGACCCAAATGGTGTTACCGCAATTTCATGTGAATTGCCACCCCTACCCCTTTCTATTGTATCAAGCTAGCGGTCAGCACATTCCTTAACCTTGAATGCATTGGGTGGAGGATAATGCCTGTTGCTCACGGTCAAATTTTTTCGTTAAATTTATTGTACAACTAATTTCACCAAGTGGTAGACTCCTGTACTCTAAATATTGAGCCACTCATATTATGCTGGTAATGGTAGTTTGTTCTATTGTTTGTATTAAAATTTTTTGTATCATAGTAGAACTCCAATTATCCAGATTAATTGGGATGGGACCAGATCCGGATAATTGGATAAATAATGAAAATGGACATTTCTTTAAAAACAAACAAACAAAAAAAAACTGTACTGTAGGCCTACTTCTTAAATATATATGTCAGAGTCTTGATTTGTTAAACTGTTGAGTTTGTCAGCTAAAAGTTTTGCTTTTTCAAAAATAATCTGCCCTGAAAGAGGGTTCCCAATGATCGCTGCTGCAAAGACCATTTGAATATGGCCTCAACGCGATTTGAATACAGTGGAACCTTGTTAGTACGTTCCAGCTTAGTATGACGAATTTTTGAAGTCCTGGGCCCTATCCTATCAAATACATGTTAAAATATCTGCTTTAACATGTTTACTGTTAATACCAGAAACTGACAAATGGAAGATCATACCCTCAAATCCTGTATTGCCTAAAATTCACGGACTACCTAAAATACATAAAGATGGGAACAAGATGAGACCCATAATTAACAACATCAATGCACCTTCGTATTACTTAGCGAAATGGCTCAGTACAAGATTCAACAATTTTCCTAGATTGCACAATAGAAGTATCAAAAACTCATTTGAATTAATAGACAAGATAAAGACATAGAACTTTCCAAAGATGATCACTTAGTCTCATTTGATGTTGTGGCACTATTCCCCAGCATTCAAAAAGATAAATTAATAGTATACATAAGGAAATGGTTAAAATCTAACAATTTCAGTGGTCAATATTTAGAGTACAGGAGTCTACCACTTGGTGAAATTAGTTGTACAATAAATTTAACGAAAAAATTTGACCGTGAGCAACAGGCATTATCCTCCACCCAATGCACAAGCATGCGGTAATAAATTCACTTGCCCACAGGATAGTAAACGTCCCTCTCAGTAAAATTGAATATGACCTCGAGTATAACACCATCAAATCCGTAACAATGGTTTCAGCAGTGGTATTGTGTAGAACTTGTTGTTTGCAAACTAGAAGTCTGCAGGTGCATTTTCTGTTTCTTCTTCCAGTGTGAATTTGAGTGAACTGTCCTGTAAATTTAAGAGTCTGAATGCATCTTGTGTTAGTTTCTTGTTTGTTATGGCAAAGATGTCGTCAACATATCTGTACCATGTTTTGAACATTAATGATGTGTGATGTGTGTTTCCAATTGACTCGTGTAGAGATCTGCTAAGAATGGGGATAGCGGGTTACCCATGGCTAGGCCTGACTTTTGTTGATGGAATTTGCCATTAAAAGAAAAATATGTTTGATCGATACATAGAGAGGTTAGATTACAGTATTCCTCCGGAGAAAATGGACAACATATCAAGTGAATTGACTAGTCTGTCGATATCGGCTTTGTTTCGGGAATTTCCGGCAAACAAAAAGTGATCGGCAGCTTAATCGGCTTTGGTTCGGGAATTTCCGGGAAAACAAAAAGCAATCGACAGCTTCCTCAATATTGCCGGCATCCATTTTGTATTATGTGAGTTTTTGGTATATCAGTGTTCTCAATATTATTGCATCTACTTTTAAAGTTATTTTTTATGGCATACTCCATTGTTGAAAAATGTGATAGTTATTTTGAGAAGATCAAGACATCTGTACAAAATTAGTATTTAAGAAAGTCATACACAGTAATTAAGAAGATAATAACGAGTATATAAAACTACTCTCATTTTGTAATGTTGGCTGCCCTCTTCAAAAGCGTTTTCTTTTTGAATGTTATTTATTATTCATTAATTTCTGTTCGTAACCGTGCCAACCCATGTTAACCTATAACACTTGTAGTGGAGACAGTTGTTAATTGGCAAACCACTTGACTTGTATGCATCAAACAAGTTGATGATAAATATTTAACATATGTTAACTGCAACATGTTGGTGCTAATGTTTAGTGGGGACCCGGCTTTACAACTATAGAGGGGTGTTTTGAAAAATAAAAAATAAAGGCCTAATAATTGTTATTTGCTTTTATACTTTACAGTTTACTCTTAACCTTTAATAGTACAGCTTTCCATTATTGTAAAGAATTAAAAACTACACAATAAAAATCTGATGTGAAAGTCACATAACTTCCTCTGCCCAAATAAAAGTTAGCAGTATTCACATATCCTTTTACAGAATCGCAAGACACAATTTTACGCTAATTATCCTATAAATACCTCTTCTTTCAACAGGGTTGGAATGTTTAAAACAAAACGTTTAAAACAAGTGCTTGTGTTTTTTTTTAAGTTTGTTTAAAACGTTTTTAACATGTTTTTTTTAGCATATGTTTAAATCATTTTTTAATTGCGTGTTATATTTAATTATGAAGACAATTTACATTTTGTCAAGTCAGTGACACCCTGTTAGTGTTGTAAACAGAAAACAAACAAAAAAACTAGGGTCAGAATATCAGAAAATCATGTGAGGTGGTGTCTTTTGTATCCTTTTCCTCCAGACTTCTCGATCCTCTGTTGCCAGCTTCCAGTTTCTGATTTTGAATAATTGATTTGAATTTTTTCTGACTGCATCCTACCATCTATTTTGTGGTCTTCCTTTTTAAAGAAAGAGATTATTAATATTAAATATTGAATGTGTCAATTTGGCAACACTGTAGTAGGATATCCCTTGTAAGTTTGATAATGTAAGGCGGCTAAGACCACATAAAGCATGGTGAAAGTCAATCATCAGTTGAGCAGTAAAGGCAGTAATTAAACAGTAGTTTGTATTATTTTTTATTAATCATGAACTATAAACAAATACTACTGGTACAAAATGTATTTTCAAATACTATTAAGTCTACGACTCGTAAATCTTGAACATCTTAGCACAGGGTGTCATTGGATTGACAAAATGTAAATTGTCTGCATAATTAAATTTAACACCCAATTAAAAAGTGTTATAAACATATGCTAAAAAATGTTTAAAACAAATTGTTTAAAATGTTTTAAACATTCAACATATATATACATACATATATATATATATATATATATATATATATATATATATATGTATATGTATATGTATATGTATATGTATATAATAGGCCCTATACATTAAAATGGTCGATTTAAACAGAATGAACAATGTAAACTTATTTTTAAACAAACAACATTGTTGTAAACATAAAAAACGTTAAAAAAGACGCGTTTAAAACAACCAACATTGTTGTTCACATATAAAACGTTTTAAACAAAAGAACGTTCTTTTTTTGTTCTTTTTAAAAAAACACGTTTTTTATCAACCCTGTCTTTCAATGATGCGACTAAAAGCGCAGGCTATATAACAAACTTAAAAAAAAAAAAAAAAAGAACAAGTGACTGCAGACGTTTATTGAACTTTCCGCCGTAAAGAATAATTTCCGAAATTTATTGAATATTCGAATATTTCCCTCAGATACTTCTTTACTCTATACCTGGCCAACAATACATCTTCTCACTTCACATTCTTATATAGAATAAGAGGCCGTGAAAGAGCGCGTATTCAGTTGTTCATCACGCAAGACAAAATTTCTACAAACAGTGGGTGAACAGTGGGTGGCTTGTAACTACCCTCAGAGAATTTTTTAGAAAAAAGTTTCAAATAAAAGTTTTAGCTCTCAGTAAAAGGAACACATGTGCAAATTTTAAAGAAAATCATTAGAGCCGTTTTCGAGAAAATCGCGAAAAACGAGAATTTCTTCATGTAAAGTCCCCTTAAAAATAAGAAAAAATTGTCGCCAATCTTCGAATCACATCTTCAGAAGGTACCTGACCCAAATATGAAATTTTGTTTTCATACAATTCTCCGTTTCGGAGCTAGCCTGTTCACAAACTTCCACACAGACAGACACACACACACACACACAGACATGTTTCCAAAAATAGTATTTTTGGATTCAGGGGGCCTTGAAACGTGTATACAGTAGAACCCCGATAATTCGAGCTAATTGGGACTGAGGCTACCTCGAATTACAAAAAACTCGGATTATACGGAAATTTCACTAAATCAATGGGTAAATCGCCAATAAATGTTTAATGAGCACAGTAATGGTTTAAATAATAAATAAACAATATAGTAGGCATACATACCTGTGTTACGCCTTTATGTATACATTGTCAAACATTTCCAATTTGCTACATCGGCATCCTTTAAGGATTAAGTCATTGTCTGACCCTTAATGGAGTGGAACGGGAAAGCGATGCTACTAGGAAAACACTTTTAATTACCATTGTAGGGATTACTGTAATAATACAGTATTCTTTTCTGAAAGGATGGGGAAATATGCACTGTACAATTGATTGACACGAGGTCCCGACAAAGAAAAATCGAACCTAACGGTTTCTGTCAATCTGTAATAGAAATGTATTAGCAGTCTGAAGCCAAGGTTATTTCTGTGTATTATGAACATAAACCCTAAGTGGGACAGTTTTATCTGCATTTTTGTACATGGAAAAATTGAAAGAAAGCTCTAAATGTAACACATTCGGAAGTGCGTAAAACTTACTTGCGGACACCGTATAAAAACGGGATTTTACTCTAGTTTTATGGACAATTTTAATTTTCTTAAGACCAGCTCGAATTACAAGTTATTTTAATTTGTAATCCTGTGCTTGACAGTTTTTATTTATTTATTTATTTTTTTAAAATTGTGATTATGAACTATAGATTTTCCATTTTTTATGTTTGTATTTCTGGCAAAGGAAGATTGGTTATATCTACTGTAGAATGTTTACTGCCAAGTTCTTACATTATAATAGTTGAGGTACAAGTATTAATGTAATAACAATTATTTGGAAATTTGCTTCCTAGAATATTTTGGTAACTTTTATTGTGATACTTTAATTTTAAATTCCATGATAAAATTAAACATAACATAAACTTTCTTTGTTTTTTTTTAATTTCAGAGTAAAGTAATCCGTGTATTGAATCTTTGGCAGAAGAACTCTGTTTTTCAATCTGAAGTGATTCAGCCACTTTTTGATCTTGCGGATCCAAATCATCCAATTCACAAAGAACAACAAGCAAATGTATCGGCAACAAGCAATGGATCAATATCAGGTGTTCTGAGCAATAGTACTGCTAATAAGACACCACCTTCTATGAACAGAACCCCTATGAACAAAACACCTCAAAATGCACTGAAGCCAGATGCTACAAGTACACCTATGTGGCTAAATCAATCGCATATGGATATTGCCAATTCTACTCTCATGCAGCTCTCAGGACAAGTCAGCCTCCTATCAAAGTCACAGGTAAATTGCAAATGCAATACTGTATCTAAACTTAAGGTAGGTCATTATTAGAGCCCGGATTTGAAGGTTTTAACCTCTTTTTCCTCCAGCTTCCTAATTAGAACATTTTATCGTACTTTTCCGTTTCATGTCTTTTGCTTCCGAATATAAATCTTTTAATACCTAAAAAGGGCTAAATCGAACTTAAGGGGCTAAGAGGACTTTTGCAAAAAAAAAAAAAAAAAAAAAAATGTGAATTTGTGCATTTTAAGAAAAGACATAATAAAAATAAATTTATACAATGCACTGAAATTAGCAATGTATATGTTGCTTTGTCGTTTGTCTTTGTAACTCGAAAATTTGCTATCTCGCTGAAACTTGAGCCATCTGCAATACTTAGAAATATAAGGGTAAATATCTCAATTGTTTATTCTATGTTTCGAGTGCCAATATAGGGGATAGTAACTTGTGTATTTTGTATTTTTAAAAAAATATTTAAAAAAATAATAAATAAAAAAATAGAATAAATGTGTAAAAATTATAATACAATTTTCGATGTTAATATTAGTGTTTGTTATATGTTTTATTAACACTGTTAAAATCGTTTGTTTAAAGCCTAAATACCTTTTATAAAAGCCTAAAAATCCGGGCCCTAGTCATTGTAGATGACAAAGCTGGTGGAAGAATTGTGAATGAGTGAGTGAAAGTGTGTATGTGAGAGTGAGTAAGGAACTGAGGGGTTTGTTACAGTTTGTTTCCCAATGAAATTGTGGGAAAAAAAGTTCTGTAGGTACTAGCTCTGTGTCTCTCAAACTATTTTTTAGTTACCACAAGTATCTAAAAATATCCTGTACACTATCCTACAATAATTGACCTCTTCAGGAGCAGTTTAAAATTCGCGGGTGCATGGGGAAAGAGAGTTAAGTCCAGATTTCCTGCTATTGAGAAAATTGTATTTAAAGTTTCAGAAGGTCGAGCTGTAATTAAGTGTTTAACAAAATGTTCCAAGTTTTTAAGAATTATTTTTCACTGACTATTTATGGAAAATATGTGGGTATTAAGTTTCAGTTAATCTCATTAGGACATAACAGAACTACAATTTAACTTAACAGAACTACAATTTAAAAAAAAAAAATTGTTGATATGTGGACTTACCTCAGTATGTCCAGTCAACGAAAAGTTGTAGACGGAAATTTAAGGAACACAATTTTTTTTACTTTAGGACTTTGTTTGGACTAGTTAGAAGGTAAACATACTAAAAGTCCCCACTCCTAAGAGGTGAGCGGGGGCAGTGGGGCCCGTAGAAGGTCCCTCTTTTTGGTTTTAAGGTTATATTTTGGAAACTATCGGTTCTAGCGATGAGACCGCTCTATATAAAATTAAAGCTGAGAACATTATCCACAAGATTGATCCCATTCATTTTTTCGCTATCTCTCATAGTTTCCAAGATATCCGTGCTCACATTTCGCCAAGTTTATATGTTATTTTACTATTTATCTTGAACCATCCAGAAGTTAGAGCAATTTTAACTTTACTTGTAAATTCAGAGATTTTGAAGAAAAACTTAACTATCGTATTTTCCGTTATTCCACTGCTCTAACTGTATATAAAAGCATACATATAAGTTGCACATAAAGAAATGATATGTATATATGTATTTAATATATATTCAAGTACAGTAAAACTTGTTCAAAGCGGAATCGTATGGGACCAAAAGAATTTTCCAAATTGAACAAGTTTCCGGATTACACAAAATACACTAGGCTACATAAATGTTATCAATTACTGTACCATGCGCCACAAATGTGAATTAGTAATACGCAAATACTGTAATTAATTACAAACCTTAATTCCTGTACTGCAGATATTCTTCACTTTATTTTTATAAACAGTAGAATATTACATTATTATGGGGTATGCCGTAGCGTAGTGGTTGAGGCGCTGCGCTACAAACCAGAAGGTCGCTGGTTCGATTCTCGATGAGGTCGTTGGAGTTTTTCAATTGGCCTAATCCTTCTGGTGGCACTATGGCCCTGGGGTCGACTCAGCCTCTAACAGAAATGAGTACCAGGAGCAATCCTGGGGGTAAAGGCGGCCGGTGCGTAAGGCTGACAACCTTACCACCTTCGTGTACCGAATGTCTAAAAATCTTGGAGCCTCAACCTCCTGGAACCCTCTGGGCCTCCATGGCCTGTAATAGGGAACACTTTACTTTACTTTATTACATTATTATTAATAATTAATAACACTAACACAACATAATTATGCCAATTACTGTAGGCTAACTGTTTTCTTGCCTCATTATCCCTAGGTTTATTTCACTTTTGTCGCCACATATCGGGAAGGGAAGGCTGTTTGAATTTTCTATTCACAATTGTTTTTTCTATGCAATTTTTTGCCGTATACAATAGTTCCAATAGCTTGGGAGAATTGGTATGTGCTGCAAATTGCATAACATCGTTTATGCACATGATTGCTTCTTCTGGCATATTAATTTTCCTGGGGACATCTTCATTTTCTTCTACTTCTTTTTGTGTTTCCTCCTCATCTTCTGCGTTGTGGATTTCTATTAGGTCAGTTGCCGAAGTAAAGGTAAAATGAGTTGACAGAAGGTCATCACTTTCAATGTAATCATGTGGACTGCATGAAATGTTCTGCATTTTAATTAATTCTCCAATTGCTGCTGCATTTTCTTCGGCTTCTGTGAGTGCAGGCGATTCTTGTTCCCCATCTCTAAATCCCGCTTTCTTGAAACACTTTGTGACAGTTTCAGGCTTTAACTCCCTCGCTGCCAGACCAATCCAGTTCACTGCATCGAGGACAGAAACTGACCGTGCAAGAGCGAATGCATTTTCAGCTTTTTCAACACTCAGAATAAGAGACTACATCAATAATCGCCTGTAATGGGATTTGAAAGTGTAAATAACTCCCTGGTCTATTGGTTGTGTCATGCTGGTTGAACCGGGCGGGAACCAAGCCAATTTTACGTTCGATAACTTGATGTTAGGATGGCATGTTGCATTGTCTAAGAACAGCAACACAAGGCGATTTTCTTTTTTCATTTTGGCATTGAAAGACCCTAGCCACTCTTCCATAACAGCGAAACAACATTCTCAGAGGACTTATCACAGAGTCCAGATGTGGTTGGAAAATAAGCTGCCTCCTCAGATGTATGAGTGGGAACAAACCACCATCATATTTCTAACCCCAGTGCACAATGAGCATCAGGCTGCAGCAGACGAAATGTTAAAAATAATTTTTTGTGGGTGCTCAAAGGATTGTGCCACTACCAAATGCGGATACAGAAATGCATCTCTCTGCCTGCCAAAACTGCTAGGGGAACTGTCTTAATGGGGCCTCATCTTGGAAATGAGGATGAAGAAATCAACATCAATCCTCTGCCAGACATCCTCGAAGATTTATCCCCTTCCTCAATGGATGAAAACGAAAACGAATGAAAACCCATCCCAGGACCAAGTTCCCATGACGAGCCAGGACCATGATTACTGTTTAACCCATTAGCGCACTTCCCCGTCTGCGGGACGGGCAAAAAATTAAAGTCGAAACGCACTTTGCCGGCTGCCAGACGGGTTGAGCAACCGACACCTTTTCTTGTAGTTCTAGCTTTCTCTGAGTAGATGGCATAACATTCCATATACCATTTTAAAGCTGAATAAATTCTCTATGCAATGGTATGCAACACGATATGCTTCATATCGATCTTCAATGTATAAATCGATCGTGAATATGTGGTCGATATGCACTGTGGCGGCTGCCAGACGGGCTGAGCAACCGACACTTTTTCTTTTAGTTCTAGCTTTCTCTGAGTAGATGGCATAACATTCCATATACCATTTTAAAGCTGAATAAATTCTCTATGCAATGGTATGGAACACGATATGCTTCATATCGATCTTCAAGGTATAAATCGATCGTGAATATGAGGTTATTCCCGCTTTCCGTAAGTAGATGGCATGACATGCCTTATTAGCGTATTGTACCCACACAAGTTATCTACCTTATTGTATTCAACACAATAAGTCAAGTTTAAGTTATAAATCGTATAATGATCACGTGATCATGGGATTCCGAGGCACTCAGTTCGATAAATGGCTTCGAGGAAGAAATTGTGTGTGGCGTTCCAGACTGTTTTAGGGTGTATCACACCATAAAATACCTGTAAACAAACATTCCAGGGTTCAACAAAACATCACAGCATAAAAAGGGGTATGCAGTTTAGTCCATAAAATTGAATTTGCATGAAGTAATAATAAATGTAAAGAAATCAATTTTTGCCTGAAAATATTAGTGTTTATGGGTGCGCTGTGCATAAGAAAAGTAGTGTGCCAATGGGTTAATTGTACTATTAGGTGTGAATGTATTATTAAATTAAGTGTAACATAGTTTAACAAAAGTATATTTTATGAGTTAATGTGTCAATAAAAAAAAAAAAATGTACAAATTGTTGTTGACTCTCAAATCACCCTACCCCAATGCCTTTGCGGCATGAATATACAGTTAATACATATAATATATAATATACAGTGTGTTAATAAATAACACCGAAATATTCTACCTGTATATAGAGGGGACTTAGACAAGCAACTTTTATTAGGAGATTTTTGCTCTATGACGTAAAATGTGTATGCTACAGGGCATTAAAGTCATTATAATTTGGTGCTCATAAATCAATAATTACGCAAAATTGGGTTAAAATGTTAATTAAATCGACTTCATGCCTTCCTAGTGATCGATAAAAACCTGACTTAATCAATCGTCAACAACTATATCATAATTTAGTGTTTACATAATCTGCAAAATTTACAGACTAATCACATGACTGGTCGCCACTGCATTAGTCTTTTTTTTATTCATAACTACTCACTACAGTGTTAACAACGAAGTTCCTTTGTTTTGCATTTTTTTCTAATGTTAGAAGTCAGTGGCGGCCATGCCCTGGGAGATTTCATGCTGTAACAGGAAAAATTGAATCCATAGAGCAAAAATCTCCTAATCAAAGTTGCTTGTCTATGTCCCCTCTATACACTGGGAAAATATTTCGGTGTTATTCATTAACACCCTGTATATTAACTACACATTGCATGTATATTGAAAACAAAATATTATTGCCTATGTAGAGGGTTATTATGGCTCCTAAATAACAATAAAAATTCAGCGATCCTTGATAAATTGTCAATTTCCATCATATTATATAGTCACTATTAGGGCTGAAAATCGATTAAAATTTCTAATCGAGTTAACGCTTGACTTTAATTGATTAATCGACCGATTAATCGACAAACAGGTCGGTATTTTAAACGAAACCAAAGTGTACATTTAATATTGTTTTACACGTTTAATAACTACTACACTACAGATAATCAGAAGAAATCCTGATTTAATGAATACCATTACTTAACTAGTGAAAAAATATGTACAAAACTTACATTTCTGGTTACTTTTTCAGCCAAGACTTGAGACACATGAGTTTGTTGATTAAAGTACCCTTCAGGTTTCTGATTAACGGGAATTGTTTGACACAATAAGCTGAATGACACATGATGTGCCAAGGCCGGAGAAGCGAGAGAAAGAAGTTTGGTCATTTGACCCTTTTTTTTTTTATTTTTATTTTTTTTATTTTATTACAAATTTAAAAAAATACAAATTGATACAAAATTATTACAAATACAAATAATATACACACAATTTGTACAATTTGAAAAGAGTATTATTTGCCCCGCATGAGCATAGCTCGTGTTCGGGGTCAGTTCAGTCATACTAAAATTATATTTTGAAAATTATATAAAAATAACAAAAAACATACATATTATAGTTTTAGGTAAAAAATAAGAATAAAAATAAATAAGATTGCTTATATGAAATAAATGCATGAACAAAGATACGAAAAAAGTTTTTCAGATTTCGACTAAGAAACCGATTAATCAGAAAATGTAATTGATCCTCGATTAAATGTTTAATCGATTAATCGGTACAGCCCTAGTCATTATATTTCTGTAGGGGTGAGAGATGGAGCTCTCAAAGTGGTTCCACTAGATTCGGGATATCGAAAATGGTATTCAACAACGCCAAAAAATATTTCTTTCTAAGAACTACCTATACATAATATATACAGTAAAACCCCGTTTTTACGTTCCCGCCATTTACGTTTTCCTGCCATTTACGTCATTTTCAGTTGGTCCCACTTTTTAACCTATGCTGACAATACATAGAATTCCCGCCATTAACAACTTCTACACAGTTGTATTTCCCGCCATTTACGTATTTTTTCCGTTGGTAGCGTTGATTTTCGATGAAGAACCGCTTTCCATGCGTTCTCTTTCAAAGCGAATCCGTGAAGCGCTTCAGTTTTGCTGCATTCAAAGATTTCCCGCCATTTACGTATTTTTTCCGTTGGTAGCGTTGATTTTCGATGAAGAACCGCTTTCCATGCGTTCTCTTTCAAAGCGAATCCGTGAAGCGCTTCAGTTTTGCTGCAGCGAAGAAAGAATGGTCAAGACAGTCCAGCGGTTCTGAAGCGCTTTAAAAATGAACGCAAGGTCTCATTTCCGCTATGTTGCCAACTCTCTTACACGCGGCGACAGTGGCTATTTGCGTTAGTTGAGAGGAAGTTGGTTTCTTTTGTGCGTGTAGATATTTGATATTCACATAGCGTAGGCCTAATTCATCGTGATTTGTAGTAACACTTTTGTTGCGTGATTTTTGGCGGTATGATGGAGGTTAATAAAAACAATAGAAAATGCATTTCTTTGCAAGAAAAGACGGAAATTCTACGCCGTGTTGATTCACACGTGGGAACACGTGTTCTGTTGGCGAAAGAGCTTGGACTCTCTGTTTCAACTTTGAATACAATCATAAAAAATAGATCGACAATTGAACTTAATGCCAAACAAAGTGGTGTAATGTCCAAAAAGCGCAAATATATACGCACATCAGCGTATGATGAGATGGACAAACTTGTGGCAGAATGGTTTGTTTCTACGAGAGCGGCAGGAATTCCAGTTGATGGCACCATACTTCGATCGAAAGCGCTTCAGTTTGCTGCAAAATTGGGAATCGCCGATTTTACTGCATCTAATGGATGGATAGATCGGTTCAAGAATCGCCATAATATCGTCTACAATCAACTTTGTGGAGAAAGTAAAAGCGTCAGTGTGGAAACTGTACAAGAGTGGAAGCAAAACCTGCCAGCTATTATTCAGGGTTACGAACCAAGGAATATTTTTAATGCTGACGAAACTGGTTTGTTTTATAACATTTTGCCAAGCAAAACTTTGTGCTTTAAGGGGGAAAAGTGTCATGGTGGAAAACTCAGCAAGCAGCGGGTAACTGTTCTGCTAATGGTCAATGCTGACGGATCAGAAAAATTACCCCCCCTAGTGATCGGTAAATTCAAGAAGCCCAGGTGTTTCAAGAATTTGAAAAATCTGCCCACAAAGTATGATGCAAATGCCACAGCATGGATGACTAGCAGCATCTTCACATCTACGCTTCATGCTTTGGATGCTAAAATGGGAGCAAATCAACGAAAAATATTATTGTTCTTGGACAGATGTGCTGCCCATCCCAATGATCTGCAGCTAAGAAACATTAAGCTTGTGTTTCTCCCACCAAACTGCACAAGCGAGCTCCAACCACTGGATCTGGGCATCATTCATGCCCTTAAATTCAAGTACAGGAAGATGCTAGTGGAGAAGGCTGTCTTCATGCACGATAATGATATGGACCCTAAGAAAATGACCATAACAGTCCTTGATGCCATGCATTATGTATCCAGAGCATGGTCAAGTATCAGTCCTGTGACCATATCTAACTGTTTCCGAAAGGCAGGGTTTGAGTTTGTGGAAGAAGAGGACTATCTGCCCGAGGAAGAGATGTCAGAGCCCAGCAACTGGGCTGTGGTGGACGAGCCTTCTTCATTCAAAGATTATGTCAACGTTGATGCTGATGTAATAACATCAGTGGTGCCCACAGTAGAAGACATTGTTTCTAGCCACCTTGAAGAAAAAGAAGTAGGTGAGGAAGACTCTGACCAGGAACCCAAAATACCTACTAGCAAAGAAGCCATGGAAGCAATAGCTGTTTTGAGGCAGTACATTGCGAGTGCCTCGGGAGAGGATGGGGCTTTTGATGCCCTATATGCTGTGGAGAGACAGGTCGAACTGATACAAATAAGAAAAAAGCAAAGACAATCAACCATTTCTGACTTTTTTAAATAGATAATGTAAGTGTACATAGCTACCTTTTTCTTTCCCCTTCATGTATTAAATTTTGCACTATATAGCATTACAGATTTCACACTTCCTGCAATTTACACTTTCCTGCCATTTACACTTTTTTGCATCAGTCCCTTGAAAAGTGTAAAAAAGGGGTTTTACTGTATAGCCTATTACGACATTATAATGTCATTAAGTCATTATAATGTGCAACTTATATGTAGTACATACTATTTATACATATAAATACATATATAGACTATTGGCTTTTATACACAGTTAGAGCAGTGGAATAAAGGAAAATATGGTAGTTAAGATTTTCTGCAAAATCTCTGAATTTACAAGTAAAGTTAAAATTGCTCCAACTTCTAAATGGTTCAAGATAAATAGTAAAATAACATATATTCTTGAAGAAAATTTAATGTTCTACAACTTCCTTTCATATGACATTTTCGTAGGACAAAGGGCTGAAGAGTTAGAAGGTCAAATATGGCAAAAAAGTGAGCCAAAAAATATTTTTCTCAAAATTAGCAAAATTTGAGCACGGACATCTCGGAAACTATTAGAGATAGCGAAAAAATGAATGGGGTCTATCTTGTGGATAACGTTCTCAGCTTTATTTTTTATGGAGCGGTCTTTTCGCTAGGACCGATAGTTTTCGAGATAAAGCCGGAAAACCGAAAAGAGGAACTTTCTAAGGGGCCCCCTGCTCACTTCCTAGGAGTGGGGACTTTTAGTATGTTTATCTTCTAACTAGTCCAAACAAAGTCCTGAAGTCAAAAATTATGTTCCTTCCATTTCCCTCTACACCCATTTTTGAGCATTCATTGACTGGACTATTTGGACTTACCTCTTAGTTGAATGTTATAAATAAATGTTCATATGCACATTAGTCATAATGTATTCTTTAGTAATACACATTTCTGATTTAGGAAATAAAGCAGAATCACTTGAAAGCAGAAGCCTCTCTACATAGTGAAAAGTGATTGAAGATAAATAACTATCGTAGTATGTTGCACTACAATACATGTTATGTAATCCACTACCATGACAATGTATACAGTATATATATGTATACAGTATGTGATACAGAAAAATTTAAATTTAACAAAAGAGACTGAAACAAGTACATGATTGAGAATGTTATTCATCACTATCATCGTAGTCCACATTCTCAGTAGGTGGGAGAGTGTCCTACACATCGGCACTTGTCACGAGATTTTCATAGAAGCTCCAGAAAATTCTGGAAATGAAGGGCCGAAGTTCAAGGAGATTTTTCTTCTCTTTTGAAACAGGATTGGGACCAGAGTATTTCTGAGGTGGTTTCAACTTGCTATATTCTCTTCCTGTCCAATGAAGGTTCACAGAGCGGAAATTGGAGAAGTCATGAAGTGATGTTTTGAAATAGTGTGTCCTGCTGTTTTGCTTTCTCATAGTGAGGCCACTGTATTTCTCTCCAATTGACTTTATTCCCTGCTTTGTCAGTCTTCCTCATCAGCAATTCCTTCTTTAATAGAGCCGAGAATTCAAAAAAGTCTTCAGTTTCCATTTCCCGTAACCAAGAGTGGTTTCTTCTTACCACACTGGCGAACCAATTGAGCCCAGTCATGAGGGTGGTGGGTGGGTGCACTGTATTTTTTTTCTCCTTTCTTTCTTTCTTTCTTTTATTTTTTCTTTTCTTCCTTTCCTTCTCGATGAGACTGTGGTCACCATCACATTCCATACGCGTATGGCCTGGTACCAAACATTTGTGTTCGATTACATTGATATGTGACGATTCCTTAATGACCGGCATACACATAGCAGCATCGTGGGTATTTTTATTCTGTCCTCCACAAGTATCTGAAAACATTGTCACGAGCTTCACCTGTGGTACTTGTAAAGGCAGGAAGCTACTTCGTTGGCTCCTCTTGCCGCCATTGCCTCATGCCACATGAAACAGAAGCCTTGACTGTCATCACAATCATGGACTGTTAGTTTGTAAGTCCAAAGTTGTCTTCTATAGACGGCCAAAGAGCTTCTTACCACCGAGGTTGGGAGGCACTGTTGCATGTCGAAGCAAATTGTTTTTCTTGAGCATTCATCCTTAGACAGCTCTCGGCCTGTAGACTTTGCAGAATATGCCAACTCTGACTGCTCCAAATGTTCTTTGTATTCTTTCTTTGACGTCGCATTGTCTTCCAAAACTTTCATTGACATGGTCAATCTATCACAGGGGAAGACAGAAGCTTGCTCTGTGACGTCACTGCCTACTGCTCTACTGCTCGCGTTATATCTCTGCGAGGAGCATGTGAAATGTAGGCATCAGTGAACAGGGGGGAAGAGAGGGGCTTTAGTATTGCGGGCAGCGGGAATTTAGGGGGTTAGAACTTACGTAATACGTGTTTCCGAGTTAATGAAACATCAACTGATTTTTTTGATAGTTTATCGGTTAATTACAGCGCAGCAGTTTAACATATTATAAATAATTCTATTTTTATATTCTGTGAGAACAATTGCCTTTCCACAAAATCTATGCTCTTTGACAAAAATAGACAATAGGCTACTATCATTTGAATTAACATAATTCACTACAGTAAAAATGAACTGAATTAATTACCATACAAGCTCGTCTGCACCTTAGATGATACAAGATTACAGTAACAATATTCTGACTTTCCTGTCTCTTTTTCTTTAACAAGTGTATCAATGTTGGGACGTAATGTTTGAGCAATATTTAATCGAAGACTACATTTAGGTTGTGATTTAACAATGTTCTTCTTGATTTGAGCTTTGCACATTTCATTAGTGAAAAAAATTGTTCGGCCACATATGTCGATCCAAAATTACATAATATTCGTGCGGCAAGTCTCGGGAATCTGGTTTCAGAGAAATTTCTGTAAAAGTTACCCAAGACCACTTTACGTTCGTATTTGTCCTTTAACAGATCGTCGCATTGTAAGTTTAGCAGTTCCAATTGATACCGACAAGGAACGTCTTTGACATTAACTGAATATGGGGTAGCAAAAAGTTTAAACATTGGAGAAAGGTTTTCCACATCCTGAAACCTCGATTCGAACTGAAGAAGAATGTTTTGCAGAACTAACACATGTTCTGCAGAGGGAACACTATCAGGATCGCGTACTTGCAATAACTTTGAAAAATGCTCCGTATTTCCAACCAGAAGTTGTTCTACCCACAGAGCTAAAGTGAATAGGTCCTCTAGTACCTAGCTCTAGCGTACTCTAAACACCCCTACTACCGTGCGCTCTTGCTGACGTCACACACAAGGGATCCGCATGCTCTTGCTCCACAAACGTCATCACAAGACGTAGTTGACTTCCCCTGATCTATCACAAGTTTGACAAGTGTCTTTGCTTGGTGATTTAATGGGCATATCTAAGTCATGGAATGTCTTCTCATATATCTTGCGATTTATTGAGTTCTCTGGAAATTTATTTTTGTATTCATTGTATAAATCAGCAAGAGTTAGGGAAGGCACCAAATATTTCTTTTGAGAGTCTTTTCTTGAATAATGGCTTTCATAAGTTGGTACTGAAAGCAAGTGCTGTCTTGCTGTGTGTCTTATGTGTTCTGGCGTTTTGTTCACAGGTTCATGCCTTCCCCTTGCATCCATGATTGGAATAGCTGAAATGTGTGCTCATTTCTTTTGAATTACTGTTTCATAATCTGTTTGACTCTTCAAAGGTATTCCGGAAGCAAGACTTGCACACTGGTATGTGTCTTCCATCCACTTCTGATGAATAGTAGATGATTACTTGTCGAAAACGCTTCTTTTTGGGACTACTATTTCTGGATTTGGACCTCTTCTAGTCCCGAATGTCCATTAAGCTGGTAGCATAAGAAACTCTTCTGTCTTCCATATTCCAATATTCAAGAAATATTTCCTCTCTTTTGGTTTCGTTGATTTTATCCAAACATGCTTTCCTACATCATTCTAAGGTGTCATTTTCTTTCCAGGCCTAGTTTTTACTTTTTTTGGTTGTATACATTTCACCTCTGTTCCTCTTTATTTTTCTTTCAACTCTGAGTTTTCGAGAATCTCTCCGTTGCTCTCTTATTCTTATGTGAAAAACTTTCTGGTACAATATTCGTATCTAAATCATTATGTTTCTCATATGCTTCAACACAGGCTAGTGACATCAATGTTTTCCTGAAGATCTTTAAGTAATGTGTTGGTATTTTGATCCACATTGACATTTCCGTCTTCTTTGCTTTCTAAGAGCTGTGGATTTATTTACTTCCGTATATTCTTCATTTCTGAATACATTTTTGGGGTTTACCTCCTCGATTCTTTGTTTCTTTGTTGGAGATTTCTCTTCAAATGACGAATCGTAACTCCACTGTAAGGGATGGAAATCTGGATCATTGCTACTATCATCTGAGTCAAAGAAAATATCCCTTAGCTTTTGAGATCCAGTAGGTGGAAGTTCAGAATTTGGATGTAGGAAAGAAAATGAAAAAAATACACATCTAGTCAGTATATAGTCTTACTGAACACACAGATTAATATTAAATCAATTTAACAAGCTAAAATTTGTTAAGGTGAGAGGGGCGGAGATATGAGGTACCTTCTCCCCTTAATTTTACGCTTTCATTCTATAATCAAGTTAATTATCTGTTCCAGTGAATCAAATATAGGCCTATTTACAAAGCATCATAATTCCATAAAATGGGACTGTTTTAAAATAAATACAGTGGAACCTTGATAACACGTTTTTCTGGGGACTGAAAAAATAGACATCTTAAACTGGAAAACGTATTATTGAAAATTTTAAAAAATCGAAGGGAATATCTAGATATGTTTTCTAGGTTGCAGCCTAAAGTGCATTCAGATGGCTCAAAATTACCCACATTGACACACAGGAGCTTCTATGCCAAGCCATTAATTACGAGAGATTTATATTACATAAATGAATACGTAGGCCTAATAATTTGATTTCAAAAAATTAAACAAAACTTGCTGAAATTGAAGGAATGTATGAGAGCCATATTTAATGAAAAACCAGACGAAATTCACAAAAGCATCCACTTTATTCTGAAAGATCACACATGAAACAAGTTGCATTCCACAATCTATTTAACAAACAAAATAACTGGAAGTTTAAATTATTCTGAAAAATTTCACACTTGATAAAATGATCAGTACAGGTAAACAAAGTCAAGTTCCCCGACACAAATTGCTAATGAAATGCGATTCATTATCCACATGAGAAGCACAATCTGCTTTTCTGGCCTACATTTCTTCAAGATTCTAATGCTTTCTTCTCTACACATGTACCGTACAAAATTTAAAACATATTTCACTACCTATAAAACACAACAAAATTATCATGATAAAAATGGCGGCTAACAGCTGATGCTGGAAAATCCACGCGAAGTCAAACTGACCAATGAGAAGCAATTGTGAAGGATCAAAATGGCTGACGTTTGGTTCCATAGAGCTAAGGTTGAGATTTGGACACCAGAAAGTACAAGAATTCTGTCATCAAGAACAGCGGGTCGGATGCACAAACAAGGTTTGTGTTTGACAATGTGTGTTTGGCAAGCCTAATATGAACATACTAAGTGTGAAACTAAAACATGTTAAAGAAACATTTAAACATGTAATTATTAAGATTGGGACTGGGACTTCCAAAAATCTACGTACTATGCAGGAAAATGTGGTAATGAGGAACGTGCTAACGAGGTTCCACCAGTGGCGGCCTCTGATCATGTTGCAGTGTTGCACAACGGCCAGTTTTTAATGTAAAGAATATTTAGATTTTTTATTACTTTATACTAATAAACTACTTCAAAATCGCCTTTGTGATAGGTTCTTATTGGCCGAAAACATGCTTCACAAGATATTTTGCCATTTTAAATCATTTAAACGTGTAAATTCTGGTTGGTCGTTGCTTTGGATTTGCAACGACTTCCTGACTCATTCTGCGGGCGAGCAGCGTGTGCTACCCATGTGCGAGATGCTTGACTGCCTGGTAAATCTCCCGTACTTTCAGGGCTTGGGCGTTGCAGGACACGCTGCAACGACTAAGCGTGATTCTTGTCTTCACCGCTAGAGCGCTCTGAAGCACACGAGCTTCTCTACGCGTCGGCTGCATGAGATTTCCTTTTTACCAAGAGCACGAGGTATGAAGTC
Source organism: Ectobius pallidus (assembly GCA_964059195.1). NCBI lineage: Eukaryota > Metazoa > Arthropoda > Insecta > Blattodea > Ectobiidae > Ectobius > Ectobius pallidus. The sequence continues at coordinate 148,871,963 of CAXKWD010000003.1, read as the reverse complement.
CCTTACAGAGATGCCAATTGCCAATGTAATCACTTTGTTGCGAGATCTATATTGCTAATTTCACCATTCTATTAGACACTAAACTGAACTCCATGACTCTAAATCTCTGTAGGAATCTACGTCATCTACCATAGGCAGATAGCAGGATTGGGGGCATGTGGTCAGCATGCCGATACACACGGCCGTTATTGATGATTTCCGTGACCAGAGCCGCTACTTCTCAATCAAGTCGCTCCTCAATTTGTATCACGAGGCTGGAACACCCCGTTAGAGACCTCCTTACCTCAGAAAAGTTCGAGTAGGTACTGGGGATCGAACCCAGCCTGTGGATCCATGGCCAGCGACGCTAACCACGATACCATGCACACTATAGTATCCCAATAATATAAAGTTAAATGGTTGACTTACTGGCAATGTTTAGCAAGGCTTTTAGCCTTAAAACATTGGTAAAATTCTAAAAAGCTATTACTTTATGCCCCTCAAAAAACCTTCAAAATGGCGGGTGAAGCTTTAACGTTGCTGCAGATTTTTTTTTTTTTTTTTTTTTTTTTTTTTTTTTTTTTTTTTTTGAGCTTATAGACCAAGTAGGTAAACGGTAAGTCTTATCACAAAACCGATTGCACTTCCAGTAACGGGTTTTGGGAGATCTACAAGTTGCTCCTGTGTCTTTTTGTTGTATCGCCATCAGTTATGCCTTAGATAGAGTTTGATATTTTTATTTTAACTAAATTGTGCACATTTTCTATACATTATGTAATTTTGTACAACTTATTGAACAGCTAGAGTCATAAAATGTGGCAGAAATATTGGTACATCCAACTTTCATAAGTATGCCAAATTTGGCGATTCTAGCTGCCCTACAAGTGTGGAAAAACTGACCCACCCATTCACTGTACAATAGTGCAACACCCTGTTTCTACACCCACGATCCGCCACTGGGTTCCACTATATTATATTGTAAATTATTTGAAGAATACACTTTTACGTATTTATTGTTACGGGACCATACTATGGATGATCTGTTTATTGAATGTCTGGTGGAAAAATTGTTGATGAACATGACAGCTTTATGCTATGAATTTAATACTACTAATTTAATCTATATTAATAAAAATGAATTTACAAAAGGGTTGTTGCCGCATCACTTGAGAACGGCTCGACCGATTTGGCTGATTCTTTTTTTGTTGTGTTCGTAATTGTCACGACAAGGTTTGTGTGAAAGAACATTTTTGGAAAATCCACGGGAAAAGTCGGAAATGTGAAATGAGGCAAAGTTAGAGAGTTCTCATGTCAATTGTTTACATAACGAAGGTATTGTTTACGATGTTTACATAGGGCTTTGGATACTATATTATAATACTGGACTTTAACAAATGCTGATACTATCGAAGTATTTAATACATAATTGTGAAAATAATTCTTGACGAATAAAATCCACGAAAATAAAGCAATCACATAACTTTCTCTACCCTCGACATTGAAAATATCATTTTCTCACTTCACATTTTGATGTAGAACAAGCGATCGTATTGCAGGGACAACTTAAGTGTGTGCCAGTGAGTATGCTATATCGGAAGTCGGTAACAAATCCTATCCACTGATAAGTCACTCATAGCTGTATGCTTTGTATTAGTTGAGAAATAAGCTTAGGGATGTTTATCAGAGGCCCTAAGCATCTAAAAGAAGACAAAATGGGATGGAACATTTTCAGTCCTACGCGCGCAGTATATTATGTCCCAGGTTTTTGGGAAGGAAAGTATGAAAGTGATATTGAATTTTTCTTTTTACTTCAGCCCAGAAACTATTGTATGGTAATATGAGAGTGAGAAATACAATTTTCTGTCAAGACAATACAATCTTATGTAAGCGGAATTTCTTTTTCTTGTTACTTGCACTCCTCCCAGGCATGGTGTGTAGAAGCAATGGAATGCAACATTCGACATCCTCCATGAGCCATAAAAAGCTATATCTAGCGTTTTCTGAGGGAATAGTCTGAGTGCCATATGTTGTTCTTCCTCATTTCGATCTCTACATACATATTATATAAGGACCTAGAGTATGAAAATCTTAAGTCCTTCATAAGTTAATTTCATATTACAAAATACAAAACCCGGGTGACGCCGGGCCATTTAAGCTAGTTACTAATAATAATAGGCTACTTTTCAATTGTAAAATTAATAAGTACTCTTCCTTTTTTGCCATAGCAACTGGGGAAGAAGAACATTGCTGAAATAAATTGTTTCAACATAACGCATGGAGATGTCGACTGCTTTGATTTTGTTAGCCAGCTCTACTTGATTTATTTGTTTATAACATTACAGCACAAAGAGATCTGAAATTTTTAACATATGTGGATGGAAGAGAGATCATGAATGTAGGTCTGAATGGGAAACATTGCTCGAACTCGAACTCGAATCTGAGATCATTTCTTTCCCTACGGTGTACTCTAATCGCTGAATGCACCCCAAAGCTGGATGTTTTTAAAATTATGAATCTTTTAATTGTTTATGAATGATTTGCATTTAAGCGGAAGGTTCATAATTCTGTGGTTCGTTTTAATCACTTCACTTTCAATCTGTACGACCACATGGCAGCACATGATTCATTTAGTAGTTTTAATTATTTATTTACTACGTCTGACAATACAATTACGGTAAAATTAGATAATTAATGCAATTTATTTAAAAATGATGTAAGTTTTAATAAATGAAGTTTTAATTTTTTTCCTATTAAGTGTAGGCCTATTATTAAAAGTCTAGTGATTCTATTAATAAATATGGGCAAAGTCATAGACACCTGCTAGTTTAAAATAAAACAAAATAAAATATATAGGCTAACCACAATACTACATAAGAATGGTCATGCTGCTTGCTTAAATTAATTAATTAATTTAAAAAAAAAAAAAGGGAATTGTGAAATTGTTTAGGTAATACACAGAAAAAATTTTGAATCATTTAATGAATTCTGACTCTGATAGCCTGGATCACTTAAAAATGAAAATTTATAACTTCTGCATGTTTCATCCATGAAATGTGAAGTACGCCACTTCATATTTTCCCTTTTGAATCTAAGTAAATTGTGATAATCATCTTCTTGAGCCTCTATTTGCTCTCATTACACTTTTTGCTTCATAATTCTTGTAAAATCAAGCATTTCAGACAAGGCAAGGTCTGTACCACACTTGAAAATTTCACAGTATTTACTGGTATTGATAAGTAAATACTTGTTGTTATTCACATATTTTGCAGTAGGTACTACTTGATCTAGTATGTACTGATTGCTAATAAGCAACAGTATTTACTGAAATATTTTATTCACTAAAATGCTAGTATTTACTTAAAATTTTGCAGTAAAAGCATTTACTGATTTTTATTCACTCCACCCCTTGTCACATGAATTTTCTCAGATATAAGATTTTTGTAAAATTTAAAATCTGGAGAATTCTCAGGATTTCAGTTACTGAGTTAAAGAACTCTTGGAATAATTGTTCACTGTAGATCTGTGTTTTTTGCTTATGGTATTAAATTTGTATAATAATTTTCAGGCTTCTGGTCAGGGTGGGAATAGTATGGACGCCAATCTTATTCAGCAACTTCAACAATTACAACAGATGATTATTAAGCAGCATCAAGACACATCAGCTCAGCGAGAATCGGATCAAGTTAAATTTGACAAGAAACTGCTAGACTTTGATTATGGATCAGATGACGACGATGAAAATGCAGCTCCCTCACCACAACAACCACAGCCAGCCAGTGGCCTAGAAAGGTCTGTGTATTAAACCATTACTATGTATCATTTAAGGTGTTTCAATAGTAAGGAAGATGGCTTTTGGTAATACCCCTATGGCACTAACTAGAGAGTGGATTCATATGCACTAAAAAGCTTGCATATATGCTTGCATTTACGTGGCCACCAAAAAAAAAAAAAATTAAAATATGCAGTGAAAATGAACATACTAGCTGTAAATGTGAATTGCACAATATAACTTTCTCACATAAATTTTTGCTAACTATTTGCAAAAGGTGAGGTTATTTTATCTGAGAAGGTGGTGTTATTTTTTATAAAAAGGGATGTTATTTTCATAAGAAAATGAGGTTATTTTGAACATTATTACTATATTATAATAGGCCTACAAAGAAGAAAGCTTGAACACATATTTATCCCTTGAAAGAAGACATTGCCATTGTAGCCATATATTACTCTTTTAAATTGGTTCTTTTGTCTGTCAAAACATTGCTGTAATTTGAAAGATATTTCTCCGAATCTACAATAATACTTGAAAATCAAATTGCCTCTTCCAATCTGCCAGAGTTCCGAGCCTGAGATCAAAACTTTAATGACCTCTCACCGGAGCTGAGATTGGCAATATTTGTCTGTATATCCATGCTCTCAACCACTAGCTACTTAGTGAGAAAGGTTCAATAGAGCAATATATGGTCACTTACTGTATTTTATAAGAAGCCCACCAAAAATTACCACAATTTTTCGGGGGGGGGGGGGGGGGACACTTATTTCATAACCAGATTCTAACCACTTATAAATAGTCCATGCCCAGTATTGGGCATGCGATGATAACATTTAAAAAAAAATGGTATATGAGAAAATAACCTACCACCCATGGGCAGATGAGGAATTTAGAAAACATTATTGTTACAGCCCAAGTAAATAGATACAATTTAAGAAATTTATTGAGATCCACTAACTTAAAATCCCTCACAGCAAAAAATCAGGAGTATATCACTTTAATTGTAAAGACTGCAATCTAAAATACATTGGAAAAACTAAAAGAAGTTTAGATATAAGGGCAAAAGAACATAGGCCTACTAGACACATAAAATGTGGACAGACAGGTAAATCAGCAATAGCTGCACATGTTTGGGAAAAGGATCATGAAATTAGTTTGGAGCCGAAATTGAAGTATGTCCAGGGACATAAGCAGCTCACAGTTTGGGAGAAAATTTATATCCACAAAAACAGGGGCCAGCTGATGAATTTCAATACACCTGCTGATGACGATCTAATCAAGAGGTTAGTTAAACACCCACCAGGAGGCACAGCTGTTGCTCCTGCCTCAGATGGAGTATAGCTGAGGATGGGTCAGGATGTTTGCTCGAAACATGTTCAGGTTAGTTTGAATTAAGTGAAGTTATGTGTGTTAAATGTACGTATCAAGTATTGATATATATTTATTTACTTATTCTATGTCACCTAGATAGGCCTAGGCCCACCTATTGATTATACACCCGTGATCTAAAAGGGTAGCCTAACCTACAATCATATGTGATTAAGATTACATAACTACATGATACTTAACACTTTGTTACACCTAAACTATAACTATGAAATAAATGAAACCTTATTTACATAAATGAATAACACTACATTTTAAAATTCAGGAAAATACTTCGCTTTACAAAAATAAAAATACACAAAGAAAGCATGCCAGAATCAAAACAGTAAACACGCTTCTCACAGTTGATGAGTACTGTGAACAAAGAAAGAAAACATGTTGCCATCATTTGATCAATGGTACTATATGCAGTGACTCAGTGATGTTGCAAAAACACCAAAATAAAAAAATAAATAAAAAATCTATGCAAAAATCCACTTACAGAGCCCATTTTAGAGATGATAATTGTAACTCTTAACCAGCCCACGACAGAGGTATGTCCACAGAGTGTCAAGAAATTGTTCTAACAGCTGATATTGATTGATTTTCAGTCTATTATCTAACCCGGAGGTAATGCGGCAGTTGCAAAACCTTCAGCAACAGATGAGCAAACAGCAACAACATGACATGGAGGAAAAGATACGCAAACTTCAGGAGATGAAGCAGCAAGAGGAAGAGTTTGACAAACATTTGGCTCAAACTGTCCCTGTGAGTGGACCTCTATTTAACCTTTCTCAGGGGGTAATGCTATTTTTATTACTATGCACTGCATGAATGCAGGATGGTATGTAGAATTTTATGTTGTTCTATTGCCTTAAAACTAACTTTAGAACTTATTCTTTGTCAGGTTTGAGGGTTGAAAAGACATCTTCAATTAATATTTTTATACAAAAATTTTACAATAAAATAAAATAAAATAAAATAAAATGGGTAATTGATACCATCAGCTCAACAAACCTTTATTTTATGCTTAAACCTTTCATTACTCTTGTGTCATCTTTAAAGCAGGGTCAATCCATATCAAATCAATCCTTGGGTGTTGTTGACATATTTTAGTTTACTTTTAAGTATACATTTTCTGTTTCTATATGTATCTGGCAGTACAAAACAATTTTTTTTTTTACATTTTTATCACTAACACTTTGGCTTCTGGCAGCCATTTGGTTTAGAAATTTCTTTCTCTTTTGGCGTTTTTAAAGGTTAACAGTGAGTTGCATAACTCACATTTATTACATAACTTACAGTTTATTTATTAAGATATCAACTTGAAATAGAAACCATCTTAATCTACAAGAAAAAGTCAACAATTCATGTTATAATCAGAAGTTCCTTAGGCTGTGAGAAAATAACCTAAAACATATTAAATTTTTTTTTGATAGAAGGGATGAAGAAAAACCTTCAATATTTTTTCCCCTGAAAAATATAATGGACCACTAGGTGCTACAAAAATTTGAGATAATTTATATGAATCCATATCAAAGCCATTGGTTAAGCCTTTCCTTCCATGTACCAACCTGGAAGGCCCGCTACAAACTACCCTATATAACACCATTCTCTAACACCCATTCCATATAGTTGCGAGATACCAGATACATGTACCAAGTTTTCTCGTTACATAATCATTCTCCAACATCCTTTCCATACATTTGGCACAGACCAGATACACACCCAACAGGTTTTTAGTCTTTCTTGGTCGTTAATAGTTTTACATTACTTCTTACTACAGTGAGTCCCACGCAAGAGTTGGCCAATGACGCGGGTTTCTGCGTCGCGGCTGGCACAGCTCCAACTCCCGAGCTATCGGGTGAAATATCTACGCAAATAATGCCGCGGTTGGTGTAATGATTCAGGTTCTCACATTTACAATTAAAATTACAACGAAAATAACCACGTACCTCATCACAAGAGATGTTGTAAATGTTCTCCTCTTGCATAAGCACAACACTGACACCTTTTTTTAGGGAATTTTCTTTCACGCGCGTAAGTTCAGCTTCCGAGATAGAGTTAATTTCTCTAAGTTCTTCTTGTGTATGGGAAATTGACCTTTCCACTTTATTTTTCAAGTTTCCCCATAAAGAATATTTACATACTGTTAGAAGAACTTGATGACAATATCACATAGGCCTATCACAAGAGAAAGTAACTCTGTCTCGGAAGCTGAACTTAAGCGCGTGAAAGAAAATTTCCTAAAAAGGTGCCAGTATTGTCTGGATGCAAGAGGAGAACATTTCCATCATCTCTTGTGATGAAGTATGTGGTTATTTTCATTGTAATTTTAACTGTAAATGTGAGAACCTGAATCATTACAACGACCGCGGCATTATTTGCGTAGATATTTTACCCGATCGCTCGGGAGTTGGAGCTGTGCCAGCCGCGACGCAGAAACCCGCGTCATTGGCCAACTCTTGCGTGGGACTCACTGTACAAAAACACATAAGCAGATTTTTTTTAAGTAGATACAAACAATACAAACTTGCCATTACATGTTACCTTAACTAAACCCAGGCCTGCAAAATACTTATTCTGTTTCTTTTTCTGTGTTATTTTGCCTTTAACCGTTTAAGCCAGCTACTTTAGATCTAATATGTGTTTCTATTTTTTTTCCCTTTCTTTCTTTCTTTCTTTCTTTTTTTCCTTTCTTTCTTTCTTTCTTTTTTTTTTTTTTTTCTTATAGTAAATGGGATGAAAATACCGCTAATACTACTACTACAGCTATTCTTACTACTTCTACTTACTACACTAGTTTTATAATTCGAGAGTTACTCGGCAAAGACAAGACAACAGCAGAAAGATTTAACCAAGTGCTATTATTAGAAAACCTATACATAGGGACCTGCAAAAGGTGAGGTTATTTTATGTGAAAAAGTGGTGTTATTATTTAAGAAAAGGGAGGTTATTTTCACAAGAAAGCGAGGTTATTTTGAACATTGTTGCATTATAATATACGTAAAAAAATACAACTTTGTCATACATTTAACCTTCAAATGAAAACATTGCCATCGTAGCTACATTGTCTTCTTTCAAATTGATCCTTTTGTCCGTTAACACATTGTTGTAATTTGAGAGAAATCGTTCCGAATCGACATTGCTGCACGGGAACCAAAGTGCCTCTCCCAATTTATTACAAAAATCTGGCTGCGATATACTCACAACATTTAAGCATTTCAAAATGTCCACTGTACTGTCCTTAATTTGTTTTTCTAAACACTGTTTCAGCTCACAGTAACCAGTAATGAAAGCATCTTGGTCCAAGTCTTTCATACACTTTATCTTGCGTAACTGTGCCACAAGCCCAGGATTCATTTCTGTCAACACAATGTTCTTTGGATCCAAGATGGCCAGACTCTCAAAAACATTTTTGCATGGGTCAGAAGACATCAATGAACAAAGTTTCATTGATGCCTTGACCACAGTTTCCTTTAGTATTGCCTTGAGAGCGGCAGCTTGTTTTACACCACAGTGATTCAGAGCAGCAGCTGTATCACTCATGAAAATGCCCTCTTTTAAATTATCAAAGCATGATTTAAGTTTACTCAGTTCACCATACAAAATGTGTGCTGTAGGGTAAGTTGAACCTTCCAACATTGTTATCAGATTCACTAAACATTTTACATGTTCTCGAACAAATATTGCTTGAGTATGAATGTTTTGCACTTCATCAGAACTAAGAGAACTGAGGAACACAACACCAGCATTATTTGAGCTGCTCGGGGGAACAAAATGGTAACTGCCACTGCCATGAAACAAGGAATTTTTGACTTTCCAGCTTGTTTGGTGTAACAGATTGGTAGGTGATAGGTATTGATCTCTATATGTTCAAACATATTGAGTAGAAAATTGAGCTGAAAATAAAATTATTCAGATTTCTAGCTTAATGAGAAATTTATTTGCTCTCTTTTACAATACACCCCATTTGGCACTTACCATTTTGTTCCCCCGAGCGGTTCATTTATATCTTGCATTTCCTCTGTTTTAGAAAATTCTACAATCAATGGAAAATACTCAGATAAATAAAACACACTTTGAAACCAGGAGTTCCACCATGTTGTGACAGGCATTGGGTACATCGGACAATGTTTCCCTAGCTTTTCCTCGAGAAATTGAGCATACAAATGCTTTCGCTTACGAGTGTTCAAGAACAAGCTCTTCGTTTTCACAACGGCTTCATTTAATTTCTTAAGCTCTACAGGCCAAACATTGCCAACTAAATTCAATTTATGGGCCCAACATTGAATGTGCGTTACACTGTCGCCCAAAACCAGCTGAAGTCCCTGAAAACACTTGTTCATGTATCGTGCCGAATCTGTGGTAACACTTCGTACATTTTCATACCCAACACCGTAGACTTTCAGAGAGTCCAGAATTGCACATATGCAGTTGGTAGCATTGCTGCATTCAAGGAAGTGAACGCCTCCAACAAGAATATTTGTACTAAGAAGCGATATAACTCTGAAAAGGACCACAAAGACACATCTGCCCATTTTGTCGGTGGTTTCATCGCAGAATAAGTCTATCTGCTTATTCTCGACTTTGTTTCTTACTTCCTGTATTCGTGCAGTTGCCAATTCTTGGACATACCTCTCTCGGAGCGTTCTGGCATGAGGTAAATCACCAGCACCTGAAAAAAACACGTTTCTAAAACCAGATTCTTAAAATCTTTGCACTACCGTATGCCACCCCTAATGAGAGATGCTGTTTTTTTTGTTTTTTTTTGGTCTTTTTGGTGCAAGGGTAGTATTTTATAATTGTGAAATGAAGTGAAGTGCAAGGGCCGTTTTTATAACTATCTTTCGCCCATTTGGGTTGTGTATTAAATTACAGTACATGAACTTACCTTCCACATATTTATCCATCCAACTTCGTAAACTGGGATGATCCACTTTCTCGAGAGGGATGTTTGCTTTGATAAAGGCTTCTGTTGTGTCTTTAGCTAATTCTGAGGCCGCATCCTTCTTCTTGCGTTTTGTATCAAAAAGAGTCACAACAGATGCCTGTCGCTTACTTCCTCCTGAAGTTGAGATGAGCGCTTGTGTTTTCTGGATTCTATGTGTTTCACACAGGAATCTCTGCGCTCCCATGATATGGTAACGTTGCACGATTTACACATAACAGTCTGTCTGTTGGTGGCATGAAGTCCAAATTTCCCAAATTCATTTTCCCGATCTTTTGCCGTCACAGAAGACTTCGGCATTTTACTGCTACTTCTTCTTGCTGGTCACTCAAGAAAAAGCTTTCAAACAAATTAATCCAAAACAATAATATACAACGACACCAATGCCAGCAAGTACAAAGGCCACGATGCTAAGATTGGCGGTTAAGAAAGAAAATAACGAATAACAATGGCTTCCCATTTCCCGAAATGCCAAGCCGGAAATTGTTCGTTTACCGAAATTTAAATTGAGTCTAAGCTCATTGGTCACGTGAAATCATACCGACCAATGAGAAGAAGAAAATCAAATTGAGAGCATGGAGGAAGATTCAGTGGAGTAGTTCATGGTCACTTACATGATTTCTAAACCCTTACTTCCTTTCTAAGACCCATGGTTGACAGCTGATGTAAATTAAGATGGCAGAGTTTTGAAAAAATCGCGTTTTAAAAGGAAAATACTTAAAAATTGCGCTTTCTTTAAAATTTTGTCTAAATTTGTGTTATTCGTGTAAAAAGTGCTAAATTCGCGTAAAAATTTGTTTATCGCAAATGCGAATTTTACATGTCCCTACCTATACAACAACAACTTACTTACAGATATTGGAAACATTATTTATGCTAACGGAGAGCCAAGACTTAAATCTCTGGAACCTATTACCCTACCATTTTGCGATAACATTATGCTTGTAAAGATCTCTAGCTGGGACTTATGAGTCTTCAAATATAGGGATTTGCCTAAAATTGCTGATTATCAAATTGGTGTTTCTCAAAAAGGACTGAACAAAAAATCTGAAATTTTCTCAAAATATTCTTCTAATGATTAGTAATTTTGTCATTGTGGTCTGTCTGTAAGTATTATTTTAAAAATGAAAATGCCAAAAAATACGCTGTTAAATAAGCGAAAGACACATACCACTAAGTGCTAAAATACAATAAAAATTATCAAAAAAATATTATCATTTGTTGTTCCAATGATTTTTTCCCTTTACTTTAGTGTTAAAAAGGCAGGGGCGGCTATATTCTGGTAAATATGGTTAATTATGTAACATATTATAGCCTTTGAAAATGCAAAAATTACAGATCCTCCTAAACTAAATGGCCACTAGAAGCCAAAGTGTTAGAGATAAAAATGTGGGGAAACAAAATTGTTTTGTACTCTCAGGTATGTATAGAAACAGAAAATGAATACAGTAGAGTCCCGCTATTCCAAACTAATTGGGACCAAACTCCATTCAGTTTAGCAGGAATTTGGAATAGGCTGATTTCATGAATAATATCAACGTTTTGACTTGTAAAGGCGTAAATTAAATGCAGGGAATTGTATAAATGGAGCCGACGTGCTGTAAGTAACCAGCTTTCATTCCAATTTGGTTTCAGGCATTTTCATCAAGCTTAGGCTCTATGTATGTCTCTATTTAACTTCTTCGTATAACAATAAATGTACGTTTTTTTATGAATGTCTTCTTAATTCCTCCTGTTTTTAAATTTAAAAGATTGGTATTTTTTCTGAACTCTGTTCGGAATAGGCGGATTTTCAGAATAGCGGGACTCTACTGTACTTGAAAGTAAAATAAAATATGTTGGCAACAAATTGTTTTATTATTGATTGACTTCATATGGATTGGCCTGGCATCTTGCTATGTAGATGTAGATTAATAGTGAAAAATTGAAATGGTATAATTGTTGGGCTGATAGTATCCATTATCCATTTCATTTTATTTTATTTTTTATTGATTGAGCCTAATGGTATAACATCATGTATTATGATACAAAGATTTGATATTTAAATTTATATCAGTGTTAGAATTTTTACAGTTTATACATTATTTTGAGAGTTATGACCAGACAGGATCTGAGGTACCTTATGATTGGAACTAGATTGATGTGGCATGGAATTATGAATGATGTCATTGTACTGGATACAGTCTTGTTGAAGACACATGTGACATGTCTTCTCTAACCACGCAACGAACCTAGGAGTGACGGACGTAATTTGCATGTCATACCCTTAGTTGACAATTTTATAGCAAACACACAAAAAATTAATATAAATATTAGATGGAAATTTACAGTGAAGTGTTCAAATCTGTAGCACGATTGAGATCGGAAACATACACACAAAACTTCACTAAAAAGGTATATTTACCCAGAATGATCATTTCAACGGGTCTTCCCGCCATCATCAGCTGATGATATGTAGATATGTAGATGACATATTTGCTGTTGTAAAGGAAAAACATTTAAATGATTCAGTAAAACTTCTCAACATTCAAGAAGAAAAAATTAACTTCACCATGGAAATTCAAACTGAAAATTACTTACCTTTCTTGGACCTGAAAATCTACAACAGAAACAACAAAATAGAATTTGGAATCTATAGAAAAGAAACCCACACAGACAACTACATTAAAGCTAACAGCTACAACCCCACTTCTCATAAGCAGGCAGTATTTAACAGTCTTGCACATAGATTGGTCAACATTCCCATGGGCAAAAATGAATATAAACTAGAGTACAATCACATAGTAAAAATTGCAGAAGAGAATGGTTTCAAAAAAGATCTGATTGACAAAAAAGTAAGGGAATTCAAAAAAACAGAAGAAGGTTAAAGAGACAACTACACTATTAAATGAAAAAGAAAACAAAAATCACAAAAGATTCACCTATCACCCATGGGCAAACAACAAATTTCAGAAGATTTTCAACATTGTAAACATCAAATTGGCACCACAGAATAAATTCAGTTTGAAAAATCTAATAAAAACCAACCAGAAAGATAGGGTCCCTCATTACAAAAAAGCCGGAATTTACAAAATTAATTGCAAGGATTGTGGAAAATTTTATGTTGGCCAAACAAAAAGGAATTTAGACACAAGGAGAAAAGAACATTTTAGGAACATTATGAATAAACAAATTGAAAAATCCGCTTTGGCAATGCATTTTTGGGAAGTAGGCCATGAAATTGAATTATTAAAACAAGTTGAAAAACCAATAGATCTTATGGTATGGGAAAAATATTCATTAAAAAGAACCGAGAAAATCTTTTAAACTTTGACACTTCAGTTGGCATACATGGAACGTTGATTGACAAGTTCATTCATCCGCCGCCAGAGGGCCAGTCGGAATCAGCTGATGATGGCGGGAAGACCCGTTGAAATGATCATTCTGGGTAAATATACCTTTTTAGTGAAGTTTTGTGTGTATATTTCCGATCTCAATCGTGCTACAGACACAAAAAATTATTCCAAAAAGCCCCAACCAGGATATTATCCCTTAGAGAAATGGCATCTACACTTCTTGCTACCCAAACCCAGTACTGGGTTTCTTGGGTAAATGCTGTGCCATACTATGCCACATATTACAATATCATTACAAAAATTATTACCACTTCTGATAAAACTGAAGCTTCTTCTAAAGCATTAGCTCAATCCCTTAGTTTGAAACACTTGAGACTTTAAAGTATATATACAGTGGAACCTCATTAACACTTTTTCTAGGGACGAAAAAATAGACGTCTTAAACGGGAAAACATACTACTGAAAATTAAAAAAACAATCTTAGGAAATATGCAGATATGTTTTTTTCAGAACCACCCAAAAGTGCATCCTAATGGCTCAGAAATACCCACAGTGACACACGGGAGTTTCTATGCCAAGCCATTAGTTACGAGAGATTTATATTATGTAGACGAATACATAGGCCTAACAATTTGATTTGAAAAACTTGAACAAAACTTGCTAAAATTGAAGGAATGTATGGGAGCCATATTTAATGAGAACCCAGACGAAATTCACAAAAAAGCAACCTCTTTTTTCTAAAACATCACACATGAAACAAGTTGCACTGCACAATCTGTTAACAAATATAAAATAACTGGATGTATATCTGTGCAAAATTTCACATGTGCCAAAATGTCAATTTCACAGCCACAAATTGCTAATGAAATGCAATCCAATACCCGCTTAAGAAGCACGATCTGCTTTTTTGGCCTGCATTTCTTAAAACATTCTAATATTTTCTTCTCGACACCACATGAACCGTAAGAAATTTAAAACATATTTCACTATCTGGAGAAAACAACAAAATGATCACAATAAGATATGGCAACTAAACAGCTGATGCTGGAAAATCCACGCGAAGACAAAATGACCAATGAGAAGCAACTACAATGGTTCAAAATGGCTGACGATTGGTCCGATAGAGCAAAGGTTGAGACTTGGACACCAGAGAGTACAAGAATTCTGACGTAGAGATTACACGATCGGATGCGCAAACAAGGCTTGTTATTGGCGAGCCAAATACAAACATACAAGTGTTAAACCAAAACGTGTTAAGAAACATTTAAACATGTAGTTAGTAAGATTGGGACCAGGACATCCATAAACCAACGTACTATGCGGGAAAACTTAGTTATGAGGAACGTGCTAACGAGGTTCCACTGTAAAGGACAATTTTTTGGATATATCAATAACTTTTAAAGAGCTTGAAGATTCTAAATTACATATATCCAAAACCATAAATATTATGGATGTGATAAGCTTATGTAATAATATTAATCAAACATGTCCGGAACCAATAACAGTGTTTTTTATAAAAGTGATGCATGCCATAGTAAATAAATTTAAAAACAAACAACAAATATCATACTAGCAGTCTAATTATTTATATGCACCATTAACATCCTTGCAATGTCAAACGATTGTTCTCAAAGCACAAAAACTGTTTTTAATTGATCACTATAGGAATCTCCGTATGTACTGTATTTATCCGAATATAAGCCGCCCCTGAATTTAAGCCGCACCTGCCTTTTTTGCAGTAAAGTAAAGGAAAAATAATTAAATTAACCCCAAAGTGAAAAAAATGAATTGCCTCATTTTCATCCCAATGACATCCCAACATTCCTCCACTACAATGGAACATCAACAAACCCTGACCTTACAATGGTTTCCTCATCACTATTGGAAAAAGCACAAAGACAACTAATAGATGATCCAGGTTGTGGCCATCGACCAATAATCACAACAATAACACTACAGATATCCCCAAACCTACATCATAAGACAAAACAAAAACAAAAATTTTCCTGGAACTACAAAAAAGCTAATTGGAAAAACTATAGAAAGGAGTTAGAATGTTCAGTATCTAAAATGGATGTAAATAATTCTGATTCTATCGACAAAAGTCTGAAAAAGTTTGGCAACGTAATCTTATCAGCAGCTAAACAGAATATACCAAGAGGACGAATGCCCAAATACAAACCTTTCTGGACAAATCACCTCCAAAAACTGAAAGAAAAACGAGAAGCTGCAAGACTCAAAGCAGAAAGAACAAAAAATCCCACAGATGTACAAGCATGGAGAAAAATAAAAACTGAAATGACAAAAGAAATAAATTTATCAAAGAAACAAAGTTTTGAGAAGTTTCTAAAAAATATGGATTACAGAAAAGATAGTGGGAAAGTACATAAGTTCCTCAATTCAATCAACAACAAGAAACCAATAATTAAGAAAGAACCTATAATTTACCAGAATTACTTGCTAACAGAAGATAAAAAAATCGCAAATGCCTTAAACAAGATGTACACTTTTACACAACCAACCACAAAAAATAGAAAACAACAAGACAAGTCAATGAGAAATAGAATAAAACAACAATTTACATCCACCAAAACACATGAAGTTTTCCAAAAGGATTTTGGAATACAAGAACTAAAATCAGCTATCTCACAATTGAAACTACATAAAAGCCCTGGGCCTGACAAAATAACTGGAGAAATGATCATACATCTTGGACCAATAGCACTTGATAAGTTACTCCAACTAATCAACAAGACATGGAATACAACAGTCCCAACAATATGGAAGAAAGCTGATATTATTCCAGTATTAAAACCAGACAAACCATCAAACAGGCTGGAAAGCTACAGACCTATCTCGCTAACCTGCGTATTAGCAAAACTCATGGAAAGAATGATAGTTGCCCGCTTAAACTGGTACCTGGAAACGCAAAACCTACTTTCACAGGCACAGGCAGGCTTTAGAAAGCACCAATCAACTGTACAGCAGATTGCCTTTCTCAGCCAAGATATAAAAGACAGACTCAACAGGAAAGAATCTGTATTAGCAGTCTATGTTGACTTCAAAAGTGCATATGACTCACTACCTCGACTAAAACTTCTTAACAAAATTATTAACTTAGGAATAAATAGCAAGATGCTAAAATGGTTTTACAATTTTCTAAACCAGAGATTCTGCAGAACCATCTACAATGATAATAGCTCAAAAGTAAGACAAACCCACAAAGGACTACCACAAGGCTCTGTATCAAGCACTACTCTATTCAACATCATGGTAAATGACCTACCAGAAAAACTAAACAAGATAAAGAACATTAAATGCGCTATGTATGCAGATGACCTAATAATCTGGACTTCAACTAACAGCATAAAACAAGATACTCTCACTCAACAAATGACCAAGGCATTAGAGGAGTTATCAAACTGGTGCACAGAAAATGAAATGACTGTGAATTTAAGTAAAACAAAATACCAGATCTTCACCCTACGCCATTCAAAACCAAATATAAGCTTAACACTGAATGGTCAATACATAACTGAAACAGAAACTTACAAATACCTTGGAATAACACTTGACTCAAAATTGACATGGAAAGAACACATAAACAAAACAATAGATAAAGCCACGCACAAACTAACAACGTTAAAAAGACTCGCAGGTTGCAAGTGGGGATGCTCAACTAGTACATTAAACGCAACATATAGAAGCTACATTAAACCAATCCTCTTGTATGGAAGTGAAGTAACACTTACAGCAAACCAGAGAGATATGGGAAAACTTGAAACTTTCCAAAACCAAGCCCTTCGACTGATAACAGGAGGAGTAAAGTCAACACCTATCATGGCACTACAAATCTTCACAGACAACCTCCCACTCAAATATGAAATGGAGAAAAGAAACCTACTGCTGAAAGAAAAACTACACAGACTACCCCTAGACACCTATTGGAGAAATTACAGAAATGAAGAGAGGATACTGAAAACACAAATTGGATTCTTGCAGAAAGCAGACACCTTACACAGAAAATACAACCTCCCCAAAACAACAAAAATGGAACCTCTACCTCTACCAATTTACCCTATAAAACAGCCTGAGATCAACTGTAAAGAAAATCTTTTGGAAAATGTGATATCAAAACAAGCAATAGCTACAGAGACTCTTAAGATACTAGCCCTAGAAACCATTCACACTTGGTATCCTGAAGACCAATGGCTTCACATATATACGGACGGTTCACTTATCAGTAAAGAAGGGAAGGCAGGGGCAGGCATTTACAGTGAACTCTTTAGTTTCTACATCTCTCTGGGCAACCTAGCAACTCACTATGATGGGGAACTAGAATCGATTAATATCGCATTAAAACAACTCTTATATCGCATCAAATCTTTCTCCAAAGCAGTAATTCTGAGTGATTCCAAATCAGCACTTCAAGCTCTGTCATCACCTTACCCCTCTAGTAGCAGAATACGAGAA
Organism: Ectobius pallidus; assembly: GCA_964059195.1. Classification (NCBI taxonomy): domain Eukaryota; kingdom Metazoa; phylum Arthropoda; class Insecta; order Blattodea; family Ectobiidae; genus Ectobius; species Ectobius pallidus. Next base: position 148,854,091 of record CAXKWD010000003.1, on the reverse strand, counting down.
ATACTCAGCTCTCTAAAAATATTACAAGGCCTCAAAAAAGATGTCTACTTCCAATGGATACCATCACACTGCGGCATAATGGGTAACGAAAAAGCAGATCTACTAGCGAAGAAAGGAACATGTATTACACAAAACTCTTCAGTAGAAGTCTCATATCACATGGCAAAAATACACATAAACTATAAAATAAACTTACAATGGAAACAAGAATGCAAGGAGAAAACAAAAAATAAACAATGGAAAACCCTGCTGGACAAGAAAAATTATATTCCAGATTACCCAAGAAACCATTCTGTCGCTTTATTTCGGATGACCACTGGACATGATTGTTTGGCAGCTCACCTACACAGAATAAATATATTTGAATCCCCAGCTTGCATACTTTGTAAAGATCCAGTATCCACAATGAACAGAGACCACCTGCTCCAATGTAAAGCCCTTACATCAACTAGTGAAGAACCTTCATCACAGCTAGTCAGAAGATACTGGGAAGCCAGAAGGAAAATGGAGATCCTCCAATTCCTAGAGCATTAGCAACCAACCAACCAACCATCATTTTCATAATATTAAAGTAACACATTTCTTAGCTGATATAGGCCTGAAATAATAAAAAGAAAGTACCGGTATCAGCTGACTTAAGTTATGGTATTCTAATTATATTTAATATAATTAAATAATTCTGATGAAAAAGAAAACTGAAATCAGTACTTTACACTTCATATGACTTTCAGTGTTGAATTTCGCGCGATTTTTCTATTTTTCATAAGTGCACTTTCAGTTACCATCAGTTCAAAATCGCCTTTATTTACATTCCCATACGTTATGGCATTTTTTTACTTGTGAGCAGCTCATAATACATGCATATTCTGTAATACCACTATCAAAAATGACAAAATACGCAAAACATCACTTACTTACGCATCTTATCGATGCCTCGATTAAAATCGATATATTTTCGATGTTAAATCGATTAATATATCGATAGTCCTGGAGAATCGAGATAATCGATAGATGGTGGTGCTTGGAGGAGGGGAACCAGCTACGATGGATCAACCGGCTATAATGTGTTCATTTTTACCATTATTGCCTGAAAACACTTGTATGCGATTTTAAGCCGCAAGCATATTTTGCTGGACTTATGTACGAAAAAAAGTGCGGCTTATATTCAGATAAATACGGTATTTCGTTGTTTGTTGTAATGCCTGCAATGGGAACAAAGAGAATGTTACCTTGCATGCATAAGGTATGTATTAATGTATTTCATTTTCAATTATAACCAGACTGTACCTCCTTTGTTGACATCCAAAGTGCGATTCCGTACCGTGTATACAAAACTGGTTATAGTAAATGCTTGCTTACATTGAGTACCTCTGATGCTATGTCTGGTTATGACTGTAAAATATGTGCAAAAGAGCCCCTGTTTTGTTCACTGAGTAAGTTGCTGTTTATTGCTTATTCCGTTCTGTAGCAAGATTGAGATCGGAAATATACAAACTAAACTTCACTAAAAAGGTATATTTACCCAGAATGATCATTTCAACGGGTCTTCCCGCCATCATCAGCTGATTCCGACTGGCCCTGGCCCGGAATCAGCTGATGATGGCGGGAAGACTCGTTGAAATGATCATTCTGGGTAAATATACCTTTTTAGTGAAGTTTAGTGTGTATATTTCCGATCTCAATCTTGCTACAGATTTCAACACTTCACTGTAAATTTCCATCTAATATTTATATTGCTTATTCCGTTGTCTTATTTTTTAAATCTGGTTTTGTTCATACACTTAAGCTTTATAAGATATTGCCATTAAATTTGTATTTCATGCTTGTGAGCAAGATATTTAAGATTAATAGTTTTTTACTTAAAAAAACACATAAGAAAAATTAAATAATTAAATTCTATAACTTCTACAATATATCGAAATGGTTGCAATTCTAGTAAATTCCAGAATAATCAAGAATATATGTGTAGACATTTTGTAGTGCTGTACTGAATATACAGTATACCATTAGGCACAAAAATATTGAGCAGGCAGGAAATCACTAAGTTTTTAAGCTGTTGTTCACAAGAGGTTGTATTACTAGTACTGAGACATTATCACTTGCTTTGCCTCTATCCAGTAAAGTACCGCTATATAACTCTTGGTAATCATAAGCTTAAATGTAGTTTTGAAGTAACACACAGTCTTATTATTTGGGCATATTCTACATCATCTTGCTATTTCTTTTTATGTTAGTAATTTAAATACTGTTTCTAATTTTCCATTAGTTGAATGGGCATTGCACTGACTGAAACGATTATCGTCCCGGTAACTTAAAGATTTTCTCTAAGGTGTTATTAACACAGGCTGAAAGTCAGCTGGATAATTTTTTTTGTATTTATTTATTTATTATTATTATTATTTTTTTTTTTTATAATCAAATATGAGAGTATCAAGGAGGCTTCCGTAAGAGCCATTCCTGTGCGGAACAGATTCCTCAATCTTAAAAGTGTAATTGCATACTCCAAATCGAGGAACCGTGATGTGGTTGTCACCTTTGTTGATTTTCAAAAGGCCTATGACTCCATTGATAGAGATACACTTATTAAAATCCTACAAGAACTAGGATTAGATAACAAAACTCGCAGTCTCATTTTATTAACCTTGACCAACACACATACCAAGGTTAAATTTAGAGGTGAGATCTCAGAAAGCTTTGAAATTAAAACTGAGATAAGACAAGGGGATTTTTGAGAAAATGGTGCAAGAAACTGACCACCTTGGATGTTCAGAGTGGGATATGCCTGGGCCGTAAGACAGAAGGACAAGTTGTGGATTGTCTGGCTTTTGCTGACGACATAGCACTGATTCCCGAATCCATGGATACAGCAACAATGCAAGTCAGTTGCCTCAGTGGACAGGCAACCAAAGTGGGTCTTCAAGTGTCTGAGAAAACAGACTTTTTCACCAACGTAAAAGAAGCTAGCAGGGATATGCTCATAGAACGGGGAAAGATCAAGAGGACTGAAATTTAAGTACCTTGGGGAGTGGATTGAATCCAACTTGCCTGAAATGGCATCATTATCCCTGAGAGTCAACAAACTGGAACTGGCCTATCAACTGACAAAGAACACTTACAACAAGAAGTGCCTGTCACGTAACTTGAAATTGAAACACTATAAGTCAGTCATAAGACCAGAAGCCTTGTATGCCTTGGAGTGTCTTTCTCTAAACTGAAGGGGACTGATAGAGAAGAGGGAAATCAGAGAGAGGAGAATTCTCAGGAAGATCCTTGGTCCTGTAAAAGTAGATGAAGAATTTTGTAGGAGACACAATTCCAGTCAGTATGACCATATAGAGAAACACCTCTGATTGTGCAAGGAAAAGGAGAATAGCTTTCTATGGACATTTATCGAGACTGCCTCCCAAAAGATTGACCAATCGTTTATTCACTTTCTGGCAAAATAAGAAGGTTGTACCGCGTAGTTGACAGAAACGGCGAAGGACATTAAAGAACTGGAAATATCAGATCTGCATGACAGACAGCCTGTGAGGCATACCTGGAAAGAAGTTCATAGATTTCAAGAGGAACCTCAGAGGAAAGGAGTTACACAGACAGAAAATGAGACAGTATTGGGCGAAAATCAAGACCCAACAGTTTGAACAAGCGTGGTCCTATACTAATTTCACTGTAAGTTCAAAGTAGTTGTAAACAAAGCCACTTGACAGGGGAGCGCCTCATTGGCTGGTGGACGAATTGTAACTTTTGCTGCTTAGTATTCACACTCTTGCTCTTAATAAAATAGTTCGGTAGCTATTTTCGTGCAGAGAAATTGAAAAACACATTTCTGAAGCAGATCTGTTTTGAAACAAAATTTATTTGGTCAGATTTACCTGATGCATAATAACTAAGTGAACTAATTAAACAAACCGTTACATCAGAATGTAAATAGTAGGCGTTTATGATGGCTGTGCACATGCTCAAGCACGCCATCATGGAATGAACATGCCACAGCCCTCTCCCAAGAAATGGGTATGACCTGCTGAATGTGTGTTCATTTATTTATTTATATCGGCTATACAACACTTACATGAGGACAAGAAAGTCGTGTACTAGAACAAGACAAAAATTTTGTCAAAAGTTACATATAACCTATAGCTCTAACAGGGTTGGGGTGGTTACAAACAACAATTAATGAATAGTGAAAAACATTCAAAAAGAAAACACCTCTGAAGAGGGCAGCCAACATTGCAAAATGAGAGTAATTTTTTATACTCGTTATTATCTTCTTGTTAACTCTCTATGACTTTCTTAATTACTAATATTAAGCCTAATTTTGTACAGATGTATTGATCTTTGCAAAATAGCTACAACATTTTTCAACAGTGGTGCATGTCATCTATATTAATAAAAATGAATTTACAAAAGGATTGTTGCTGCATCACTTGAGAATGCCTCGACCGATTTGGCTGATTTCTTTTTTGTTGTGTTCGTAATTGTCAGGACAAGGTTTGTATGAAAGAAAATTTTTGGGAAATCCACAGGAAAAGTCGGAAATGTGAAATGAGGCACGGTTAGAGAGTTCTGCTGTCAATTGTTTACATAAAAAAATATTTAAAAAATTGAAGTGTGACAAAAGAAGTGTGACATATTCACAGTCACATGTTTTCATAACAAAACAGAACCAAACCAAAAAAAGTGTGAGTCTTATAACCAAACCAAATCGAAAGTGTGTATTATCCATTCATTTTGAGAATGCAAGTCTGTGTAAACAAATGCACGTGATTTGAACCGCAGCACATATCATGCTACAAGACAATATAGTGCGGTATTAGATTTGATTTTTATAACAGTAAAAAGCTCATAAAATGTGACCAAAATTATTAAGATAACAATATCAACTTATTGCAAATGTTTCAATGTATTGCGAAACGTGGCATTCGTGATATAACCCTCCAGTTTGCGAGAGTCATTGTTGGGAATAATGTAAACATACAAATTTCAGTGAACAGCGAAACGTGGTGTTTATAATTTATAACCCAGTCTGCGAGAAACATTAAACATAATGACTGAAATTCAACCAGGCTCGAGAGGCATAGTTAAAAATAAAAGAGGTAAATCTTTGCGAAGTGGACAGAAGGAAATTATTTTGAATGTGTTTAATGGATTTTTAAAAAAAATATCCAGCACTTGCAATTGAGGACGTTGTAAAATTGACATCTGAATTCACCGGTATATCTACCAGAAGTATCTGGAAAGTGCGTAATGAATACAGAGACTCTGGTGTAGTGAAGACTCCTTCAAGAAATGCTCAAAAGCCGCGTAGTGTTTTAGATAACATTGATGACTTTGTGAAAAGTGCTATTCGAGCAAAAGTTCATCACTTCTTTTTTGATAACATACCTCTAACTGTGGATAAACTTCTTTGTGCTGTCAATGAGGATTCCGACCTACCTAATTTTAAAAGAACAACATTTTATAAGTGATTGTTGGACATTGGAATGCAATATATGAAAAGAAGTGATGTTAATGTTATAGTAGTTCGTGATGATATTGCACTTTGGAGAAGACTATATCTTAGAGCTGTATGGCAATACAGAGCAGAGGGTCGAAAGTTTTATTTCTTAGACGAGACATGGGTAAATGCAGGACACACCACCCCTAAAATTTGGCATGACACTACTGTTGAATCAAAGGAAAAAGCTTTTAGGGCAGGATTAAGTCAAGGTTTAAAAATCCTATGGGTAAAGGGAAACGCCTAATAATTACGCATATAGGTAGTGACACAGGCTTCGTAGATGGGGGTTTGCTCATTTTTGAGTCAAAAAGAAAACAGGTGAGTACCACGATGACATGAATGGAAAGGTATTCCATAACTGGTTTGCTAATGTTTTGCCGAAACTTGAACCCAACAGTTTAATAGTTATGGACAATGCATCTTACCATAGTGTGAAACTCTATCGGCGTCCAGATACTTCTTCGTGTAAACAAGATGTTGTGGAATGGATTTCTGGTCTATTTTCCACAAATTGAAATCTATCCACTGCTACATCACTCGTAACTGTAGGCTTCGCATAGGGATATTTATCATAGGCCCTAAACATCTATAAGAAGACAAAATAGGATGGAACATTTTCAGTCCTACGCCCGCAGTATAGCCTATTATGTCCCAGGTTTTGGGGGAGGAAAGTATGAAAGTAATATTGAATTTGTTTTTTAATTTCAGCTCCGAAACGGTTGTATGGTAACATGACAGTGAGAAATAAAAATTTCAATAAAATCAATACAATCTTATGTAATCGAAATTTATGTTTCTTCTTATTTCAATCCCTTCCATGGTGTGTACTGCAACACTCGACATCCTCTGTGGGCCATAAAAAGCTATATCTAGCGTTTTCTGAGGGAATAGTTTGATGGCCGAGGTAAAGTTATTTAGTTTACCCCGGTAAAGTCATACTTTCGTTGCACCGTGCTTGGTTTCGACTTTTACTGCGGTAAGATGCAAACCGGCCGTGAAGGAGCCGTAAAGTGAGAAAACTGCGGTTTTCTTTCCAAGATGGAGATCAGCGTAATGTATCATATTTACGATTTCTAAGCCAAAAGCTAATTGAACATAAAGAATTATGAGAGACAGGTGGGGTCTATTTGGAGAATGAACGATGGTGCATATCTTTGCAAATACTGTGCTGTAACATCGACTGAAATGACCTTCCTTTCTTACCTCAACCAAACCAGGTCCATCGCGTAAGCTAGTGGGCGTTAGTACGATTAGTACAGTATTTATGGTGTTTGAATTCAGACGACATATATACGCAATATAATATTCCATTTTATCCTTATGAACATTTATTACTGAACAATAAGGCAACAAATAAATGAAATATGGAAAACCAGTGGTCCTAGGCCAAATTTAAGTGAATGGCTGCAGGCATCACAATATATCAGTGGCGTATTCAAAGAGGGGTTGAGGGGGCTGCAGCCCCCCCCTCCCCCCGAAACGTTAAGTAATGCTAATATGTTGCACATAATGACATTTTAATTTAACAAATATAAACATACTGACTCATGAAATCCGTGAAATAGAACTGCTTTGTCTAAGTATTTACAAAATTCAGCCTAAAATAGAATTTTTACCTGAAATTTTTAAATATGCTACTAAAAAATGAGGTATGTTCTATCATTTAAGTAAATTATTACTAGGGACCGGATTCTTAGGTTTTTACCTATTTTTTTCCTTGCTTCCAAAACAAAAAGCGCTCATACACTTTTTTGAATCATGTCCATAGGATTCACCCACATTAATTCTGTGGCACCTAAAAATACCTAAATGGGGTATAAAAACCTAAATATACCTAAACGGGATATAAAACCTAAAATATTGGCTACTTTTTGTCTTTTTTGTTTGTCAGTTGAGGAATCGATTTTTTGCAGAGAGACAATAATTTTTGTCGGGTTGAAATTAATACCCCCAGCGTTTCGTTCAACCCATTGTCTAGGATGGACAGTATGAAGAGAGGAAGTGTAGAGTACCGGCGTATTCCTTTTAAAATATTCGTACGAACAACCATTGTTGCCGTGTATGAACAAGGATATAGAATTCTGTGTTTTAAAGCGTTTGTTTGCCTTTAGTACTGTCTTGTTATTCACATTGAGTGGTCACACTGTGTTTTAAGAAGACGTGTTAATTATGTATTGAATCCTATGTAGCACATTCAAATTCATTAAATCAATTATTCTACCCGAAAACGATATTTTGGACAAAAAAACCTAAAAAAACTATTTCACCTAATGGAAAACCTAAAACAGGGTTTTTAAAAACCTAAAAATCCGGTCCCTAATTATTAGTAAACGTTCTGTTGTTGACTGAATGGCATAATTAGTTTTTTTTTTAAATAGTAAGTTATAAGTTGTATAAATTACTTAATAAAAGTTAAAAAAATCCCTTTAGGCAGGCCTACAGGCTGAGGTAGATTTCGAAGTGCTTTTGGTTTAATTTATTGTTGCTGCGCAGCACTCTTCTTCTTTAGCCATGGCATGACAAACCCGTTATAATAACTGCAAAAAAGAGGAAAGAGCACTTTTTCAAACATTCAAATCTTGCCTTATATGACAGCTATCGAGAAACTAGTTATTGATTTGTAGATTACTCATCAAGAGCTTTTCAACTATACCCCACAAGACGTGGTTTCAAAAATTTCTTCAAAATCTACCTAAAAAGTAAAATGTTCCCTATATAGGCCATGGAGGCTCAGAGAGATCCTGAATGTTGAGGCTCCTAGTTTTTAGACATTCGTCATGTGAAGGTGGTAAGGTTGTCAGCCTTACACACCGGCCGCCTTTACCCCCAGGATTGCTTCTGGTATTCATTTCTGTTGGAGGCTGAGTCGACCTCAGGGCTATAGGGTCACCATAAGGATTATGCCAATTGAAAAACTCCAGCTACCTCATTGGGAAACGAACCCACGACCTTCCGGTTTGTAACGCAGCGCCTCAACCACTACGCGTACCACATATTTAACTTGATAGGTGCTTAAAATATCAGTATTAAGTCAAATGCACGAAATATCACGAAACTTGTTGGATTTCACGAATTGGACGAATTTATTGAGAAATGTGTGACAATGTTATTTAAAATTGTAAATATCAATGTTTGCTGTTTCTTTCCATTTTTTAGTAGTCTGTTCCTTTAGGTTGATGGCAACTCTTTATTAAAAAAAAAATTCCCTTTAACTTCACATATGAGACAAATTACAGAACTTATGGACATAAATGCATTCATGAACCACAGATTTTTGTCTATGTTGAACATTACATGAGAATATTATAGGAGAAAAACTCCTTTGACACTGGAATTTGAACCCAGGACCTTTGGCAACCTGTGCCACTGCTCTACCAACTGAGCTAAGCCAGAGTTCAATTCACAGCGCCAGCTGGAACCTCTCTCCTATGACCGACTGCCCTTAATGGTCTACCTCACTGACAGACAAGTTATGTCATATGCAGTACTGTGAGGCACACTAATTAGTGATTTTTGTGACCGGGCTCTCACTGTTATTGCACAGTTAACATTCAAGATAGATATATAAGCATTCATGAACCACAGATTATTGTCTCTGTTGAACATTACATGAAAATATTATAGCAGAAAAATTCCTCTGATGTGGAAGTCCTAATAAAGTTGCTTGGCTATGTCCCCTCTATACACAGGTAAAATATTTCTGTGTTATTCATTAACACTCTGTATAAAAAAAAGCTTATTTAGTTTCTCCATTCACATCAGATATTAATCACAGTTCACCATAATTGCAGTAGCTTAACTTAGAAATGAGACACACAGTCATTCTCTCAAAACATTCACTGCAAAATTTCATCAAAACTGTCATCATGTAGGCCTAGTCTTAAAACTCTCGGACTAACAGTTTTTTATGTTAGTCACAAGCTAATAAACTGAAAGAAAGATAGAAATAAATGAAAGCTTAGCACAGAAGGGCAATTTGGAGTATGTCGAAATGATCGAGAATCGATAAATACACTTGAGCTATCCACGGTAACAGATTGGAACAATAGGAACGTATCCATGGATATTTTATATCTTTACTTCTTTTATATTCTTTACGTTTATTTTGATAGCATTTATGCATATTAGTTTTGCTTTATATTTATTCTTTTGAGAGCTTTTATGCGTTTTTTATATTGTTTTTTTTAGTTTTTTAGCTTATATGCGGGTCATTCCACACCAAATCAACCAATGGTCCAAACATCACGTCATCAGATTGTTACGATTTTTTAATATGAGGTAGTATTAGCTGAGTAGATACAAAATTTAGATTTTTACCTTTTTTGGACTTATAGTTTTTGAGATAAAATTTTTTGAAAAATCACATAATGACAGTTTTTAGGAACGTTTTGATATATTAAAAAGCATGTAACTCAAAAACGGTTGGTCCTAGAAAGCTCAAATTTGTACCATTCTTTTTAGAATTACAAGGGCTTTAATTTGACATGTAACTTGACTGTATCACATCACTGTATATTTCTTCCAAAAACTCAAAAAGTTTTTTTTATCAAAAACTTAAAATCGGGATTTTTAATTTTTATGAAAAAAATATATTTTATTCTAAACCTCTTTAGTAAATTGTGTACAAATTTTCATGATGGCATTTTTCTGGTTTCATACTAAAACTAATTTTTATATGAATTGAGGCATATAGAAATTCTGGTAAATTCATTCATTGTTATTCTATTAAAAATTAATCATACTGTTGTAATTAAGCTTACTCTAATACTAATTTACTTTTTTACATTAGGGCCTGTACCCTAAAAGTTTGTTTGAAAAAAGTTAGGTCTATATAATAGGATGATGATGGTCCATATGGTAAAATAACAACTGGAACTAACAGGCCTTACTGAATCAGTGACATGTTTCTTTCCTCCTGTTGAAAATTGATATCTTATTTATTTTATTAAAAGACAGTTAAACTTACTTTAAGTCATGGAACAATTTTCATTACACTCTAAATCAGTAGAGGTGGTTTTTCTTCTTTGCCAAAACTTGTGTCGCTTTGGCAATCTCCTCCGCTGGAACTTGGTAGGTTCTACCTGTTGCTGTGGTTGGATTTAGTTTGCACAAAACATAGTTCATTGGCACTGCTAGGGTATCTTTTCTCCTAGGATATGTGAATGATGGTGATGGTCCTTTTGGATGAAGAAAGGAAACATGATTTTTTTTTTTCAACATCATCTTTTGAGTCAACATGCACCAACCACCACTCTTTACCATAAGCACAAGCAACAAAACCCACAACATCTTCAAATGGAATGTCTTCATCACCAGGGCTGATCTGTACTCTATGTGTTTCTGAATCATCAGAAAATGAGTATACTTTGGTTTTTACCCTATTTAGGTCTAGAGGAATGAAGGCATGAAATTTCTGGGTCCCCGAGATTGCCACAGCTTCTTCAACCCTTGATTTCAGAACTTTTTCTTCATCAGAATACTCTTCATTGGTTGTGTAGAAAAATGTGATTGTTGGTAAATGTTGCACACCCCACTGAAAAAGCTGAAAAGGTGTTAAAATTTGATTTTCTAATGGATTTTGGAGGCTGGCTTTGGCGGCAAGCCTTTTGACTGTACCCCCTACTCCATCACAAACTCCCTTTCCATGTGGTGTAGCATAAAAATGCCACTCAGCTTCAAGACCATCAAAGTCCTCTTTGTGATAGCAGAGGTTCAGAAAATTCTTACTATTTTTGTATTGCGCAGCTGAACCGTCTGAAAAATAGTACAGCTTTTTCAAGTTTGGTAGATAATTTCTTAGATAGAGCATTAATTTTTTCTGGAAAGCATGAACAAGAACAGTATTGTGTGCTAGGCAATCTGATATAAATACAAAGCTCCAGTTAACTAGCTCTTGTTTTCCTGTTTCTTGATTTCTTTCCTTGAAATATATTTCAAAAGAGTGCACAGTAGCCAAAGAATTGTTCCAATGAAACCCTTGAGCCTCATCTTGTAGAACAAATGAATAATTTTCGGCAAAATCACAAGTTACTACAGCTTCATTTTCTTCCAATGAGGATTTTGTTGCAATAAAATCATGTTTTTTAAGATTACTCAATTGACTGCAAAATTCTTGGACGAACTCATCAACTGGTTTTTTTAAATGTTTCGAAATTACACCTGTCTACAGTAATCCACTGTTTATAAGTAATGTTGTCAATCATTTCCTCCTTGAAACACTCGGTTAAAGCTTCCTTAAAGTCCTCAATTGTGGGACAATAGTCACATTCATTTAGGAAGCATGCCTGTAATGGTGAATTGCACATAACATTAGCCATACATTCCTTGTAACTCGTTAGAGGACTGTCAGATCCAGGCAGTGTTAGTTTATTTAATCTTCCTCCTGAAAACATGAGCTTCATATTCTGGTGTGCAGTGCACACACACACACAGATTGAGTGCCAGTGGCACCAGCAATAATGCAGTTCTTGGGCCTCAGTTCTGCAAACTTCGAAAAGCCAATTTTTAAATCAGGGAAATTTGATTTGAAAAGTTTGTAAATTTCACGCAAATTTCCAAAAATCAATCTTTTTTTAAATGGATTGGCTTTCCTTCGATATCCTTACCCATGGAGACATAATCTTTTTTCCCCAGACATTTGCCTACTCACTTCATCATTATTATAAAATTCCTTTACCAAAACAGCTGTTTCGGGAGGTAGAGTTTTTCCAGGTTTTGGGTCAGGAGTCGATAGTATCCCCTTTTCTTCAAGAAGTTCTTTTGCTTTCCATGATTCACATTCCATTCTTGCACAAGACCAACGTTTAGGTAAAAAAATCTACAAGCCCATATATAAAGTTTTATTCTTAATTGAACAGTTATAATTAACGTTTCATATCATAAAATAATTAAATACGGTAGGCTAAAAGGCATTTATAAAAATGACACAATGACTGTAGTGAGAAAGAACTGCTGACTGAGGGGTTGCAAGTTTCAACAGGAGGAAAGAAACATGTCACTGATTCAGTAACTCTTGTTAGTTCCAGTTGTTATTTTACCATATGGACCATCATCATCCTATTATATAGACCTAACTTTTATCTCATAAACTTTTAGGGTATAGGCCCTAATGTAAAAAAAGTAAATTAGTATTAGAGTAAGCTTAATTACAACAGTATGATTAATTTTTAATAGAATAACAATGAATGAATTTACCAGAATTTCTATATGCCTCAATTCATATAAAAATTAATTTTAGTATGAAACCAGAAAAATGCCATCATGAAAATTTGTACACAACTTACTAAAGAGGTTTAGAATAAAATATATTTTTTTCATAAAAATTAAAAATCCCGATTTTAAGTTTTTGGTAAAAAAAACTTTTTGAGTTTTTGGGAGAAATATACAGTGATGTGATACAGTCAAGTTACATGTCAAATTACAGCCCTTGTAATTCTTAAAAGAATGGTACAAATTTGAGCTTTCTAGGCCCAACCGTTTTTGAGTTACATGCTTTTTAATATATCAAAACGTTCCTAAAAACTGTCATGAAATTTTTCAAAAACGTATAACTCCAAAACGAAAGGTCGAAAAAATTTAAAACTTTGTACTTTTGGTCATAGTGATGAACAGAACACAATCACTGAATATGAGCCATTTTGAAAACCTCAAGGCTAAAAATTATATTTTTATTGGTTGATTTGATATGGAATGACCCATACCCATGCACGTTTTTATTGTTTTTTATTCTGAAGAAGTCACATGTTGGGTTGCACACAGGCCAAAAACTATTGATTTGGACACCTTTAAGAAGTATGTTGAAGATCCGGCATCATCAAAAAAGATGGATGCAGATGAATTGCATAACAAACTGACACCTCGCTCTACAGTGGAGAGATTTGATGCTTCTGGTAAAGACAAGGGAATTGAAGGTCGTGCGGATGTGGCTGACAATTCTGGCTATGTATCTGGGTACAAGGAAAAGGATACATATGATAAGAAACATGGCCCAGACTCCAGGAAAGGATGGGAAGCCAACATTCAAATGAAAATGTAATGAATTCTGTACCAAAAGGCACATCAGTAAAAGAAGAAGAAGAAGAAGAGGAGGAAGAGGAAGTTGGGAGGAGCCAGGCAAGTTGCCTCTCTATGCAACTAAATGACTAGGAAGTATATATGGTGAAATGGAATGTACCTGTGGATCAACAGGTATACACAGAAGATACCGTTGGTATCTGCAACTCAAGAAACAACCCAAGATGGTGGTGCTTCAAGAAAGCCTGGGTTCGAGACTACGGACTCAGCAATGCCGTGATGGCAAAAAGGTTTCTAAACAGATCGCTGTATCTGTTAAAATCAGAATTTTACTGAAGAGGTATATATTAAAATGAAGACTGGGTAAGGAATAAGAAGAAAACGGCCTTCCAGTTCGTGTACAGAAGACGCAAGCCTTCAAATGAAGACACTGACTGGTTAATGGATACCCAGCCCAAGTCAAGGAGATGACGATCTTCCGTCTCCTAAGTCGCTCCGCGATGGTTCGACGTCGCCTGATTTACTACAAAGCACGTAGTAGCCTACCTGATATAACTGACTGAAGTTGTAACATGATGAAGAAATAAAAGTAATCGATTGTGTATTTCATCTTTTCTTCCTGTCTATACTACAGTAAAGTTGTCTGTAGATTTGTGTGTTTGGCTGGTATGACATTATAAAAGCTATTTTACTGATAACAGTCTAAAAGCTCAACTTTTATAAATGCCATTTTATCATAGTCAGAATAGTTCATGCAATTGTATAATGATGGCCACGATATGACGTCCGTGATTTCAAAAATCGAAACAAACAAATGAACCCTCTAGACTCAAAATCCTGTAAACGCCAAATTATATTTTCTTTCTCTTGTACATCGCCAGATTTGTATGGATGGCTTAAATTGGTTTATTTATATGTGAGATTCAAAACCCCCTAAAGTACTATATAATGCCATGCTGAAAATCAGAGTTAAGTTCAAAAACCCCTCTATCCCACTCCTTTAAACTTCAAAAACACCTCTATTTTTGAATGGCGTTTAGGGGGTTTTGCATTTAATGCATTGCTGTTCTCTCCGGTAGCTAGATTGAGTTTCGTAAATGGGTCATTGGCCGTGATACTAAAGGTCCATATTAAGGGCTAAGAATTTGAAGGGCGTTTTGCCCATCCTAAAAACATTAACATGAAACATAAGAATATTATAGGAGAAAAATTCCTCTGAGACTGGGATTTGAACCCAGGAGCTTTTGCTATTCGTGCCAATGCTCTACCAACTGAGCTAAGCCAGAGTTCACTTCACAGCGCCAGATGGAACCTCTCTCCTGTGACTGATTGCCCTTAATGGTTAATGTACAGTAACATTCAAGGTAGATAATTATATATGCATTCATGAACCACAGATTACTGTCTGTTGAACACTTATCTTGGTACCTATTAATTGTATAAAGAAATATGTTTAACAAAAAATGTTCTTTTTAATTTTCTCTACGTCTTGACTATGCTAAGTTTCGATGTATCGCCTAATGTAATGGAGATAGCCGAGAAAAATTGAAAAATCCCTTTAGGCAGGCCTACAGGCTGAGGTAGATTACAAAGTGCTTTTGGTTTAATTTATTATCGCTGTGCAGCAATCTTCTTTTTTAGCCTTGGCATGGCAAACCGGCAGTAATAAGAACTGAATTTGGTAAAGAGGAAGATCCTACAATAATTTGATTTGACAAGAATAGGATATAATATTCTGGGAGGCCGTGTGCAAGATCAGCAATGAATAAAATTAGCAAAGCCGCTGAACAAGACAAAATTATTATATTAATTCTTTTAAGTGTTATTATTTTCAAACATTAAAATCTCGCGTCATATGAGAGCTATCAAGAAACTGGTTATTGATTTGTAGAGTACCCATCAAGAGCTTTTCAACGATACCCCACAAGACGTGGTTTCAAAAGTTTCGAATTTTCATCCCCCCACCCCCACCCTCACTCGAACCCCCGAATCGTTGGTGTCACTGTGAACTCCATAGGGAGTACTCTAATTTATTCAAACAAAGTTTCCCTCTATACTTCATATGGGCCGAGATATACATTTTTAAAAATTTCAACCCCCTCCCCCGACCACCCCCTTGGGCCAATTTTGCTAATTAACGAACTTGTCCGAACTATTGGGCCTAGAAATGACATAATCAAATTTGGTTCAAATATCTTCAAAATTACGGCCGCTAGCTTGTAAAGATATAAATATATAAATATCACAAATTTTTTTTTGAATGGGCGGTGGTTTCATACTTAGGGAAGCATGAATTGTAAAGATATGAAAGAATTTTTTGAAAATCATGACATGGTATCGATTGCAATAGGTAGATTTTCCTTCGAAATCTACCTAAAAAGAACAAGGTTATTGCAATAAATTTTAGTAAATTGAAAACTATTGAATAAAACGTTGCTTTAATATTATACAATCGGTTACAAAAAAAAAGGCTATGTACTATCAACAACTTGTATAGTCGGTTCCCAAAACATTCACTTACCCAAATAGCTGAAAATTTTTGAATTAACAGGCATATGCCCAATATCTAAAATCTGACATAATATTCCGTTAGAAATGTAAGAAACTGGTTAAATATGCTCGAATATTTTAATATCGAGCAAATATGATGCATTATTCCAAAACTAACACAATATGCAGCATTAAACCATCAATTTCGTGTTATTTCTTTGATACCTTGTACATTTCAACTTTAGCATGTGATAGGTTGCTTTATTAAAAATATGATTTTCATAAACTTCCGGGGCCTAATGATAACAGTGATAGACTTATAGCCCCTCCCGAAAAAATATCTTGGATACGCCCCTGGCCTGTGTATCGGTATATAGGGTATTTAATCAATTTATCATACCTGCACGTACACCAACATAATTATAACAGCTCTTTCATGGCTATGCACATGATTTTGCACCTAAAATTTCTACTAGTCGTACGGGAATAAAAGCGAGGCTATGTCGAACTCAGAGCAGAGATTTCGTGGTGTTGCTTTGTCTTGGATTGCACACGTGTGCAATGTACAGACAGGTGGGATCTGTTTTAAGATTGAACGATGGTACATATCTTTGCAAATACTGTGCTGTAACATCGATTGAATATGAATATGAATATGAATTTATTTGTTCTAAACAACAACTTTACATCAGCCCAAATTTCCACTTTAGAGATGGATCCGTACCTACCTTACGGTTTCTGACGGATCCATTTCAGCACATTACATTACTAAAATATATCGCACAGCAGTTCAACGTGTCTCAATTTAAACGTTAACGTTATAACATCGATTGAAATGACCTTCCTTTCTCACCTCAACCAAACCAGTAGTAGGCGAAAATTCATTTCATGATTGGTACAGTATCTATGGTGCTTGAATTCAAAGTATGAAGTCAGACGATATATATATATATGCAATATAATATTCTCTTTTATCCTTATGAACATCTTTTTATTGAATAATAAGGCAACAAATAAATTGAATTTGGAAAACCAATAGACTAGGCGAGCCACCGTGACTGGCAGACGTGCAGAGAGAGAGAACCTAGCGGCCATGGAAGAAACCATCAATGAGAATGGATTCGGAGCAGAGTAACCGCAATATTTCCAAGCATTAGCAAACCACGGTTTTTAGCAATGGTGCACAGAGATTTTGAGAATACCCCGGTATTTACGTTTACCGCGGTAACGAAACGGCTGAGAAATCCGAAAAATGGTGCACTCGGCCATGAGTGTGATAAGTCGTTCTTCCTCATTTCAAGTTCTATGTAGGCCTACATATTATACAAGGCCCTAGAGTTTGAAAATTGAAAATCCTTCATAAGTTAATTTCAAATTACAAAATAAAAACCTGGGAGACGCCGGGCCTTTTAAGCTAGTAAAAAATAATCTTAAAAGTAGATACAATACTATTGAGAACACTGGAATATACCAAATCCTCATTCCATTTCTTTCCGCGACGGGTAAATCTCCACATGGTATTGTCATGCTCGGCGGAGTGGTACATTAGAGTTTGTTTACAACTCCTTTGAACTTAAAGTGAAAATAGTATAAGTAGGTCCATTCAAAACAAGAAGGAGTTGACACTCAAACCACTGTTGTTTTGTTCTATAATAATTTACGTTAAACTGCTCGAATATACGACTTGTATTCAAAACAGATATTTACTTTTCTTTAGTTTGTCACATAGTCATTCCACTTATTGTGAAAATGCAGTTAAATTATGATCTTAAGCTTTTTGGGCTGAGTGTGCACATTAATTTTCTACTGAACTTATAAATTTTCCTGCCTGCTCAGTCATTTTGCTACTAACTAAACAATTAATAAAGTGAATGACTCACTGGTAGCTGAAAAAAATGAACTTTGATAACTTGTTAGTACTAAAACTGTATTATCCCCTTACTACTCTAATGTTTGATGGCGTGGAACATTTTTAGAGGTTTTGCTAGAGAGGAACATGAATAACAGCTTAGTAGTTATCAACCCTCAGCATTGTAGTTTTCCATCTTTTTTAGGGAATAACCAGCTGCCCACCCCCATAAAGTTCTTGAACATGGTAAATTGAAAGGACCTTTGGCCTACAGTAGGAGATGAGAAGCAATGTTAGATTACAATTCAGTCTAATCCAAATATATAGACCATGTTTGAAATGTACAAATCACACAGAAGTTCAAAATTTTGACCAATGTATCTGATATCATTGCAATCCGTGGTGTGATGTATATCTTTCTTTTGTGTAAGGTGTAATGAAGTAAGGTTTGGTTTATAATAAATTACATGATACTTTGTTCATCCCTTGAAGACTCGTCTAATGTGCTGAGCATATGCATTAGTAATTCTTTATTGCAACCAAATGGTCATATTATGATGAATGGAGCAATGGTGGAATGATATATGGCAGGGGAAACAGGAGCACTCCGAGAAAACCTGCCCCGACCCCATTTTGTCCACCACAAATTCCACATGGGTCAACCGAGCTTCGATCCTGGGTCCCAGTGGTGGAAGGCGAGTGGTCTAACCACTCAGCCATGGGTTCGGCCTGAGCATATGCATTGAAATCCCATTTAATTACCCTCAGCACTGCTGGTCTCCCATGTGTGTACAGGAATTGCATTTTGATCATATATATACAACTCGCTTTGCTCGTTGGTGGCTCTGCCCCCAAACCCCCAGTGAGGTTCTTAGGAAAAGCTTTTTTCCTGAACTGACACCATATCGGAAATAAGAGTCGGTCGGCTTTGTGATTTGAACCTGGGACCTCTCCAGAGCCCTATGTGAACATTGTTGGTAATATTGTTGTCTACCATTGCCATAGAAACCGAACCCTTTTTCGCGGGTTTTTAGGGCTAAAAATTAAAAAAATATACTTTTTGGAATGTTCCTGTGTTTACAGCCTAAAAGCTATATGTGTACCAAATTTCAAGTTTCTAGCTCATCTGGAAGTGGGCAAACATTAATGTCTGTGAGTGAGTGAGTGAGTCAGCCATGTGGCTTTATATTATAGGGATAGTTTGATTTTAAATCAAAAGACATTGCATTGCTTCATCCAGTTGGATGTTGGCTATAAAATTTCTTGCAGCACTCCTACAGTGCAGTCTTCCAGGGATATAAAAAAATGACACCATGTGTTGTTTCCCATCCTGTGAACAAGTTGAGATATTGAGCTTGTTTTGGAATACTGTTTCCCTTCTTTGCCAAGCTAAGAAAAGTGCTCAGCAAATGCTATAAAGTTGGTAGTCTTGATCAGGTTACTTGGTACACTTTCTGGCTTGTATTACATTATTAAACAAAAGTGTGCTTATGATCTCTCTGAAGCCAGTGACATACCACAGATGTTTTCAGTCAAATAAGCCTGCATGTACATGACTGTTCCCACATGCCTTCGGGGGAAAAATTAAAATATGTCCCAGAATACAGGATTTCAGTTTTATGTGATGCTGCAATTTTTCCTCACCTCAAATATTTTCTGAGTTATGGGATATATTTTTAATTTTGTTTACTTTATTTGATTATTTCATACTTTTTATTAATATAATTATGATAACAGATAGGCTAGAAACGTTGCGAGTTCATTTTGCATTGTTTTCTTTTGTAATTTTTAAGAAACCAGTTATTATGCAGCATTGATTTGGTGGAGTAAATATTGTTGATTAATTGATTGATACTGAGGTTAATTTGTTTTTATTTTATATTGATGTAATTTTATTTACTTTGTGTCGGTACCAATGACTTTCATTCGTATTGTAGAATTTTAGTAGGGTAGTTTTGCATTGTGTTTGGTGTCAAGTTTAAAACTGAAGTAGGCAGCTATGAGGATGCATGATAAAACTTGCGTGTGTACCTGCAATGCTTTTTTGAAATCTCATTCTAGTTTTCAAACCAAATTTTAAAATAATTTTTGGAATTAACACCTTTTTTATTTTTTTTAGATCAGTTTTTTTTTATCAACCTAGCATTTTTGTTTGTTTGTTTTTGTTTTTCCACAAAAAATACTGTAATATACTTCCACAAAATATGGTTTGTAAATAACTTCTTTTTTGTGATTTCTTGCACATTTTTTGTTTCACATGATCGAGCATATGTCTCAAAAACAGAAAAAACAAAACATCAACACAAAATTTTTTTTTTTTTACAATGGATGTCACTTATAACATTAATATTTCGACGTTTCGGCCCAAACCACTAGGCCTTCTTCAGGTACAGCTAAAATGGAAATTCCAAGTGACGACAACAAACTCGCGGAGTATCCTTGGCTACAACTCACGTACACAAAGCAGAATCGCCGGTTTCACCACCTTCTGGATCGTCCGAGACATCAACTTAAAAACCTGTTGTTCTCCCAAATCTTTTAATCCAATCTTCTGGGATGTTGTAAACGGAGTCCAAACTATCGATCGCAGGGGGTGAGGGAAATTTTACCATGCACATACAGTTTTTAAAATTCTTGATCAGACTTAACCAATCGTCTCCGAGGTCCCCATCGTACCTATTCTACCTCCCTTGGTTGCCAATGATGTTTATCGCCTCCACGATTCTCCTCTTTACAGGGTTGTGTTCGATTTTTACAATCCTGAGTTTGTCAATGTGGTGTTTACTGTCGACCATGTGTTGGCTTAAACCAGTTGCCGGTCTCTCGAGCCTTATGTCTCTTTCATGTTCCATCATTCTCACTTTGAACAACCTCCCAGTTTCACCAATATACGAGCCCTTGCACTCTTTACACGTTATTGAGTATACTCCAGGTAGTTCCATCTCTGTCTTTACCCTGCCAACCTGTTTAAAGTTAGAAAATATACCCTCAATAGTTTGCTCAGTTTTGTATGCCAGAATTAAGTCATATTTCCACAGCAACTTATCCATCTTCCCACTAGTCATTGGATTGTAGGTTAAGCTGACATATTTCTTATCCAGGTCCTTCTTGTCTCGTCTGGCATTACCAAACAAATTTTCCGCCCTGTTCCAGATTCTACTTATCCTTCTGCTATTATAACCATTTTCCCCACTAAACTTAACTCTGTGACGCTACATCCTGGAGGGACTTGGCCTACCATCTGACCGCTGCATCACCTACCGTGGCAGATGGCAGGATTGGGGTGCATGTGGTCAGCATGCTGACACCCACGGCCGTTAATGGTGGTTTTCATGACCAGAGCCGCTACTTCTCTATCAAGTAGCTCCTCAATTGGAATCACGAGGCTGAGTGCACCTTTACCAGACCTCCCTACCTCAGAAAAATCCAAGGTACCGGGGATCGAACCCGGGCCGACGGATATGTAGTCGGCAATGCTAACCACAAGACCATGCCGGCGGTCACCATTTTCCCCAGCCAACTTGAAAATTTCTTCCTTTTCCCTCCTCAGATCCTCTGGATTATTACACAATCTGATGGTCCTGGTTGCGAAATTACACCAGACGTCTTTGGTTTTAGGATGGTGAGGGACCTCTTGTGTATGTATAGCCTTCCCTTATTGAGTTTCCTGTATATGCCCACCCTGATCTTGGGGCTGTCTAAAGTAATTCTGAGGTCCAACAAATTGAAGCATTTATTGAGTGGTTTTTCAATGGTAAATTTTACCCTGTCTTGCAAGCCGTTAAAATCTTCTAATATTCGGTCAGAAATATAATTCGTGGACAGGACCCAACCATCGTCCACATATCTCATGTATGTGGTTATGTTAACAACATATTTGTCCAAAATTGACCTTTCAATAAAATGCATGAAAATATCACAAACTATCCTGGACACCGTGTTACCCATCGCAAGGCCCTCATTCTGTTTATAAATGATCCCATTGAACTGGAAAGCATTATGCCCGGTGCACACCTCTTACCATCTCCAGTATTCATTGGCAATAATACTCTTGACTCCCAATTCCGTTAAAACACATTCTCCCGCCAGTGCACGGGGTCCAGACTAAACATAAATTGTTCTTGGTCGCACACCACTTTTTCCAGAAGTTTCTTGGCATCAGAAGAATTACTGATCGACCATTTCGTTCTTTCCTGGATTTCCGTCAGCCTTTTTACAAATAACTTGGCTAATTCGTAAGCTGGGTGACTATACATTGGGACGATTGTGCGTCTTTGGTAGGCCAAAACAAGTGGGTAATTCACAATTCTTGGAGACAGTTTTTTTTGTGTCCTCGCTGATGGTTATGCTGCTGTTAATAACCTTCGTAACCTCCTTTGCAATTGTTTTCATCGGGTCCTTTGGGAGGAGGTCCTTCGGTCTGGAGGTTTAAACCTTCAGACTTTTAAATTCTCAATTTTCAGTTTATATTGGTCACAGAGTAAATTATTGTGGTGCTGTGTCAAAATTTTTTCTTCTTATTTCACAACTTTACCCGTTTCTCATTTTATTATTATGGCCCACAAAATGCTCAATTTAGTGATCACATAGCGCAACAGCCATTTTGGTGCCTTGAAAGGTAGACCTATTCTTGGATATATTTGGGTTGCTGATGCCAAATATGCCATCTGCTTTGCCCTTTCAGCTCCAGTTTCTGAGGTATGATGTAAGCATTGTCCCATTTTAAGTTAGACATAAACAAAAAGCATAGGCTATTTTTAGTTTCTAAAACATACACTAACAGTACAACAATATGTCTTCAAAATAATCTACATCTAAAACAAGTCATTTGAAGGGAACATTTGTTCAACATCCCAGAGGCTTCTTTTGTGTGACTTTCTTTAGTGACCTGTGTTAGGACAATCTCTTTGCAAGTTTCAGCAGTGATCTGTTATCATATGCACATCCTATCCTCCCTGGTATTGGTTCTCCATTGGGTGGTATAAATAAAACCAAGCAGTGGCTCAAAACTCATTAATTCCTAGCAGCTGCTTGGTTTGGTATAAATAAAAAGCGGCTTCCTCAGCCACCTGCCTAGCCGTTGCTCAACGACCTTGACAGCTAAGCCGCTGCTTAGGATTTGGTATAAATAAAACTAAGCCGCGGCTCTCTGTTGGTAGCAGCGGCTTGCTTTTTTCTGAGGTACCTCATTTGCGGACTCAGCTTGCTCAAGTGAAGTTTTTAATCGTATTGGTGGGATTCATGGGGGTGATTTTTTTAACGAATATGAGTAATTTATAAGGAACGTATGGATTATGATGTGCACAGATGTAAAGAACCGGTTGTACAATAAAATTGTAAAACATGTGTAACTTAACTTTGTTATTTTTCTTTTTAATAATAATAATAATAAAATTAATACATAATTATAGGTCTAACACATTCTCATATTTTACTGGTATCAATATGAACTAAAATATTTCAAACGTGATTAATTCTTTTTTTGAACGACGTAACTAATTAGTGGTACTTACGAATATTGTTGCCGTGGATCGTAACTTGACATTCCCGCACGCAATCTGGTTGCTATGAAAACAAAAGAAATCTCCGTGCGGTAAAAATTACAAAAAGCACTAGTGCCGTAAGTAAAATCATCATAATACAAGCCTTTATGGAAGACCAGAACCAAGGCGACTTTAACAGGACAAATATTCGGTCCCCATAACAACCAACATATGCGAATCACTTTCTAAAATATAACATCCATCTCCAATAGTGTATATACATAATATTTTCAGCTAATATCTCAATTAATATGCGATAATGGAGGCTAAGGCCCGACTCAGGGCTGTTACGCCATAAGAAGAAGAAGAAGAAGAAGAAGATCTCAATTAATATAAATAAATTGATATAAATATTCATCCTGCAAAAACCAGTATGCAAGCGCCTCGTTTTTTCAAACTCTTTCCTCGATCCGTATGCACCGCTTACGGCAATTGTATCGCAATATACTAAAACGCTATTTCAAATTGTAATACTGTAAACTAAATAGGTTAACTTCAAATCTATTATATAGCAAGCAGATTCAAAACGAACGTATTTTATAAATTAATTAATTATGGGAACTAATGAAATATTAATAAAAGAACTACATATATTAATGTGAGACACTGTTAAGTATGAAATGTGTTTATTAGAAATAAGTATAATTGTATCTGTCTACTGTTCTAGTTAAATGCTTAATATATTAATTTACAGGCCTAAACATAATTTTTAGTTCCCTAAAATCAAGGTTTACTAATAAAACTAATAATAAGAGAATATTGTAGGAGAAAAATTCCTCTGACACTGGGACTTGAACCCAGGACCTTTGGATATCCAGGACTTTTGTATACTAGGCCTCACTCTCTTGTCTCTTTTCTTTCTCCCAAAATAGTTTTTCTTTCTTTAAATTCAGTATTCAGAATTTGCACGATCTGCTTTTGAAATACACTATTTTCTTCAACCATTCTGATACATTATAGGCCTACTAAACTTTAAATTTTAAATCGCTGCACAGACAGTCAAATGGCATGTTTGTTTACTCAGCTGCTATGTGTCGTGCGACATGGGATGCAGGTGTCCAAGCACTTTCTACCAGTTGACTGAGCCGCGGCTTGGCAGGGAGGGGAAGTTTTTATTTATACCAAACAGACAGCGGGTGCTAGATTCTCAACCTTCTCATGAGCAACGGCTTGGTAGCAGTGGCTTCGTTTTATTTATACCACCCATTGTTTTGATATCCAGGTGGAATCTTTAACTTTGCACTTTGCTAGTATCACCAAGTTTTGAAGAAAAAGTTCCAAGGTGTGTAAGTAATGTACCTGGATGCTCTTATTACAGCTAAAGCATCTGTAACTTTTGAGCATCCTGTTTACTAGCTCAACATAGTTTTCAGCTATGTGGTTGCCCAGAAAGTTTCTCACAACCTGGGCAAATGATATCCATGCCTTTTGCTTAGCTTCATTGATTGAATATATGAAAGCAGGGTCATTTATGACTGGTCTTATTTGAGGGCCATCAAACAATCCAGCTCTTAGTTTTTCTGTACTGAGCACAGGCAGTTTTCGTCCTGTATATGCAAAGCATGGTCAGGAGCCTTCACAAGCTGTTTCATCAAGCAAGATTTTGTTTCGCCCAATTTAAGAGTTCACAGATAAAATTTTCCCCCTGTAACCATGTTCTCTCTCATAGGCCACTCTCTTCTCAACCAGTGGTCTCTTTTGCTGTCCCAGAAGCACAGGAAACAAAGATACTGTGCAAAGCCATATTCCTGACCAAGGAGGAAGTTGACCAAATATCCAAGAAGGACTCTTGTCTTCATGACAGAACACAAGATTGTTTTCCTGGGAAAAGAAGGGTAGCAGATTTTCCTCTTGTACGGTAGAATGTTAATTAGCTAAAGGAACTAGGTTTATACCATAATACAAAATTTGACAATGAATTATTTAAAAATAAGTATCGGGGTACAAGAGTTGTACAAAGAAGCAGATATTATTAGCTTTAAAGATGTTATACGTTAGTAGCACAGTATATAAAAAGAGCAGAGCTGATAGAGAAAAACTGTTGATTTGGAATTAGCACACCAAGTATCGTAAAAATCTGGTCCAACAATTCGAGGCTCCTAACAAAAAGTAATTTTTGTCATAAATACTCCAGATTCCTAAAATAAGAATTCAGAATGGTAAATGTTAAAAATTGAGTGATGATAAAAAAAAAAAAAACCTAGTCAAAATAAGGAATGATTCTGTAAGTGAATGTAGACTGTTACAGGAAGATTACAGATGTACCGGTAAGCATTGAGTTTTATATGCATTTAAATAATTGTTAAATTGTCTTGCTTCACTCATACAGAGCCCTGACCCCATTAATTGTAATTACTCACCCCATTGGAAAAGTCAATTTTGTGAACCAAGCAGTGGCTCAAAACTCATTAATTCCTAGCAGCTGCTTGGTTTGGTATAAATAAAAAGCGGCTTCCTCAGCCACCTGCCTAGCCGTTGCTCAACGACCTTGACAGCTAAGCCGCTGCTTAGGATTTGGTATAAATAAAACTAAGCCGCGGCTCTCTGTTGGTAGCAGCGGCTTGCTTTTTTCTGAGGTACCTCATTTGCGGACTCAGCTTGCTCAAGTGAAGTTTTTAATCGTATTGGTGGGATTCATGGGGGTGATTTTTTTAACGAATATGAGTAATTTATAAGGAACGTATGGATTATGATGTGCACAGATGTAAAGAACCGGTTGTACAATAAAATTGTAAAACATGTGTAACTTAACTTTGTTATTTTTCTTTTTAATAATAATAATAATAAAATTAATACATAATTATAGGTCTAACACATTCTCATATTTTACTGGTATCAATATGAACTAAAATATTTCAAACGTGATTAATTCTTTTTTTGAACGACGTAACTAATTAGTGGTACTTACGAATATTGTTGCCGTGGATCGTAACTTGACATTCCCGCACGCAATCTGGTTGCTATGAAAACAAAAGAAATCTCCGTGCGGTAAAAATTACAAAAAGCACTAGTGCCGTAAGTAAAATCATCATAATACAAGCCTTTATGGAAGACCAGAACCAAGGCGACTTTAACAGGACAAATATTCGGTCCCCATAACAACCAACATATGCGAATCACTTTCTAAAATATAACATCCATCTCCAATAGTGTATATACATAATATTTTCAGCTAATATCTCAATTAATATGCGATAATGGAGGCTAAGGCCCGACTCAGGGCTGTTACGCCATAAGAAGAAGAAGAAGAAGAAGATCTCAATTAATATAAATAAATTGATATAAATATTCATCCTGCAAAAACCAGTATGCAAGCGCCTCGTTTTTTCAAACTCTTTCCTCGATCCGTATGCACCGCTTACGGCAATTGTATCGCAATATACTAAAACGCTATTTCAAATTGTAATACTGTAAACTAAATAGGTTAACTTCAAATCTATTATATAGCAAGCAGAT
This sequence comes from Ectobius pallidus, assembly GCA_964059195.1. NCBI lineage: Eukaryota > Metazoa > Arthropoda > Insecta > Blattodea > Ectobiidae > Ectobius > Ectobius pallidus. Next base: position 148,827,243 of record CAXKWD010000003.1, on the reverse strand, counting down.
TCAAAACGAACGTATTTTATAAATTAATTAATTATGGGAACTAATGAAATATTAATAAAAGAACTACATATATTAATGTGAGACACTGTTAAGTATGAAATGTGTTTATTAGAAATAAGTATAATTGTATCTGTCTACTGTTCTAGTTAAATGCTTAATATATTAATTTACAGGCCTAAACATAATTTTTAGTTCCCTAAAATCAAGGTTTACTAATAAAACTAATAATAAGAGAATATTGTAGGAGAAAAATTCCTCTGACACTGGGACTTGAACCCAGGACCTTTGGATATCCAGGACTTTTGTATACTAGGCCTCACTCTCTTGTCTCTTTTCTTTCTCCCAAAATAGTTTTTCTTTCTTTAAATTCAGTATTCAGAATTTGCACGATCTGCTTTTGAAATACACTATTTTCTTCAACCATTCTGATACATTATAGGCCTACTAAACTTTAAATTTTAAATCGCTGCACAGACAGTCAAATGGCATGTTTGTTTACTCAGCTGCTATGTGTCGTGCGACATGGGATGCAGGTGTCCAAGCACTTTCTACCAGTTGACTGAGCCGCGGCTTGGCAGGGAGGGGAAGTTTTTATTTATACCAAACAGACAGCGGGTGCTAGATTCTCAACCTTCTCATGAGCAACGGCTTGGTAGCAGTGGCTTCGTTTTATTTATACCACCCATTGTTTTGATATCCAGGTGGAATCTTTAACTTTGCACTTTGCTAGTATCACCAAGTTTTGAAGAAAAAGTTCCAAGGTGTGTAAGTAATGTACCTGGATGCTCTTATTACAGCTAAAGCATCTGTAACTTTTGAGCATCCTGTTTACTAGCTCAACATAGTTTTCAGCTATGTGGTTGCCCAGAAAGTTTCTCACAACCTGGGCAAATGATATCCATGCCTTTTGCTTAGCTTCATTGATTGAATATATGAAAGCAGGGTCATTTATGACTGGTCTTATTTGAGGGCCATCAAACAATCCAGCTCTTAGTTTTTCTGTACTGAGCACAGGCAGTTTTCGTCCTGTATATGCAAAGCATGGTCAGGAGCCTTCACAAGCTGTTTCATCAAGCAAGATTTTGTTTCGCCCAATTTAAGAGTTCACAGATAAAATTTTCCCCCTGTAACCATGTTCTCTCTCATAGGCCACTCTCTTCTCAACCAGTGGTCTCTTTTGCTGTCCCAGAAGCACAGGAAACAAAGATACTGTGCAAAGCCATATTCCTGACCAAGGAGGAAGTTGACCAAATATCCAAGAAGGACTCTTGTCTTCATGACAGAACACAAGATTGTTTTCCTGGGAAAAGAAGGGTAGCAGATTTTCCTCTTGTACGGTAGAATGTTAATTAGCTAAAGGAACTAGGTTTATACCATAATACAAAATTTGACAATGAATTATTTAAAAATAAGTATCGGGGTACAAGAGTTGTACAAAGAAGCAGATATTATTAGCTTTAAAGATGTTATACGTTAGTAGCACAGTATATAAAAAGAGCAGAGCTGATAGAGAAAAACTGTTGATTTGGAATTAGCACACCAAGTATCGTAAAAATCTGGTCCAACAATTCGAGGCTCCTAACAAAAAGTAATTTTTGTCATAAATACTCCAGATTCCTAAAATAAGAATTCAGAATGGTAAATGTTAAAAATTGAGTGATGATAAAAAAAAAAAAAACCTAGTCAAAATAAGGAATGATTCTGTAAGTGAATGTAGACTGTTACAGGAAGATTACAGATGTACCGGTAAGCATTGAGTTTTATATGCATTTAAATAATTGTTAAATTGTCTTGCTTCACTCATACAGAGCCCTGACCCCATTAATTGTAATTACTCACCCCATTGGAAAAGTCAATTTTGTGAACCTGAGAGCAGTTGTGGTATAACTGATCTCTGTACTTTTTAACAAAAAAATTGATACAAAAATGACATAACTCATTCAGCCTTAACGTGGATCTTGAAATGTTCTTGCTCTTCATGTATATGGCCCCATTGTAGGGGTGTGGAATCTGCTGTCACAACTCATGAAAAGCCATATTGCTTACTAGGTAGAGCTTAAAATCTAAGCTTCTGGAAGATTATGGTTGGCTTATAACTACCCTTCAGGTAGTTTGTACAAAGAAATGTTTGAAATAAAGAGTTCAGGTTTAGCGCAAGCATTGAAAGCAGAAATTATAAAGTCACTGCAGCCGTTATCAAGAAAATCATTAAAAATGTTAATTGTATGTATGGTAGTCAAAATAAGAAAATGTCCTTGCTGTGCTTCAAAGCCTCTCACCAGAACTTGAATGACAAACAGTAATGCATTAATGCAATAACTGTTCATATTTTATAGGGACACACAAGGTCTACAAAATATTAAGAGTATTTGGAGCTGATGAAGCGAGCAAACAGGAGAAAATTCTTTAAAAATAGACGTTCATTACAAGTAAAACCGTTTATCACCAAAATTGTTTAAAAGTGACTTTCTGATTGAATTTATGTTATGTGAGAATTTAGCGTCTTTAAACGTTTTAAACTGGAACTTTTTTTTTTTTTTTAAATACATTATTTTGTTACCTCATATTTAGGATTTTTAGGTCATATTTAGTCATTTTTAAGGGCATATTTGCAGTCTCATTTACCACTCTTTTAAGTCATAAACATCCGAACCCTAGTGATTAAACGGTAATTTATGGAAGATTAGACTGTCGTAGATGTGAATGACGTCACGGCTGTCCAGCAGGTTTTTCTGTACTTATGGGGCAGCTAGAAACATCAAATTTGCACGCTTATGGCTGTTGTATGTTCAAAATTTTACGATTCTATTTGTCCTGTGTGTGTCAAATACTTCATAATGTGAAGAAAATGTACAAAATTTACTTAAAATAAAATAAATCTAAGGGATAACCGATGGAGATACAACAAAAAGTGATAGGACCAAACTTGTAGATCTCTCAAAATGCGTTACTGCTGCTGCATTCGGTTTTTTGATATGTCTTACTGTTTAGCTACTATAAGCCTTCAAGAAGGTCTGTACGACCTTAAAGTTGCATCTGCCATGACACATTTTCAGACATCAAACACGAAAACTAGATGTGATACAAGAACATAGTGAGAATTCTGAAATCAGAAGATGTTATTTAGTTAAAATCACTTATTTCCCTATTTTGCGGACCATAAGACCTTGAAAACAGAGCCTTTAAAGTTGGGTGTGCCTAATGGTCCGAAGTACACTAAAAAGAAATAAAATTACGGTAAATACTGCAAAAATACCATAGTTATATGAACAAGGTACATTGCAAACGATAAGATAGTTGCACGTTTTGGCACAGACTATACATCAAGGCACTTGTCACAATCGTAAATTGAGGGTAGCTGGAAGTCATGTATACAATGCAAAAAGAAAGGAATATAGAGTTCTTTTATACGAAGGAGTTGTCTCCGCCGGGAGGTTTAAATGAAGGCAATGGCATCTAAACAGCCTTGTCCCATTACACTTACTGTATGCTGAATTGAGTGTTAGAGGGTGTAAAAGTATTTTCAGTCTTTCATGAGAAATCAGTTCGGTTTTTAAAATTTACGCGATGCCACCTTTACAGAAGAGATTTTCGTACAAGGCAGGCTTTAAGTTAGAAGTGATTTACACTGATTCCATTGAACACGGTTATAATTTGTTTATGCAGTGAAGTATATTATTCCCTTTAAAACGTTTAGTTTACAGTCACATTAAACTTCTTTTCGTTTAAATTTCCATCCTAAAATCCAGGTGCGTCTTATGGTCTGGATCGTCTTACAGTCTGTAAAATATGGTAAATGCTTAGCTGCAAAAGTCATGCTGGGTAGTGTTATTAGTTGAACCTCTTGAGTTATCTGGAAGTGATTTTATTCCATCAACGCCAATCCCACAGCAAAAATGAAGACACGCTTCATCTGAGTGCAAAAATGAGTCAAGTGACAGTGACATTCGTGATGACTAGACCATTGACAAGTCCCCTGGCCCCGACAACATCCACCCAGAATTTTTTAAACTCCTGGGAGAAAAAGCAAAGTCTGTACTACTATCTATTTTCAACTTATCATGGAACACCAAAGTCCCAGCAGCCTGGAAAAAAGCAATCATTGTACCAATTAAAAAAAAAGAAGGTAAATCTGCACATGACGTCAACAGTTATCGACCAATGGCATTATTAAGCGTAATTGCAAAAACTATGGGGTCAATGATCTCTAACAGATTAACATGGTATCTAGAAACCCAAGATCTCCTGTCACCAAGACAAGTTGGCTTCCAACAGTTGCACTCTACCAATGAACAAATCGTACGCCTCAGACAAGAAATAAAAGACTGCTTTAACAAGAAAGAAGATACTCTATAGAACATTCGAACCTTAAAATGCAGTACAGCGTAAATGGAGCGCCCTGTTGCCAAGTCGACTCGAGGAGGAGTGCCGCTAGAGTGTGAAGTTAGGCCTATACATTTGTAGTTTGAAATTTAAAGGTCATTTGTAAATGGATATCTGAAGGATGGCAAATTAAATTTATCATATCTTAATCACTATTGCTGCACTCAGACAGCGGATGTACACCTGCTATGATTTCTGTACGCCCTGATATTCCCGCTCTTGATATCCTGGGTTCGGGAGATGAACTTGATGATGAATTTCATCGGTTTCGATGAAAGCTGCTTTATTACCCCGTCTTAAGTAATGGAAGCCTATATCATTTAAGAAATTATACAACGTAGTTTTGGAAAATTGTGGTAAAGAATCGTCTCCATTTACCCGAGTCAAAATCACGTTCAGAGTTGGTGGTATGTTTTCAAATAAAAGAGAGTGAACCACCCAACGCACTCTACTTTGCACAATATCATCATATTTAATTTTCCTTGCATTTTTCTGCCATCCTTCTCTTTTTTGCTTTTTCTTGGCGGGAGTTCGCAAAGGACCCTGTGTTTACTCCTTCCTTATTGCATAGATTGTTCTTTCGGATCTTTAGCCATTTCACTGACTGCACTACTCACATTCAATGTCTTTAAAAAATAAACCAGGACACTAATAATAATACTATGTTCTTTCCCCTTAGTTTACCTATGGAACGTTTCTTTCGAATTTGAGGATTCATTGTACACTATTCTACAAAGCCCCCTCGCACGGGAGTTAAAACTACACAAATTTAAACACGAGTACAATCCACTTGTCCTCAACACTTGTACGTCAACCACTGATTTTTATTTAATAAATATTATATTACTGACGAAATTAACACTGCACAGTCTTGTTTCAGAGACTGCTACTGTCAGTTCCAGCCAGCCATTAGAGTCATGCATGAAACCAAAACAAAGGAGATCTTTCTTCCTGTCATAAATTACGAACTAAGCAAGATATGGACTTTGTGTTTATTTTAAAAATAACTTCCATATCCCAAGACCGTTTGCCTCGCTGTGACCCCCCATGTAAAATAAATAGCAAAGAAGTTAGCCAGCGACTGACTTTTTCTTGTTTGAGCCTAAAAATCTCTGAACATGACTGGAAAGAAAGACACATACTGCATTTTCTGATAACTCAAATTTAAAACCAGATGTACCTACAATGAGCTGAAATAGTCCTTTACCAGCAGTGAACAAATTAATATCATATTACATATCAAAGAGGAGTTATGGCATGATAAGTTCCATGCAATGAATATTTTGCATTTGGCGAAACTTTCCATTATTTTGTAATTTTCATACCCAATTATTTGTTTAATATTGTTCATGTTAACGGCATCAAATGCGGCTTGAAATTCTGTAAATAACTCTGTATCCACTCATTTTAAACGAGAAATTTCAGATTTATGGGTATTTGGCAACCCCACTACATTAGAGAAGGATAGCGCTAACCTAAAAATGCGGGAGAAGGAAAGAGATAAATGATCCCATTGCTGCTGTACTGCATTTTAAGGTCCGAATGCTCTATAGCAACATTCCCTGACTTTCAATCGGCATATGAGACTCTGTTTGGAGAAACAAACTACTACTAAGACTTCAGAAAATAGGCATCTCCAGCAACATGTTCAGATGGATATTCGGATTCATTAGCCAAAGATTCATTACCACTAAATTCAATAACTCACTCTCCAAGTACAAACAGACACACCGAGGTCTACCTCAGTCCTAAACACAACTTTATTTAATATTTATATAAACGACTTACCTCCCATATTAGAAGAATCAGACATGAAAACAGCACCGTTTGCAGATGATATTGTCATGTGGGCTTCAGGAACCCAAAGACAAAAAAAAAAATCCCAATTCTGTCCTAAAAGCTTTGGAACAACTGCACGAATGGAACATATCAAATCTGATGAAACTCAATAAGAGCAAAAGTAACTACCAAATATTTACACTTGGCAAAAAGGAAAGAGAATTTAACATTCATTACTAGGGACCGGATTCTTAGGTTTTTACCTATTTTTTTCCTTACTTCCTAAACAAAAAGCGCTAATACACTTCTTCGAATCATGTCCATAGGATTCACCCACATTAATTCTGTGGTACCTAAAAATACCTAAATAGGGTATAAACACCTAAATATACCTAAACGGGATATAAAACCTAAAATATCTAATTTAGGCTACTTTTTTCTTTTTTGTTTGGCAGTTGACAAATCGATAATTTGCGGAGAGACAATCATTTTTGTCGGGTTGAAATTAATACCACCAGCGTTTCGTTCAACCCATATTGTCGTCTAGGATGGACAGTATCAAGAGAGGAAGTGTAAGAGTACCGGCGTATTCCTTATAAAATATTTGTAATAACAACCATCGTTGCCGTGTATGAACAAGGATATAGATTTCTGTGTTTTAAAGCGCTTGTTTGCCTTTAGTACTTCCCTGTTATTCATACTGAGTGGTCACACTGTGAGTTTTAAGAATACGTGTTAATTATACCAAAACAAATGAAATCGAGTTTATTACGGCAGTGGATTGGCGACAACGTGAATTTCTTCTGAGGTTATTTTATGACGTTGCACTCCGCGGGTTTCTACGTCTGCTCTGTATATGCTGTATATGACAGACGTCATTCAATACAACCCACAGTTGAGAATCTTGAAAGATATTTAGTGATATACTGTAACCAGGAAATGTGAGGGAATCTTACTTTCACTGCATCTTTGGTTGTTTATGCTTTCTTTCTTCAATTGTGTAATATTGTCCTAAAGCAAGTTTACACAAATTTAAGTCAATTTTGTTAAGTTATACTTTACAGGTATTATGTATTAAATCCTATGTAGCACATTCAAATTCATTAAACCAATTATTCTACCCAAAAAACGATATTTTGGACAAAAAACCTAAAAAAAAAAAAAAAAAAAAATATTTCACTTAATGGAAAATCTAAAACAGTGTTTTTAAAAACCTAAAAATCCAGTCCCTACTCATTACAACGGACAATACCTTCCTAGAACTCATGAATCAAAGTATCTTGGAGTCGTTTTCGACAGCAAACTAACATGGAGAAATCACATGAACTATATTTCAGGAAAAGCCTGCAAAAGATTCTCACTTCTGAAAAGATTAGCAGGAAAGAAATGGGGATGCTCAAGAAGCACCTTGAACCACTACATACAAAATGTTTATATTGCGGAGAAAACCTAATCACTTCACCTTATATAAACGAGATAGAACGTGTTCAAAATCAAGCAAGCTCTTAGACTCATCACTGGTGGAATCAAAACAACCCCAATAGATTCTATGAGATGCCTCACTAATACTAACAGCATCAAAATGATATTAGAAGAAAAATCAAATCCACATATAAGGACATCAACAAACAAAACCTGACAACGCAATCTCAAGGGGGAAAAAATGGAACTCCCTGTATAAAAACCCACAGATAATTCCTGATCTGCCACGCAAATCACCTGTAGATTGGCGACAGGCCGTGACTGCTTAGCGAAATATCTGCATAGAATTGGAATATTTTAGTCCCCAAACTGCCCACCGTGCAATTCAAATCAAGAAATGGACATCTTAAAACATGTACTTCAGTGGCTAAATATGAGATATCTAAGAAAAATATTGGAGTGCAAGAGGACAAATGACTTTGTTGTCAAACGTCTGGCATTAGAAAACAACGACAACATTTTAAAATCCAGTAGATGATAATATTTATCCTTAAAATATTCTTTGGTTGACTGAAAGATAAGAAAGCCTTTATAAACAGCTTAAAGGAAAATCTTTAAGCTCTTTATATGAAAGCTTTCACAGCTGATGTTCATACGGTTGAAACTTTCTGGCCTCTCAGGCTATGCCATGGGATGTTGATCTGGATGTTTTGGTAGATCTGTAGTAGATGATGGGATCTCGGTCAAATTTTCTTTGGCAAAGTCTTTTTGCTGACTGATGGGACAGTTGCTCTTTGGCAAGAATTTACCACCAGATGTACAGACAGCTCTGTTGACTACGGCTGGTTGGCTGTTGATTTGTCATGCTAGTGTTATCATATTTCTAATTTGTTCTGAGTTTTAGTTATTTTCTGCTAAAATTGTTTTTATGTTTATTTCAATGGTTTCTCGTCGTAGTCAGGATGATAATTAGTTGTTGTTGCCAGGATTTTTGTTTCCTTAAAGCAAATGCCATGCTTCATGCCTGAACACTGAATATGTGTTTTTTTGCAGTTGCTGATTTTTTCATTTGCCCCATTCAGTTTAGGCAATTTGTTATATCACTATTCCTTCCATTCCACAATTTCAGAATTCTTGGTATTAGTGAATTAGATATATTTTGTGCAAAAATCATATAAACTGTACATGCTGATATTAACTTTGTTTCAGAATCTCCCCTTTGCATCTGAGTGTGATTTGAAACCATCCGACAGTAAACAAAGTCAGCCTATTATGAGGTATGACCAACATGAATACGACCAGCATAAACCAGCATACACGTTCCCAGTAATGGACATGACACAACCACCACCTGGATATCCACCTACAATGACATCAGATCATGCTTCTGCTCATCGGAAGGAAAGTCCCCTTGAAGATGGTGAGCAGGCAGACTCAGAAGTGGAATTTGTGGAGCGATCAGGGTAAGTGAATTCTTTTATTTAAAAATGCCCTCTCTAGTAGTTAAAAAAATACCCTCTCATGATATTCATCATCAAACCTTCATTGATGCTGTTGGTAAGTATAAACTGTTGCTGCATATCATTGGTTGAAGTAATGCAAATGAAAGAACCAGTTATTTGTATCATTCTGGGTTATAATTTCTAGATATTGATTCAGTAATAGGATAGAAGATTAATCTTTTTCATATTCATTTCAATAGATGCAAGGAGGCAGTCTAGTATAATCGACGTTCGAACTTGATTCGGATCACTACCAGGTATTTGCGCCAGTTCAGGAGAAACTTTTATTAAACAAAGCAACTAGGCAAAATTTTGATATAGAGAGATTCAATGTGGAAAAGCTAGGTGAAAACCAAAGTAGGAATGCTTTCCAAATCGAGATTTCAAATAGATTTGCATTTGTAGAAAACACTGCAGAACAAGAAGTTAGGGTTGATGTAAATATCAATAAAACCTGGGAATGCATTAAAAACAATATTAAAGCAGCCGCAATAGAAAAATTAGGTCCGCTTGAACCGAAACCAAATGAACCGTGGTTCAATGATGAGTGCATTAAATTAGTAAATGCAAGAAAGCAGGCAAAACTACCGTGGTTGCAGAATTCAAATGACTGTCAAAAATCTCAACAATGGCTCTAGAGCAGTGGTTCCCAAACTTTTCAGTCCGCGGACCCCTTGAAAATATTTAAATTTTCGTGGACCCCTTCTGGGTTTTGAAACAAAAACTACCGTATTTTACGGACCATAAGACTCACTTTTTTACCTTAAAAAAAGAGCCGTGAAAATTGGGTGCATCTAATGGTCCGAAGTACATTAAAAAATATTAAAATGGTAAATACGTCAGAACACCATAATTATAAAGAAGGTGGCACAGACTGTATATTAGTGCATTGTCACAATAGTAAAATGAAGGTAGCAGGAAGCGAGGTGTACAATGCGAAAAGAAAGTAATGTTGAGTTATTTTATACGAAAGGAGTTGTCTCCGCCGGGTGGTTTAAATGAAAAGCATGACCTCTAAATAGCCTTGTCCCGTACACTAACCGTATGCTGAATTTATGGTTAGAGGGTATAAAGCTATTTTCAGTTTTTCTTGAGAAATCAGTTCAATTATTAAAATTTACGCGATTCCACCTGTACAGAAGAGATTTTTGTACAACGCAGGTTTTAAGTTAGAAGTGATTTACACTGATTCCATTGTACAAGGTTATAATTTGTGGCGTTATGGCATAAATCGTGGGTGAAAGGGATGTCGCGGAAGATGATTGTAGCATTGCAGGCGATTTATAAAAATGTGGAATTTTGTGTAAAGTACGACAGTACAAGGGTATCGGAGAGTTTTGTCAGCGAGATGGGGGTGAGGCAGGGTTGTATTTTGTCTCCTTTATTATTTAATATGTTTATAGACAATATTGTTGATGTAATGGGACAGATACATATGGAAGCACCTGAGGTGGGGAATGTACATGCTCCTGTGCTTTTATACACATATGACATGGTGTTATGTTCAACGACGATTCACGGACTACAACTGGGACTAGACAGGCTTCAAACTTACTGCAAGGAATGGTCACTTACTGTTAATACAAAAAAGACTAAGACTATGACCTTTAAGAACGGATCAGTTCATAGCAGGGAAGAGACATGGACGTATGCGGGACAATCTTTGGATAACGTGAAGAACTTCGTGTATTTAGGATTGACACTTACTATGAACGGACGATGGGCAAAGCACATTGAGCTGACGAAACATAAAGCGGATACGTAGCAAAATTCCAGACATGCCAATAGGTGTTATGGAAACTCTGTACGGGGCAATAGTGAGATCGACGATGACTTATGGGGCTGAGATATGGGGTTGGGAAGAAACAGGGAATCTAGATCAGGTCAGGACGCGTTTTTTGAAAGGGATTTTGAGGGTAGGGAGGTGTACTGCAAACTGTGGCATTATGAGAGAGTTTGGAGCGCATAGTGAGACTATAGAGTGTAAAATTAGGGCGGTGAAATATTGGTTACAACTTATGCTGGGGGATCAGTCTCTAATTAGAGCAATATGTTATCAAGAACAGCTAAGAATAGGAGGAAATACGTGGGCTTCCAAATTAAGAAAGGGATTAGAAACAATTGAGATGGGATACGTTTGGATGGATGGGCAGGGAAATAGGAGAAGTGTGTGGAGGAAGGTTAAGAACCGTTTGAAGGATATTGATAGACAACAGACAAATGCACAATGTCAGACTATGGTTTCACTTGAATTACAATCGCGGTTAAAATTGGATTGGGGGAAGGAGCAATACATAGGAAAAGGATCTAAAGTCAGTAAACTAGGCCTCGCTTGGATTAGACTCGGAGCTTGGAGAATGATTAAGATTACAGATGAAAACGGAAAGTGTAAGGGGGAAGAATCATGGTTTCATATTTTGGCGAATTGTGAAGGTTTGGAAAATTGGAGGGAAAAATATTACCATTATTTTTTATGGAATCAAATAGGGAGCAACGGAAATGTTTGGAGTTACTGACTGGGAAAAACGTTGAGGAAGACATTGGGAAGTTTTTAATGAAGGCGAGACAGCTCAGGTTTGAAAAAGCGACAAATGGAGAGCGGGTGTGGAGGGTGAGGAATAGATTTAGTTTGTTTGTGTTATTTTGTATTTATATTATTTGTTCTTTTTTTTGTATTTTTGCGTAAGCATGTACGGTCCATGTGGACCCATGCGATTGTTTGCATTGGAATTTGTAAAAAGTTAATTATTGTATTAAACACTTACGTACATTATGCAATGAAATACATTATCTCCTTTAAAATGCTTCGTTTATAATCAAATTAGATTTCTTCTCCTTTAAATTTCCATCCTAAAATGAAGGTGCATCTTATGGTCCGGAGCGTCTTATAGTCCGTAAAATACGGTAAATAAATACTTAGATTCAAATTTATTAAATTCAATAGTTAAAATAACAATATGGATGGTAACAAACAGAGTTTACTCCTTAATGTGAACAGTGAAGCTGCTTTTGATTAATTAGCTCTGCAATCAATGTTAGGTTTAATGTCTGATAATTTCAATATTAAGTCACTTTCAACTTCATGTTTATTTCTCAACTTTAATTTCAAGTACCTGAGGTGGGAGAATGCTCTTCCACATAGATAAGTAGTGGGGAACACAGTTAAGCACTTCAAAATTACGGGATATCCTATTTCTTCTTAAACCGCCTGCGGACCCCCTGAAACACCATCACGGACCCCACTTTGGGAACCACTGCTCTAGAGCCATTAAAACAAAGAAAAGTAACTATCTCAAAGACAAAGTAAATTAATTAGAGGAAAAAAGTAAAGACAAAAATGTTAGAGATCTCTACAAGGAAGTAAATAAGTTCAAGAAAGGTTTTCAGCATAGTACAAACATAATTAAGGACAATGCTGGCACTATACTCGCTGCTCTGAATAATATTTTGGATAGGTGGAAAAATTTCTTTAATCAATTATTAAATGTACATGGAGATATCAAAAGTGTAGAAAGTGAAATATTCACAGCAGAGCCGATGGTTGCTGAACCAACTCTTAGGGGGCTGTCACACTGGATTGATCGAGGGACAGCGTCCGACCGACAGGTATAATGAACCTATAGACAGCAGTGATATCAGTCACATAGCATCGATCAACAACGAGGGTGAGAGATCATCTGGTCTGTGAAATCAAACCTGTCCGTTTTTCAATCGCCAGTCGATGGCAAACTTCCTACCCACCTGAAGTTCAGAATTGATGTTGGAAGATTTAACTTACACAATAATGTCGTTTTAAACTTATATTTGAATGAAATATAATTGCACGAATCATTTAAGGCATTTAAAACGATATCTTCTTATGTCGTTTAATTTTAAAAACACAAAAATAGATCGAGTTGTAAGCACCTAGCGGTGGGCGATCGAACTACAACAAACAACAAACCTCTTTGCTCGGCCGACTGATGGAAGCTTGAAGTAAACAGATGTAGCCTGATATAGTAGGCATAATATTAAACCTTACATCCCAACACATGTAGTATGATAATGTGCAGGAAATAGGCATTCGTATTCCTAATAAGGTAATATACTTTACCTCTAATATACAGTGATGAGTAGACCTAGTAAAATCATATAGGTACATAACCTATAATATTTTCGTTGATCGATGACGCTCGATGCAGTGTGACAAGGAACAGAAATTTAGCCGAGAGCGCAAGATGGCAGTCGGCTGGTCTTGATCGATCGAAGCTCAGTGTGACAGGCCGCTAACAGAAAAAGAAACAGCTATAGGTAAACTAAAAACTCACAACTCTCCAGGCGTTGACCAAATTCCAGCAGAATTAATCAAGGCAGGTGGGACAAATTAAACGCAGAGATCCATAAACTCATTCTTATGATTTGGAAAAGGAGGCATAACCAAACCAATGGAAAGAATCTAATATTATACCGATCCATACAAAGGGACATAGGGCCAAATGTAATAACTATCGAGGAATTTCTTGGCCAAAAATTGCAAACTATGCACCAAAATTTCAACTGTCTTCAACGCTTTGAGGAAATTATAAATTTATGTTAACTGATGAAATGTAACCTACATATACAACTCTTTTGTGTAACAAACTTAGGTTCACTAAAATTTTGTATCTAATATTACAATGTGGATTTTTACTATTAAATTACCATTAAATTTCGTGTGTGTATAATGCAATTTTTCGTCAACTTCGTTGCACTATAACTCTGAAACCAGTTGAGTCTCAGTCACCAAATTTTTATCACATCTTTATATCATAAAGAGGTGTTATCTGTATAAATTTCATAATTTTTCACTCAGGCCTTTTTGAGATATTCTACTTCTAATATTGCCAAAATACGCTTTTGGGCATTTTTGAAAAATTGTATATAAAAAAAAAGAGAAAGTTCTCAAGCTTGAACCTTCTACAGTAAGTAGCCCTATAGCAGATCTATATAAGGAAAAAAATATATAGGCGAGTCTTTCTTCCTTTTAATAATTTTGCAGTACTAAAACTCCCATTTTAAGTTAATTTTCAATTTGTAGCTGTGAATTTTTTCTTCACTTTCCTCACTACTTAGGTAATATTATGTTAGAACAAAAATCTAGAGCATATCATTCTGATAATTTTGGTTTTTATTTTGTCTTGTTATCTATAAAATTTACAGAGTTACATACATTTGTGGAAAACACGTTTTCGGCCAAAAAACAGTTACAAAGCAAACTTAAAGTGCCTGCAAAAAAAAAAGTATGAGCATAGTTTTGAACTCGCCTAATATTGGGGAGTGTCTGGTAAACAAATTAGGAAAATCAAAAATGTTGTTTGTTTAAAAAAAGTTTAAATTGTTCATTTTGTTTAAAACAACCATTTTAATGTATAGGGCCTATATATATATATATATATATATATATATATATATATATATATGTATACAGGGTTGAAATATTTTAAACAATTTGTTTTAAACATTTTTAGCATATGTTTATAACACTTTTTAATTGGGTGTTAAATTTAATTATGCAGACAATTTACATTTTGTCAAGCCAATGACACCCTGTGCTAAGATGTTCAAGATTTACGAGTCGTAGACTTAATAGTATTTGAAAATACATTTTGTACCATTAGTATTTGTTTATGATTTAATAGTTCATGATTAATAAAAAATAATACAAACTAATGTTTAATTACTGCCTTTACTGCTCAACTGATGATTGACTTTCACCATGCTTTACGTTTTAAACAAACTTAAAAAAACACAAGCACTTGTTTTAAACATGTTTTAAACACTTGTTTTAAACGTTTTGTTTTAAACATTCCAACCCTGCTTGATGTGGAGCGCGAGAGATAGTGTGCAAGTGTGTCCGAACAAATCCATTCGTCGTTGTTCTCAGCAGTTAGGCATTTCAAGAAGTTCATTGCAGAGGATTCTCCTGAAAGATCTGCACATGCATCCATACAGAGTGCAGTTAACCCAGGAACTTAAACCAATAGACCATTTGCTACGAAGACAGTTCGTTCAGTGGATTCTTGAGAGGCAACATGTGGACCACAACTTTGCAAACAAAATTATCTTTACTGACTATGCTCATTTCCATCTTTGTGGCTTCGTGAACAAACAGAACTGTCGCATTTGGGGAACAGAAAACCCTCAAACAATTAGTGAAAAGGGATTACACTTGGAACGAGTGACTGTTTGGAGTGGATTTTGGGCCGGTGGTGTGATAGGGCCTTACTTTCTCGAAGATGATGATGGTAATGCCACAACGGTTAATGGAGAACGTTACCGGAATATGGTTACCAATTTCTTGTGGCCTTATTTGGAGGGCATTGATATTGAACAGTTCTGGTTCCAGCAAGATGGCGCTACCTGCCACACCTCCAACGAGACTATTGGTTTGTTGCATGAGAAATTTCCAAACCGAGTTCTTTCGCGCAGAGGTGATCAAAACTGGCCACCAAGGTCATGTGACCTGACACCGTGCGACTTCTTTCTTTGGGGGTTTTTTAAATCGCAGGTTTATGAACACAATCCCCGAACCATACAAGACCTGAAGCAGGAAATTTGACGTGTCATCGCCCAAATCCAGGCGCAAGACTGTGCAAAAGTTATCACAAATTTCATGGATGGAGTCACTAGCTGCAGAACAGGACGTGGTGGACATATGCCAGATATAATTTTTCACACATAAATCGGAACATGTGCCCTTTGTAATCATGTATAAATACAGTAAAACCTGTCTTAAAGACCACCCTTCTTTAGCAACCACCTCCTTTAAAGACCAATTTTTCTAGGAACCGACAGTAAAACCCATAAGGCCAATGTTATTTGTACCCCTATTAAATGACCACCCCGACCAACGACCAGAGTTTCATTTGTGTTAAACTCTTCTATAATGACCAAAATCGTAAAAAATATTTACTCAAATGGTAGGCATTAATCAGCATTTGAACAGAAATACTGATGTGGGCACTGCAAGACGTCTCTTCAATTTTCAATACAGTACTTTTACACGAGTGATGGACGAAATGAGAATATGGTTGAACAATGCTTTGGGCTGTTAAATACCTTACAGTAGACAGCGTACAAGTACCGCGGCATGTACAGGATACATTCCAATCTCCTACCCTGACCTGCTTGTTTCAATACCCTTAAGAATTCATGCCTTTATTATCTATAATATCACAGTGACTCGGAGGGGTAATTCTATTTCTTATGAAAACATTTATTCAGTGGGCATGAGGGGGTTTCTGAAATTCTCGATTCTAAGAAGTGTGCCGGACGAGTCCCTTTCATTGTCCTCCAAGCAAAATATAATTTAGCAAAAATAGACGTGTTTTTCTTTTCCTGGAAAACATTACCCCGTTATACTGTCAAAGTAAGTAATAATCAACTGTGTGTTACATAATACACCTATTGCATTGTACCGTATTTATTCTATTGTATTTTCAGTTTCAAGACATAAAAATGCATTCCCCCTATTAAGAGATCACCCCTCTTAAAGACCACTTTTTCGTGGAACCAGCGATGGTCGTTATATAGAGGTTTTACTGTATATGTCATTTCTTGAAAACAAAATGTATTTTGTGCATTATTAAATCCGGCGTTCTTATTGGGACACCCTTTAGATTTTTAAAAAGCATACGATTCAGTT
Source organism: Ectobius pallidus (assembly GCA_964059195.1). Classification (NCBI taxonomy): domain Eukaryota; kingdom Metazoa; phylum Arthropoda; class Insecta; order Blattodea; family Ectobiidae; genus Ectobius; species Ectobius pallidus. Next base: position 148,810,494 of record CAXKWD010000003.1, on the reverse strand, counting down.
AGGCGAGACAAATATGCTCATTGAATTTGGGATACCAAAGAAGTTAGTAAGGCTGATCAAAATGTGTCTAAATGAAACGTACAGCAGAGTCAGGTTGCCATTAGAAGCGGCCTTAAGCAAGAAGATGCCCTATCGCCTTTACTTTTTAATTTCGCTTTGGAATATGCCATTAGAAAAGTTCAGGAAAATAAGGTAGGCCTAGAATTAAATGGCAGTCACCCGATTTTAGCTTATGCAGATGACGTTCGCTTGTTAGGAGATGACATAAACACAACTGAGAGAAATGCAGAAAGTCTTTTTGATGCCTGCAGAAATGTTGGATTGAAAATTAATTCAGAAAAAACTAAGTATATGGTAATGGAACGTCAAAATAATGGTCTACAAAATCGTAGAATAGCCGGTAAATCATTCGAACAAGTGGAAAAATTCAACTATCTGGGACCGTTAATTACACACACAAATTATGTTGTTGTTGTTGGCTAATGCTGAATTTCTGACAATGAAATCATTAATTCTCTAGCTCTCCAGTATTTTTCAATTAAAGATGTTGAGTTGGTAAGGGCTGTGCATTGTGGAAGGTGATCTTGGTCCATTTCTTCTTGGAGGTCGCATAGGGGGCATAGTGGTGAGGGGAGTATCCCAATTTTGTTGAGGTGTTTGGCAAGGCAGTCGTGACCTGTGAGTAGTCTGAAAATTGCAACCGCACTCTTTCTTGGGTGTCCAGGGATGTTCTGAGTTAAGACTGCTTCCCACCTTTTGTTTTTTGAGGCTTGGGAGTGAGAATTAATTATCCTTTTTGTTGCATGATAGGATAATTGTGTTAGGTTTTTGAATAATGCTGCAACCTTTCTTGGCCAGGTAGTCAGCTGAGTCATTTCCAGCTAGACCACTATGTGCTGGGATCCACTGAAAAACTAACACCTTGACGTGGTGGGGGGGGGGGGGGCTTAGTATCCAATGAGCCAGACGACCAATCCAGGAAAGTTTGGTTTTCCTAACTTACTGGTTGGTAAGAGGCAAGGAGAACTAAGTTTAGTCCCTACATGGGAAGAGGAAGACCATCACCTCAGAATAGAAGAACCATGTCTAAAATTAATATGCTGACCAATCATGGCGTGTGAAGCGTCCCCTTGCTGGTAAACAGGGGAAAAAGTCGGTGGACTTGCCTCATCAATCCTCCCAGCTAGGTCAAAAGGATGGTGCTCAATTAAAAACGGTTACACTCTTGCTAATATCTAGCACTCCAGTTAATGATGAGCGGAGGAGTTAAATTTAAATCCAGAGGTAAAAAAAGTCTCCCATTCGGGTCTCCGGGCGGGGACAACTACTCCAATCTCAAAGGCAAACACACAAATTATATTAAGGCAGAAGTCAAGTCTCAACTAAAATCAGGAAGTGCTTGTTTTTATGCAGTTCAGAAACTCTTATCTTCTCGTCTTCTGTCCAGAAATCTAAAAATAAAGATTTATAAGACTATTATCCTGCCGGTTGTAGTATATGGATGTGATACATGGATGCTTACTGATCTGGAAGAACATAATCTGAATGTGTTAAAAAACAGGGTGCTTAGGATATTTGGGCCTAAGAGAGATGGAAATGGGGACTGGAGAAATCTGCATAACGACGAGCTTCATGACCTGTACTCTTCACTGGATATAGTAAGGGTAATTAAATCACGGAGGATGAAATGGGCTGGACATGTTGCGCACATGGGGAGGAAAGACATATCTCATAAGTATTGACTGGGAGACCCGAAGGGAAAAGACCACATGGAAGACCTGGACGTAGGTGGGAGGACAATATTAGAGTAGATTTAAGAGAAGTAGGATTTGTGAGGGATGATTGGATAGACTTAGCACAGAATAGGGTTGAATGGCGGCCTCAGTTAAGCACGGCAATGAACCTTAGGGTTCCATAAAATAGTTAGTATTCAATTGAAAATAATTTATGGTCCTATTCTTTCCACTATACTTTTATTAAAAGATTGTTTTATCCACTATTATAAATAAGTGTCATTGTTTATATTATATTTTGTTTTAATAGTTAGTATTCCTTTACCTTGCTGAGGAATTGTTTATTGCCATTGAGTAAGTAAGTACATTCATTCCTTTCATGTCAATTTGCTTATTTAGCCAGCATTAAGATGAGGTTTTTTTTCACAAATTCGTCATTCCAAAAATATGGACTCATGTTACATTTGCAGAGCAAGCTTTGGTAGATGAAATCACTGTTTTTTCATTGTATAGTAGGTGATACCAAAAGTTAAAATTACTATATAGTCATTGTGGTTTTCATTGTAAAATTAATTGCAATTTTCCGTTATTGTTACATTCGTATTTGAATTTTGCAATGATACGAAAGTGCAAAAATCTAAACACAAGAAAAATAAACACATTGCGAATATAGTGTGTAATTGAACGGTTTGTATATTGACTAGGAGATGCCTGTGGCTTCGCCCACGATAATTCATTTAAAAATTAAAAATTAAGAGTATAATAATTATTAAAGTATTATATTTATTATACTTGCATGTGAATCATTCATAAACTAAGCCATTAATAATATTAATAAAACAGCTAAAATTCCGGTTTCAGAGTACATTCTAAAATTAGAAAGCGCCCCCTGGGAAAACTATATCAGAATCACTGCCTTCTAAACAGTATTACTGTAATTCTCGAGACGGCGGTGATCAGAATCGATTATGCCGTTCCAAAGAAACCTGTGAACACATAATACGTATTGTTTCTCGACTGTTTATTGACATGAATATGATGTGAATTTTATTTTATCAATTCAGTGTAATTTTCAGAAATTATATAATGTTTCAAGGGAAGGAATGGTTTGTTTGGATTATTATCAGCGATATTTCAAGAGTTAAACCATCAATATTTTACTGCTGGTGCCCCCGGTGCTTCGCCCGCCATGATTCATTGACTCCAGGATTTTTAAGAAATTTACACTGGTAGATTATTAAAAATGTTTGTGGTTGAGAGCTATGAAAATTGTAAGTAAAAATAAAATTAGAATATTTGTTCATTGCGTTCATTTCACTTAGGCCTTATATAATAAAGAAACGGTTTACCTAATTTTGTAGTCGTCATGAAAGTTTACACTGCGAGAGACAAACATCGCCGAGTATACCCGATGTCTCACGAAGCGGGCGAGCGAGCAAGCACGCTATTTAGGGCCGTTGAATTGTATAAGAGTAGATTTCTATCAAATTTATCAATTTTATGATATTACGATTCTATATTATCAAAGTAGCGGCACACTCAATACTATCTTCACTACATTAATGTGATCAGTAAAGTAGTGAACGGGTCATTCCACATCAAATCAACCAATGGTTCAAACGTCACATTGTCAGATCTTTATGATTTTTTAATTTTTTATATGAGGTAGTATTAGCTGAGTAGGTAAAAATATATATATTTTTTTTTACCTTTTTTAGACTTTTAGTTTTTGAGATAAATTTTTGAAAAATTTAAAAACAACCGTTTTTAGGAAGGCTTTGAAATATTTAAAAGCATTTTTTCAAAAACGGTTTGTCCTAGAAAGCTCAAATTTGTACCATTCTCTTTTGAATTACAAGGGCTTTAATTTTACATGTAATTTGACTGTTTCACATCACTCTATATTTTCCAAAAACTCAAAAAAAAATTTTATGAAAAACTTTAATAGGAATTTTTAATTTTTATGAAAAAATATATATTATTCCTCATTTTTTTATTAAGTTGAGTACAAATTTTCATGATGGTATTCCAGTGGTATCATACTGAAATTATTTTTTATCTGAATTGAGGCGTGTGAAAATTCTGGTAATTTGTTAATTGTTAGTTAGTTATCCAATGGCAGGATTTGATATGATCATCATCTTCCTTCTGGCTTCCCAATATAGATACACCAAGTCTCCACTTTGTTGTCTTTCACGATTAAGGCTGTTGCACTCCAGCAGGTGGGCTTAATCGATGATGGTGTCCTGTCCTTGGCACAGAACACATGCAGGGGACTGGAGGATCTTGAGTCTGCAGAGGTGGTGGGCCAGGCAGTCATGTCCTGACATTAAACAGAACAGTCCAACAGCTTCTTGACAATCTGCTTTCTTTGTCCTGTTACATAGTGTAGATACCGTTTCCCATTTTTCCCCTTTTGCGGCTTCCACATTTTCTAGTGCTTGTTTATGATCAAAAGTTTATTTTATTTCATGTGTTTTCTGCTTTATGGTTGTGGTGTTGTTGCCTTGGACTGCCCACATGGCAGCACATGATTCATTTAGCAGTTTTAATTATTTATTTACTACATCTGACAATACAATTACAATAAAATTAGATAATTAGTGCAATTTATTTAAAAACAGTGTAAGTTTTAATAACTGAAGTTTTAATTTTTTTCCTATTAAGTGTAGGCCTATTATTAAAAAATCTAGCAATTATATTAATAAATATGGGCGAAATCACAGACACCTGCTAGTTTAAAATAAAACAAAATAAAATATATAGGCTAACCTCAATACTACATAACCTCAATGCTACATAAGATTGGCCATGCTGCTTAAATAAAAACAAAAGAAAATTGTGAAATTGCTTAGGTAATAATAAACAGAAAAAAATGTTGAATCGTATAATGAATTCTGACTCTGATAGCCTGGCTCACTTAAAAACGAAAAATTTATAACTTCTGCCTGTTTCATCCATGAAATGTGAAGTATGCCACTTCATATTTTCCTTTCTAAATCTAAATAAATTGTGATAATCATCTTCTTGAGCCTCCATTTGCTCTCTGTACACTTTTTGCTTCATAATTCTTGTAAAAACAAGCATTTCAGATAAGGCATTGCCATCTTAAGCAAGGTCTGTACCACACTTGGAAATTTCACAGTATTTACTGGTATTGATAAGTAAATACTTATTATTCACATGTTTTGCAGTAGGTACTACTTGATCTAGTATGTACTGATTACTAATAAGCAACAGTATATACTGAAATATTACTTAAAATTTTGCAGTAAAAGCATTTACTAACTTTTATTCACTCCACCCATTACGTTACGTTTTACAGCAAAGTTGTGAGGAACAGAGTTGTAGAGCATTGAATTTCCTTTAAATATGTATATAGATATTTAATTTATCTTCAACAAAACAAAAGTTACAACAATTTGAAATTGTTAGGTAAAGTTTGTGATTTCTCAAGAAAATTGTACATTTATTTCCCAATTAAAGAACTATAACGATATATCTATGTATATACTTATATACACGTATACATGTAATGTACACACCACCTAATCAGTTGCAATGTATTCAGCGTCTGCAGGGGATGTGTGGAGGGCTCCATTTCTTCCTCTTCGTGTCTTCGTTCATTATAGGTATCTTGTTCAGAAGGCTCTCCTGGCAGTTTTAACATAAAGGGGAACAGTTCACCAAAACTTTCTTGCAGTCACATTTCAGGCTGCTGCAATCCTTCGTGCACTTACAAAAAATATTGCTTGAAATGCCTTGTGGTGCTGCAGGGTCTTTGGTCAGCACTGGAGCAAGATGATTTTACTTCCTTTACCCCACGACTCTGGGGGTAATTGGCTTCCTGCACCTGGTGGTATGTCTGAAAGGGATGTTATTTTGTTGCCCCCCTTGCTTGGAGGAAGTGACGAGAGATCAGGTTGTACATTGGTCATAGGCTTTAGAAATGAATGAATACGTGATGAATACGTAAAATTTGTCAAGACCCACTACCCAGGAGGAAGAGATGATGGTAACATCAACTCACCAAAAAGCACTAAGGCCGAACTTGGAAGACGCTACATAATGAGAAAGTCCATAGATATCTATTTCAATATGGGCAACGAAAAGTGCGTGAAGAACTATTCCTCCCCAGTCCGCATAATAAAGACAGAGTGATCAACCTACTGAGGTCTAAACTCGAGGAAGAGGCCATTGCAACGCATCAGACAATGCTGACATGCTGATTTTAAGTATAGCTATTGAACAATCGACGATAGAAACTTCTAATGTGGCTGTCATTGGAGATGTCGGTCTCGCATTGATATTTACCGCAAATACTATACCTAATCACAAAATTTACTCACCAAACCGGGGAGCGGAAAAGGTCTAACCAATGTTTACTGTACCCACCAAATGCAGCAGCTGGGAGTGAAACAAATTCTGTTCCTGCATGCTTTTATGGATGCGATTCAACTTCAGCAACATTCCGAAAGAGTAAACTTGGTTTTGCCAAACTTACCAAAAACACCCAGATATTCACAGAGCAGCCGAAGTATTTTATAACCCCTCCTCCTCACAAGTTGATGCTGAGGAAGCTGGATGAACATGCATGTTAAGAAGGTACGGCGCCCCAGCAAAGGAGAGCTCCCTAAACACCTACCGTTACCATTTGTTTCTAAAATCTATGACTATGATCTCTCGTCACTTCCACCCAGCAAGGGGGTAACAAAAGAACATCCCTTTCGGACATACCACCAGATGCAGCTCTGGTTAGGAAGCCATTAACCCCAGAGTCGTGGGGTAACGCAAGTAAAATCATCTTGCACCAGTACTGACCAAAGACCCTGCAGCACCACAAGGCATTTTAAGCAATATTTCTTGTAAGTGCATGAAGGATTGCAGTAGTTTTAAATGTGACTGCAAGAAAGTTTCGTTGAACCATTCCGTTTTATGCCAAAACTGCCAGGGGAACTGTTTGAACAAGATACCTGTAATGAACGTAGATGACGATGGGGAAGAAATGGAACCCCTCCACACATCCCCTGAAGACTCTGAATCAGATATAAAAAAAAGTGATGGATGATGACGGGGATTCTTAAATGTAGATTCCTAATATGTATGTGTGTGTATATGTAAATCTGTATATAAGTATATACATAGATATATCGTTCTAGTTCTTTAATTGGGAAGTACTTGTACTATTTTCTTCAGAAATCACAAACTTGACCCGACAATTTGAAATTGTTGTAACTTTTGTTTTGTTGAAGATAAATTAAATACCTATATACATATTTAAAGGAAGTTTAATACTCTACAACTCTTATCCTCACAACTTTGCTGTAAAACGTAAGGCTGATGAGTTAGAAAGACAAATTTAACAAAAAACGTGAGGCAAAAATTAGTTTTGGGAAAATTAGTGATATCCAGCAGCCCATATCTTGAAAACAGTTATAGATACGACAAAAGTGTATATGAACTAACTTGTAGAGAATTATGTCAGTTTTAATTTGTTATATAAAAATTTTTCCCTACGACGCACCATTTTCAAATTATAAGCGAAAAACCAAAAAAGTGAACCTTTCCCACCCCCATGAAGGGTAAGGGGCAGGGGCGGGGACTTTTAGTATGTTTACCTCCTAACGACCCCAACACATTCCCGAAGAAAAAAATTCTCCCCCTCTCCATGTCCTCTACAGCCCCTTTTACGGCATTCATTGACTGGACTACCTGTTGTTAAAATAAAATGCAAAACAAATAAGAATACTGCAAAGAAAAGCTCGAAAAAGTTAAATCAAGATTAAATGAAACTTTTTTCCATTCTGTCATCCAACAGGAGGATAACAAGAAGCCATTGGATAATTCGCAGACAGAAATTCTTAGTCAGCTTAAAATCAATCGTGAAGAAGCTGTTGGCAGTCTTTGGGACACAGAAATTTCATGCCTTCATTCCTCTAGATCTTAAAAACCCAAGTTTATTCATTTTCTGATGATTCAGAAACACATAGGGTACAGATCAGCCCTGGTGATGAAGACATTCCATTTCAAAAAATTGTGGGTTTTGTCGCTTGTGCTTATGATAAAGAGTGGTGGTTGTGCATGTTGACTCAAAAGATGATGTTGAAAAGAAAGTTAATGTTCCTTTCTTCACCCAAAAGGATCATCACCATCATTCACATATCCTAGGAGAGCAGCACTGCCAAAGAACTATATTTTGTGCAAATTAAATCCAACCACAGCAACAGGTAACCAAGTTCCAGCAGATGAGATGGCCAAAGCAGCAAAGTTTTGGCGAAGAAGAGAAATCACGTGTACTAATTTCAAGTGTAAAAATAACTGTTCCATGAGTGTAACGTAAGTTTGTTTTAATAAAATAGATCAGATTAATTTTCAACAGGAAAGAGACATGTCACTGCTTGAGTAACTTATGTTAGTTCCAGCTGTTATATTTACCACATGAACCATCATCACCCTATTATATAGACCTAACTTTTATCAAATCAAGTTATAGGGTATACTGGAAAAATCAATAAATTATTATTAGGATAAGTTTAAATACAATACATAAGATTAACAATTAACAAATTACCAGAATTTCCACACGCCTCAATTCAGATAAAAAATAATTTCAGTATGATACCATTGTAGTCCAGTCACCAGGTACTGAAAATTGGGGTTGCCTGGAAAAAGGTCCGAAGTTAATGATTTTTTTAGTATGTTGTATGTGGGTATTCTGTGGTGTAGAATCCAAGTTTTCCAATTCGAGAACCCTGTGCGGACTTCAGGGCAGCCGAAAAACCCGGAAATTTTGGGGCTTTTTTCAGTGTTTTCCTTATAACTCCTAAACAACGTATTTCAGCCTAAAACACTCCATTACAAAAATTAAAGAGCATGAAATTTCCTATTATTTTCACTGTTTACATGTTTTATTAAACCAAATACATACCGAGATATGGCGCTTCAAAGTTTTGAAAAATTTTCAAAATATCGTGAAACTGCGAAAAATGCAGCATTTTCCCTAGTAACTTTCATCTTTAAACATTTCTGCATGAATAACGTTCAATATACTACACAATAGAAATCCCATCCTTAATGAGTAGTCCAGTCACCAGGTACTTTTGCCTGGAAAAAGGTCCGAAGTTAATGATTTTTTAGTATGTTGTATATGGGTATTCTAAGGTGTAGAATCCAAGTTTTCCAATTCGAGAACCTTGTGCTAACTTCAGGGCAGCCGAAAAACCCCGAAATTTTTGGGATTTTTTCAATGTTTTTGCCTTATAACTCTTAACACCAACGCGTTTTATCTGAAAATACTCTTACAAAAATTAAAGGGCAATAAATTTGCTACAATTTGCACTGTTTAAACGTTATGGAGCTTCGAAGTTTCGAGTTATTTTTCAAAATATCGAAAACTGCAAAAAATGCAGGATTTTCCCTAGTAACTTTCATTTTTCAATATTGCTATATGAATAACGTTCAATAACCTACACAATAGAAACCCCACCCTTAATGAGATGTTCTTTTCAGAATAAAGAACACAATAATCGATACATAAACATGTATTTTATAAAAATGTATAATACATGTAATGACATGTGGATATATTAAGTACAAAATATGTAAATTATTACAAATTAGTCATTCATATTAATTCATAAAAGCCTTGATCTCTTTGTCCCAATGGCAAGTCGGCATCATCTCTCAGTGATTCCTCTTCCTCCTGAGCAATGATCTCATCGATGACTTCATCCTCCTCGTCGCACTCAACACTAACGATGTCAGACAGAACGGTTTTTTTCATACATAGTGAAAACTTTCTTCTTTCCTTGTCCAAATGGGTTTGATGTAGTGTCACACCCGCTTGCTGCATGAAGGAAAAGAATATCCTGAGTATTGTATTTGCACGAAGCTGGCGAATACAAAACACTGGGGTATTACCTCTCCCACTCTTTTGGAAATAAACGTTCTTTTGAGAAGAGCCTAATGCAGTCAGCAATACTAAGAGATCGATGTTTTCACCTGTGATAGTAACACTATCGAAGTCAGAAGCCTTAGATATTGCAGTTTTCAATATCATGAAATCAGCAACTTCTATTGCCTGCTTAACTTCGATCCCCTTTGCTGCCATTTCAGTCATCAGCATTGAAATAAAGTTTCTCTTGTAAGGAGTGAATGCTGAAATGGCAGCAAAGGAGGACATCATCGATAAGATCATTGCTCAGGAGGAATTACTGAGAGATGATGCCGATTTGCCAATCGGGAGCAAAGAGATCAATGCTTTTATCAATCAATATTAATGGAAATTTGTAATAATTTACATATCCACATATAATAAGTAGTATAAATTTATATAAAATACATGTTTATGTATCGATTATTGTGTATTTTATTCTTAAATGAACATCTCATTAAGAATAGGGTTTCTTTTGTTTAGGTTACTGAACGTTATTCATACAGAAATGTTTCAAGATGAATGTTACTAGGAAAAATGCTCCATTTTCGCAGTTTTTCGATATTTTGAGAATTTTTCAAAACTTTGAAGTGCCATATATCGGTACATATTTGGTTTTAGAAAACATGTAAACAGTTCAAATAATAGGAAATTTCATGCCCCTTAACTTTTGTAATGGAGTGTTTTAGATTAATATGCATTGTTTAGGAGTTATAAGGAAAACACTGAAAAAAGCCCCAAAATTTCGGGGTTTTTCGGCTGCCCTGCAGTTCGCACAGGGTTCTTGAATTGGAAAAATTGGATTCTACACCACAGAATATCCACATACAACATATTAAAAAATCATTAACTTCGGACCTTCTTCCAGGCATAAGTACCTGGTGACTGGACTATTGGAGCCTAATGAAAATTCGTACACAACTTACTAAAGAGGTGAGGAATAATATATAAAAATTAAAAATTCCAATTTTTAAGTTTTTCATAAAAAACTTTTTTTGAGTTTTTGGAAAAATTTAGAGTGATGTGATACAATCAAGTTGTATGTCAAATTAAAGCCTTGTAATTCTAAAGAGAATGGTACAAATTTAAGCTTTCTAGGACAAACCGTTTTTATAGTTACATGCTTTTAAATATCTCAAAGCATTCCTACAAACTGCTGTTTTTTAATTTTTCAAAAATTTACTACTCATAACATAAGGTCAAATAAAATTAAAACTTTGTATTTTTGGTCATAGTGATGATTAGAACACAATCACTGTTTATGATGCATTTTGAAAACCTCAAGGTTTAAAATTATATTTTTATTGATTTGATATGGAATTACCCGAACATCATTTACCAAAAATTATGGGGTTCGCCTTATAGTCAAGTAAATACGTTAGGCTTATTTTAACTAATTCTCTGCAAAATTTAAATTTGATTTCATTGCATTACTTCATCCATAAAAGAGAACAGTAAACAGCAATATTGTCAATGAGATACCCTATCCCATTTTGCTCAGATAGTTTAGAAGAGGGCATACAGTACTTTTAATGCACATGACAACTTTGCTTGTCTTGCAGTCCTGAAACTAATTCTATAGAAATTATAAATTTGGATCGTAGTCGTTCAAGAAGCCCCTCATCAGTGAACAACTCTAAACTGTATCGACGGCGACGGAGTCGGTCAAGGAGTCGAGAAAGGAGACGACGACATTCCCGTTCAAGATCTGGGTCTGAGGGTGGACGCTCAAGGTCTCGGTCAAGAAGAAGACGGTATGTTTAATGTATATGGATATATCTTTTAACATTAAATTACAACAGTGTGTGTCTTTGAAAACTTTTTTTTTTAAATAATATATGTAACGAATAAGTTCTCACTTCTTCCTTTAGAAAATATATTAACATGTTTTTTATGAATGAAATTTTAACTAGCTCTAGGTCACGTGAAAGAGACAGAGAAAGAGATAAGGAGAAGGAAAAAGAAAAGGAAAAAGAACGGGAAAAGGAAAGAGAACGAAGGAAACGAGGGTTACCACCTATAAAGAAAGAACATTTATGTGGTAAGTTTGATGATGGATTGTGATAAACTGATATTAAAACTACAAAATTCACTATAGAACTCGAATGTAGCTGTAGTTTTTCATGAGATGGAAAAAAATACTTGTAATATTATCGTTGAGAATGTTCCTTACAGTTTGTAGTACTACGCTTTGGGTTGGGCATTTATCAAAACTAGTGCATCAGGAGGAACTCTCAGACACATTTGGAGAATATGGTGATATAGTATCCATTGATTTGATTCCACCAAGAGGATGTGCGTTCATCTGTATGAATCGACGACAGGATGCTTACAGGGCATTGCAGAGGTTGAAAAATCACAAACTACAAGGAAAAGCCATTACAGTAAGTAAATGAACATATCTTTTTTGATAAAATCTGATCTCCTTTAAAGCTGCCATGTCCAGGTGACCTCATGTTAAGGGGCAACTTACTTTAAAGTATAAATAAGTAAGAGTAAATTAACAGAATTAAATGACCATAAAGAAATGTTTTCTTGTATAATTCAAAGATATGTAATCTGCAGTTCTATTGCTTTTTAACACAAAATATGATACCAACATATCATTTGGTATGAAAAATGTATGAGATAAGCTTCCTTATTGCCATATGATGTGTACATATGTACATATAAGTGGTAGAAAAATGTATGAAGCTTATTTTACATATACAAGATTTTGTGAAATACGCCTCAAAATGTTTGAGAAATAATTATTTATTGGCTCATTGTATGTTAGTCAACCAAATCGGGAAGTTCAAAACTACAATCTGTTTTTATAAGATTATTTCAATAAATTAATGCAAATTAATAAAGACAGAACCATTATGTCAGCAGTAGTAGATATAACAAGAAAAATATGTTTAGTTGCAGAGAATTCATTACTACCATGGCTATTAAGAAAATGATTTCCTCAAGATGTATGGTGTTATCTTTAGTGGTGTGGGTAGTTTTTCATGCCCTGCGGTTTTCATAAACCAGTCCTCTCTACCATTCTTTTCCCTGTTTGTCTGACAAGTGATGTGAGTGAAGTTCTTTACTGTTATTTAATCATGCCATGCTTAATACATAACACATTTTAAAAATAGACAAGAGTTGTCTTTATTTAAATTTGTAAAGCACAGGTTGCATTTTCTTTCTTTCCTTCACCCCTGTTCTCTCCGTAAATAAACTACAGTAGAATCCTCTTAAGTAGATTCTCCATACCTCATCATTCTGTGTGACTTTATCACTTTTTTAAATTGCTAAAAAAATTTAACTAGTCAATCAGAACATTATCTTTGAAATATAATAAGTGTGGTGGTCTAATAATAGCTGGACTGAATCACTTTTTAACATCGCCTATACGGTGCAAACAGTATAAGTACTAAAATATTGTATTACTGTAATTAGAGTATAAGTCACATTTATAGATAACAGCATGTTTTCCTGTTCTATTCAAGGTTTGTTATGGTGTTCAGTTTTTGCGAGTTTTGTCCCTTTTGCATTGTGACACTAATTCTTCGAACTGTCTCAACAAATCTTTTGACAGGTTTAGTTCTTATCCTGGAAATTTTAATCTAGCCCATTTGCCCTCAGTAAAGAAGTGTCTGAAGCAGCTATCATCCATCACTCGTGTTCCTTTCTATTGTTGCTCCCAGTTTGCAGGCTTGCCTGAAAGTTTATGGCTATACCATGTTGTAAGCTAAACTTTTCTTTTTTGCAACATGATGAAATCAAAAAGCAACCTCACCACTGTTTGAATGATACTCTACTATAGTGAGTCCCATGCAAGAGTTGGCCAATGACGCGAGTTCCTGCGGCGCGGCGGGCACAGCTCCAACTCCCGAGCGATAGGTTGAAATATCTATGCTAATAAAGCCGCGATCGGTGTAGTGATTCAGGTTCTCACATTTACAGTTAAAATTACAATGAAAATAAACACGTACCTCATCACAAGAAATGTTGGAAATGTTGGAAATGTTGGAAATGTTCTCCCCTTGCATCCACACAATACTGGCACCTTTTTAGAAAATGTTCTTGCACGCACGTAAGTTCAGCTTCCAAGACAGTTTATTTCCCTTGTGATAGGCCTATGTGATATTGTCATTAAGTTCTTCTAACAGTTTGTGAATATTATTAATAAGGAAACTTGAAAAATAAAGTGTATAGGTCAATTTTCCCATACATTAGAAGAACTTAAAGACAATATCACAAGAGAAATTAACAATTTCTTGGAAGCTGAACTTATGCGCATGAAAGAAAATTTCCTAAAAAGTCGTCAGTGTTGTGTGGATGCAAGAGGAGAACTTTCCAACATCTCTTGTGATGAGGTATGTGTTTATTTTCATTGTAATTTTAACTGTAAATGTGAGAACCTGAATCACTACACCGATCGCGGCTTTATTAGCGTAGATATTTCACCCGATCGCTCGGGAGTTGGAGCTGTGCCCACCGTGCCACAGGAACCCATGTCGTTGGTCATCTCTTGCGTGGGACTCACTGTATATGAACAGGTATAAACCTTCGTATCCTAAAGGTCAGTAGAGTCAGAGTTTACAAAGTCCCGTTGCTTTTGTTTGCACTGTGACTGTTGGCAACAATTTTCCCACCCCTGGTAAATACCATGGTAAAAAGCGGTATTTACCGTCCTGGGAAATACATAGTTTTCCCCACGTGGGAAAAACTGGGAAAACTCATTACTGAAACAATTTTAATTAGTAATTTTTTTAGTAGACCTCTTCTGTACTGTTATTGACATTTTTAATGTAACAGAATTTACTTTTTAAATGTTATTGTCGTTACACAATACCATTGTAATTGTATCATAATTAATGACAATGTGTACAACATAATACGTCCAGGCCATCAAGCTGTTGAAATATTTTTGTCTGACTGTAAAACAAAGACAGGATGGAATAAATTGAAAGTGTCATGCCATGACTTGATTCCATTGAGTACTTCTATAAAATATAGAAAACTCCTTGTAATACATAATTTCCATATATACCGACATTTTTCACCAGTCTCAGAAATTGCAATCTATTAAAAGTAAACTTGGAGGGTGAACACTATAGCAAATGAAATTCATCATGTTTATTCAAACACTGCATATAGCGTCCTGCATTACTTCAAGAATGACAAAAAAGTGTGAAATAACTCCAAAATTAAAGTAGGTTCTTCACAACGTAATTAAAAATTCAGCGGTGAAATTTCTAAACATTTACCAATCTAAAGTTTCTCTTCAAAAAATGTAACAAAACACTAATTTAGAAGTTGTTTGTAAGCCTAATCTGTTTCTTATTCTATATTAATAAAAGGAAGTGTCTGTCTGTCTGTCTGTCTGTCTGTCTGTCTGTCCGCAATGCCCAGCGAAATCTACTCAATGCAGAGATCTGAAATTTTAAACATAGGTGGACTGAAGGGCCGGAAAATGCACCTCGAAGCCGGAATTTTAATTTTCGCTTTCGTTCATGAGTTATGAGTGAAAAACGGGCAAAAAACGTGAATTTTTTGCGTTTTCGAAGCATCAGTTTTCAGTTATACATTTCAATGTCAAATTGATGCAGTTCCTCCTTCCTCAAGATGTTGGGCGCCTTGCACAAACCGGATGGTTTGTGCTAAATTTATATTTATTTGAAGAATTTGAAATCTGCTCCGGCTAGGCCTATCGGGTGCGAACAGTCGACTAATTCTCAGGGGCTGAGAGTGAAGACAACTTAGATATTATTTGTTATTTAAAATAATACCAACAGAATCAGTTGTAGGAGCTATTTATTTCAATTATTTGAAATAACGAGGTAAAGTTCAACAATACAGTGATTTGTACAATGTTACTTATTGGCAGATAAACTCTGATAGATCCGCTAAATAGTTATAATGGCTCGCTGGATATACTATGGAAATCAATTTCCAGATGATTAAACTTGCGTAAAATAATTGGTATCTAAAACCAATATTGTATAAATGAATTTATATACTTTGGTTGTTGAGGAAAATATTTAAGACGATAAAATTCTGTTGGAGAATTTTATAAGTATGAGAAATTATCGCTGCTAAACAAAAATTTCTAAGTGTAATTAATTGTCGTCGCTGAATATTTCTAAGTCCAGAAATTGATGTCGTGGAAATTTTCTTAGTATAATAAATCCTGCCCAGCCTAAGAGCCGAAGTGATGAGTAGTAGAGACGATCCCGTCGCTATACTAAAATAGGTGTGGGCCCGACCAGGTGCCACAACACTCTGTTTTTTACAATATTCTTCCTAGACTCCATCTAGCTCTTCCTAGACTCCATCTAGCCTCGGTGAGAAATTATCATCCCCACCCCTAATTACCATTGTTGGATTGACATTTAACTAACTTTAAGTTCGCGATTTTACTTTCCAAACCGTGAAATATATTAACTATAAAAATCCTTTATCCTACTGGGTTTACCCAGAGTACTAGTCCGTCGTTACCTTGTATAGATAAAATCTGCCTGCTTGCCTTTATAACTGTAAAGCTTTTAGATATGAACCTTAAGAACAAAAAGCTCATTCCTAGAATAGCACAGTGTACCAGTTTTGTATGGATGCGGGCACAGGGTCTCTACCTGCCTGCTTGTACATTGTTTCACGATATCTATGGGCTGGAATTCCCAACTCCTTAAGCTACATACTTTCACTGCTTGCTACCTTCAAACACTATAAATTAACCCACAGTTAATTTATTCTCTAATAAAAAATATTATCAATAAAAATGAATACCTTTACTGTAATTTTTATGTTAAGACGAGTCTTTTGATACCAAACACCAGATATAAATTCTCAATCCTTATTATTATGTGTAAATGAAACCAACTGAAATTATATTAATTAACAATTATGCTAACTATAATTTTGAATATTATACTGGGCTGCCTGGACCGCCTTAAAATCAATTTGGCTATTTTTGTCATACCTTGGAAATGAAACTTTCGCGATCGCTTGAATGTTGTAAGCCCTAAATATGGTCAAACATTGTTTTATTTGGACGAAACTCACTATACTGGGGTTTTCTGGGCCAAGGAACTCTAATCTGAGGTCGCTTTTACCAGGTGACGCTATCTAATCGTGGTATGTAGTTCACGTGATTTAGATGCTCTTAATTTTTAATTTTTTAAATAATTATCACGGGCGAAGCCTCAGGCACATGCTAGTTTATGAATAAATGAGACCTTTGTAAAAGTAAGCCTACGTTCAAAGATGCAGATGGGGCAGGACCTTGAAGATTCCAGAAAGTTTGTATCAGTTCCACTATTTTAAGGTTCTTCCACTACACAGAAAGTGACACATTACTAATAATATCAGACAAAAAAAGTCTTCGGAAAAGGCTCCTCTTCTGATTGAAACTGAACTGTAACTTATAACCTACTAGCTTAAAAGGCCCGGCGTCGCTCGGGTTTTGTATTTTGTAAATGCGAAAATAACTTATGAAGGACTTTCGATTTTCAAACTCGAGGTCTTTAAGGTCTTTATATAGCTATTTAGAATTTGAAATGGGGAAGAACGACTTATCACACACAAACTATTTCCTCAGAAAATGCTAGATAAGCTACAGCTTATTATAGCTTAAAGCAGATCCCCGCAGCTTCGCCCACAATAATTAATAGGAAGATTATAAATTAAGAGCAAAATAATTAAACTATTATATTTACTAACACTTTGCACACGAAACATTCATAGGTCTAAATTAAACGATTGATAGGCCTAATTAATGAAACAACTGTAAATCCGGCTTTGAAGTGAATTCCACGATTAGAAAGCGCAGCATGGGAAAAATAACCTCAGATTCGAGTTTCCTGGCCTAGAAAAACCCTGCATAATGTTTGTCCATTTAGGGCTATATTCACTATTCTTCTACCGTCTAGGGTGAAAATTTCATCTGTCTGCGTGCCTTGACATTATAAACAAATGATTCAGCCATGGTGGGCTTACAAAATTCGAACGATCGCGATGCTTTTATTTCCAAGGTATGACGAAAGTAGGCAAAGTCATCTGCAATTGATTTGACAACTGAAAACTGATGTTTCGAAAGTGCAAGAAATGTACGTCTCAATCCCGTTTTCACTCATAACTCGTGAACGAAAGCTAAAATTAAAAATGTAGCAAGCCTTTGCGGGAATGTATTCAACAACTTCCCAAAGTTTCATGGTGATCGGATGAATGGCATAGTAATGCATAAAGGACAGACACACATACATTCATTTTTATGTAGGCTATATAGATTACCCGTCGAGCGTTGCTGCAATCTCAGAAGATTATGAGAATTGAAATCGATTAAACTCACGATGAAAAAAATGTGTGTAAATGTATTTGACAGACAGACATATATTCGTCTGCAAGCCAGAGTCCGCATACCAACGCTGAACATCGCGTTTGGAAATCCAGTAGAGTGGGAAACTAAACCCTTCGTTTTTATTTATATAGATGAAGAATTGAATAAGCCTACTGAGGCCATAGTTTCTATATTCATTTGTCCAGACTTATAATTCCGTTACATTTCAGGCAGATTTAACGACCCTACATAAAAGATTTTACTTATGATTACATATAGAAATGTTGTAGCCTGGACCCCGAACTAAGCAACTTCCCCGGAATTTTCTGTAAACCATCTTTCATAAGAAGCATATTCCACGTTAAATAAATATTTAATATTACCTTATCATCACCTTATCATTAACTTCTCTGGCGTTTATAATAATATGAGATATCCATTGCCTTCCAAAGCGATCGCGATGCTATTGTTTCCAAAGTATGACAAAAATAGACAAAGCCTTCTGCAATTGATTTGACAACTGAAATGAATAACTGATGCTTCAAAAGCGTAAAAAATGCATGTTTTCTTGCCGTTTTTCACTCATAACTCGCGAACGAAGGCTAAAATTAAAAATGTAGTGTGACAGAAACCTTCCCGGGAATGTACCCAACAACTTCCCAAAGTTTCATGGCGATCAGATGAATGGTGTAGTAATGCATAAAGGACACACACACACACACACACACACATACATTCATTTTTATGTATATAGATTGCAAGTACCGTGGTTGTATATTTATATTTTTTAGCCAGAACTTCAGTATTTCAGTTATTTATTTTGGGCTTGGCTACTACAGCCTCTACAAAACAATTAAACAATAAAAGTAAATAGTTCTGAAGTTTTATTTATTGCAAAATGGAATCATAAAGCTTAATATTATTGCATTATAGTTAAGAAATTTGTTTTAAAACTACTTCTCAAGAATGTTGGAATGTGTTAACATATGAAGGGTACAGGGGAAGAAGGCGGAATGTCAAGAAAAATTGGAAATTTAGTTATCAAGCCCATCTGGTAGCTGACTGAGCACTCTTTTAGTTTTGGTTATGAAACTGGTGAAAAAAGTGTAAGATAAGGAGAAAATAGCAGTTTAAATTTCACCGTACAGGGAATGAAGGCGGAATGTCCATGTGTCACAGCGAAATAAGGCGGCAAGTCAGGAGACATGGCACTGGTGTGGGCTTTGAAATGTTGTTTCTTTAATGCAAGAAGGACATACTCATCAGTAGTCGTGTGCTGAAGTATATTTACAAAATGTTGCCAAATCTGTCGGAAACAAGAGCAAAGAAAAGCTGAAATTTCGTATTATACTGCTATTATTATTATTAGATTAGTTTGGCAACAGAGTCTGCCATCTGCTTGGATTTGAAAGTGCAAACTACTATTTGTCCTCAATAAATAATAATATAAGGAAAAAAACTTTTCTACTCCATTAATTTTTATAAACTTAATTATTACCTGGATTGTGTTTATTTTGTTTTAGATTTTATCCTACTTTCAAAGGAGAAGTTCGCAGATGTAAACCATTTGAAGAAATGTTGTTCCACATAGCTCAGATGTTCTATTACTCACTTCCTCATAAGGAATAATTAATGTACGGCAATTAATGTATCATAATGTAATTAATGTTTCATTGCAATTTTTAATAACTTAAAAGTTATGTAAAAATGCAGCCGATGACCACATAAAACATAACTAGGCTATACTTTTTCACCTACTACCTCAAAATGTTTGTGCATTTCATTGCATTTAACTATTTTTTTACACGTTTCAGTTAATTTCAGAACTTGATATTCACACCAGGTGTACAAAACACATTATTGTTACTACAGAATTAAAATGTATTCATAATTGATTTCATACATCTGGGTTTAGAGTACTGAAACTTTAAAAATCGTATCCTGCAAAACTTTGATTTACTGACATTCCGCCTTCTTCCCCTGTACCGTTGGACATTTTATCGCATTTTGCGATTTTTTACATGATTAAGTTAATTTCAGAACTTGATATTCACAACACGTGTACAAAACACATTATTCTTACTGAAGAATGAAAATGTATTCATATTGATTTCCTACATCTGCGTTTAGAGTACTCAAACTTTAAAAATCGTTTCCTGCAAAACTTTGATTTACTGACATTCCGCCTTAAAGTTTTCCCCACTTTGCCCAGTATTTACTAATTTATCCCGGTATTTACCAGTTTTTCCCACTGGGATGGTATATATTAGTTTTGGCCAGGAAAATGCCAACCCTATTGCACTTGCTGACAAGGAAAACCCAGTACAGTAGTTATTCATATTGCAGAGAAAGCATTATGCAAGTTTGTGGCGGGGGAATCCATATTAATATTTACATTTTCACAATTTTTTGGGTAAACATGATTTGCATCACTTTAAATCCAGATCATCAGTAAATTGGACCATGAAACAGGACTTCTACTGTGTGTTTTTTATTGATGTTGAAGTATTGTTCAATTTCAGTAAAATGAACTATACTTTCAGTGCTCTTTGAAACTATTTTCCTCTCATAAAAGTCATAGATGTAAAGTGTCTGAAGTAGACATGTTACTCTCATGTATGGTCTCTTTACATTACAGCCTCAGTGGTCTGATAATAAATCTTGTGACAAACAAGTTTATTTTGATAAGGCAAATTTTCCAGTCATAATGTAGTAATTTATGTTGTTGCAGTTAGCTTGGGCTCCTGGAAAAGGAGTCAAAGGGAAGGAGTGGAAGGACTATTGGGAAGTTGAACATGGAGTCTCATACATACCATGGTCCAAACTGACAAGAGATTGTGATTTGGATACCCTTGAAGAAGGTGGCATGATTGATGAAGAAACTGTACCTGATTGGATTAAAAGTATGTTCTGTCGTTTGTTGATTTTGGAAGTAATTTGCAGTTGGAATTCAACTTTTAACCTTTTCACTGTTAATATATCATTCATTGTGCAAACTGGTGGTCCTTTATTATTTTGCAAATTTCTTTTGTAATTATAAATTGGCAAACAATTGCAAATAATTTGTCCTCCGAAACTAGAACACTTCACATATTTCTTGAAGTTTATACTGATTTACATAACACAGGGGTAGCTCATATGACTTCCCAAGATAGCAGCATTACAATGCATTTTAGTGCATGGTGCAATACGTCACCCGAAATATTTAGCTACAGATGGCATCTCAAGACAGAGAACAGGGAATTCGTGGTGTAAGGATGTAGACAACATATGACACTATGTTCTAACTCACTTTGAATTGCTGTCACGGAGAATTTCTTTCATCTATTGGCATGCAAAATGAAGTCTCATATATATATATATATATATATATATAGCGCCAGCAGTGTTGTATGCTGATGCATATATACAGCTGTAGCAGTGAAAGGGTTAAGGTAATTCAATAAGTGGTCTATAATGTTGTATATGCTCTTTACCGACATAGTTGAAAGACCCATAAATATTGCTAAATGCCACCATATACAATACAACCTTCTTAACACTTTTTTCTGTGCATCAAAAAATATAGATATCTTAAATGGGAACATACCACAGAAAAATAAAAAAAGACTGAAGGTAATATTGTAGAACTCCAACTATCCTGATTATCAATTGTTTGGGTCGCTTTGTGGCTGTATTCAAGTGGTTTTTGCAGCAGCGAATATTGGGAAACCCTCTTTCAAGGCCGATTACAGTGGAACCTCGTTAACACGTTTCTTTAGGGACCGAAAAAAATAGACGTCTTAAACGGGAAAACGTACTACTGAAAATTTAAAAAAAAAAAACGTAGGGAGTATGTAGATAGGCCTATGTTTTCTAAGTTGCTCAGAACCACTCAAAAGTGCATCCAAATGACTCAGAAATACCCATATTGACACACAGGAGCTTCTATGCCAAGCCATTAGTTATGCGAGATTTAAATTATGTAAACAAATACATAGGCCTAACGATTTTATTTGAAAGAATTAAGCAAAAATTGAAGGAATGTATGGGAGCCATATTTAATGAAAAACCATACGAAATTCACACAAAAAAGCATCCACTTTATTCTAAAACATCACACATGAAACAAGTTGCACTCCACAATCTATTAACAAACATAAAATAACTGGAAGTGTAATTGTTCAAAATTTCAGACGTGCCTGAATGTTAGCGAACAAAGTCAAATTGCTAATGAAATGCGATCCAATACCCATGTGAGAAGCATGATCTGCTTTTTTAGCCTACATTTCATCAAACATTCTAATATTTTCTTCTCGACACCACACAAACCGTAAGAAATTTGAAACATATTTCACTACCTAGAGAACACAATAAAAAATCACGAAAAAAAATGGCGGCTATACAGCTGACGCTGAAAAATCCACATGAAGTCAAAATGACCAATGAGAAGCAAACACAATGACTGACGATTGGTGTCCAAATGACCAATGAGAAGCAACTATAATGACTGACGATTGGTCCCATAGAGCAAAGAGTACAAGAATTCTGACATAGAGATTACACGATCGGACACAAACAAAGCTTGTGTTTGGCAAAGTGTGGTTGGCGAGCCAAATACGAACGTACTAAGCGTTAAACCAAAACTTGTTAAGAAACATTTATACATGTAATTATTAAGATTGGGACCGGGACTTCAAAAAACCGACGTATTATGCGGGAAAACGTAGTAATGAGGAACGTGCTAACGAGGTTCCACTGTATTTTTAAAAAATTCAAACTTTTAGCCAACAAAATTGACTGTTTGTCAGCAAAACAACTGACTGACTGATATGTTCAAGATGTGACACTTTACGTAAATACAGTTCTGTAAATTGTACAGTAATTTGTATTTTTTATATATTTTATTTATTTATTTTTATTTTTTTAAAGAATTGACCTTTTTCATGATTTATCCAATTATTTGGATATTGGCTTTCCAGATCGGGTTCAGTCCCAATTAATCCAGATAATTGGAATTCTACTGTATTTTGTAGATATTTTCTAAGTTGCCCAATGCCATCCAAATGGCTCATTGTTACTCGAAATGACACAGAGTAGTTTCTACGCCACACCAATAGTTACAACATATTTGTATTACGTAAATGAATATGTACACCTAATAATTTGATAATGAAAAAATTGAACAAAACTTGCTAAAACTGAAGGACTGTATGGGAGCCATATTTAATGAAAAAACAGATGAAATTCACAAAAAAAGAAAGCCCCTCACTTTATTCTCAAACATCAAACATGAAACATGCTGCATTATACATTCGTATGAAATGTTTAGTGGGCAAAGACATGTTCACAGCCACAAATTGCTAATGAAATGTGTTATGTTTCTTTAAAGATTTCTAATTTTCATCTCTCCACCATATGAACTATAGGAAATAAAAAACATATTTCACCTCATTGGCAAAAACCGGTATGCCCAAAAATGATGGGTAAACACCTGATGGAGAATCACACCAAGTCAGAATGATCATTGAGAAGTGAGAGATCAAAATGGCATATACAAAGATCAAGCTATTGGTCCCATATAGCAAAGATTCAGATTCAGACTCGGGACACTAGAGAGCACAAGAAGTCTGACACCGAGATTACACAATTGGATGTGCAACCAAGGTTTGTCTTTTTCAACATGTGGTTGGCGAGCCAAATATGAACATACTAAGCAAGATACCAAAACATGTTAAAGGAACATTCGAACATGTGACTAATAAGATTGGGACCGGCACTCTAAAAAACCATCATATGATCTGGAGAAACATGACAATGAGGAACATGCTATTGAGGTTCCTCTGTACATGAGTCTCCACAAATACAAAGTGTGTTCAGTAGATTAGTGTTTTGGTATGAAACTATCATGTTTTACATTCACTTGTAATGGGAAACACAATGTGTTGGGACAAATTGATTAACACTCACTCCTTCATTATAGTCTATCACTGAAAGGGTATGCAGGTTAGTGGTGGCTCAGCAGGGGACTATATTATTGCATACACCTTTTGGCAAAGTTCAATAACTCCCCCTCCATTGTCGCGGTATGGCTGCTTCGTACAACCGGCACGATGTATTTGTTTTCAACCGAAAACAAATCATGAAAACTGTATCATGAATACTCATTACAGCAGTACAAAGGCCACTGCTGTATTAAACAGGTGATGTGACTTATACGAGTTAGTGATGGGTATGTTAGGTTAAGAACTAGTGTTAGTGACAGGTTATGTTAGGTTATGAACAGTGATATAATTTTAGTAGTAGCTTATAAAATTGCATGTGTCTCTTTACGTGCTATTTTAATCTCATGCATTTTGTTTTGTTGGTCACAGTTTCTCTCCATGCGACGTCACACTGGCCTCGGCCAATCATGCATTTCTTCTCCGATGTGTACAATCAATATGGTGTAAATATTGCTACTTTTCAACACTTCGTACTATAAAAGAAAGTGTACTACTGTAATTAGGGTGGGTGGATTTTGATTTTGTGAAGATAATTTCTTCTTAAGATATGGGGGAGTTGATATTGGAATTTACCGGTACCTACTTCTGAAATGAAAGATTACATAAATTAAATCATTTATTAAGTCTTTCATTAACAAACATAATTTGTATATAAGCACTTACCTTATAAGATTATCTCGAACTAACCTTGTAGTCACTATAAAGTTTATAACTGCAAAGACTGCATCAGAATGGTTAATATGTTAAGTAAGATCATAATTTCAGTGGTTTGGAAGGTAACGAGAAAGCTGACAGGTTTGACAAAAAAGACAACAAAAGATAAATCATCTATCTTTTAAATCTGCAAAACTCTTTTAGTAGTAAAAATAAGAAATCATGTTGATGAGCTCAACAAACTGAAACCAAAAAATTGAAAACACTGTATCAGACAACCAGCAGTTGCCTTATTTTGGCTAGAAACTGTCATGACTGTTTGGCGGAATACCTTCACTGAATACATTTTCTCAACTCTCCACATGTGTTTTAGCGAGATTTTAATACTATCATGAACTAATCTGCAATCTGCAAAACTCTCCAGATAATGCGTAAAACAGAAGATTCCTGAGGTAATAAATGAAAAAATAGAGAACATCATATTCCAAAATTTGCAGAATATAAATTGCTGAACTACCTGACAATTTAGCAGTACTAGGTGAATTGCTGTTCAGGGATAAATTGGAAATTTTGAGACTATGCAATTATTTGAAAATTTTGGTTGTATGAGTGGGCTGTTAAAATCACGTTCTGCTTGAGAGTTCATTATAAACATGGGCAAACTTTTCAAAAGTAGTCAGTAGCCACACTTCAACTCCTGCAGTTTCTTCACAATTAGAATTTACTTCGGCTACCCATGCCTGCAAAAGAAAGTTCAGAAAGATGAAAATATCACTATGCTTTAGTCTCTTCAGAAGGCACTCTGGATACCATATTCAATGAAAGTGGCCATGTTATTTCCTTAGGCTGTAATATGGAAATATTCATCTGGATTCAGTGTGACCAAGATACTTCAATTAGTGCCGTTTGTATTAAGTTACATTATGTGACTAAGCCCTAAGACTAATAACAGGCGAAGTGAGGTCCACACCCATCACAGCAATGCAGATAGTAACAAACAACATCCCTCTACAAGTACAGATAGAAAAACAGAGTATTACCCTTTATGAGAAATTGCGGAGACTTCCTAATGAGGATTACTGGAGATCGTACAAGCATGAAGACCGTAAACTGAAAACCCAGTCTGGATTCCTTCAGGAAATCAGAAAATTAAAGATAAAATACAAATTGGATACTTCTGATAATATAGAGAATCTTCTACACCCTGCTCATCCCTTCTTACTACCAGATATCAAATGTGAAGACAACCTAATAGAACACATTGCTGCTAAACAGGATATGAACTTAAATACACTGAAACTGTTAGCTCTAGAAACTATACATACACGCTACCCAAATCCAGAATGGGTACATATATATACAGATGGGTCGTTACTGGACAAACACAGCAATGCCGGCGCAGGAATCTATAGTGACATTTTCAAATTCTACATATCACTCGGACCCTTGTCAACACACTATGATGGAGAGGTACAAGCAATAAGCACAGCTCTCCAGCAACTTTTAAACCATATAACTAAATTTAACAAAGTGGTAATCCTCACGGACTCAAAGACTGCATTGCAAGCAATTGCATCACCATACCCAGAAAGCAAAAAAGTAAGAGAAATACATACAACAACAAGAATACTTCAAAGTCTCAAAAAAGACATTGCATTTCAATGGATACCTGCCCACTGTCAAATTATGGGAAATGAAGCTGCTGACTTCCTTGCAAAGAAAGGAACAAACATTAAACAGACTCCATATTGTAGCATACCTTTTAACAATGCGAAGATCTGGACCCAATATAAGATTAATCAAATATGTAAAGAGAAAAATGAAAAAGACAGTCACAAGAAGTCATGGAATTCCTTACTGAGGAATAAATCAGCCATTCCTGATCTACCCAGAAGACAAACAGTTGCTCTTTTCCGCATAACTACAGGTCATGACTGCTTAGCTTCACATCTTCATAGAATCAACATCTATCCTTCACCACAATGTACCCTGTGCAACGATCCAGCTTCAATAATGAATGGAGAACACCTACTGACTTGCCCGGCAATCAAGAAGATTGATGCTGATCTACCAACCCAGCTCACACATTACTATTGGAACGCCCGAAGGAGAATGGAGGAAATCCAAGTTCCTGAGCATTAGTAAACAACAACAACATTATGTGAAAAAAATAATATTGAGATAGATCCATACACTGCTTCCCTTATTTTAATTACTAACCTGAACCCAGGTTTCGGTGAGCCTTTCCACCATGTTCACCAGTTATACTCCATCTGACTGTTGGTCTTCATCAGCATCCTCTCGTGGGCTTTTGATGAACTTCTTGACGAGGTCATTTTCCGAGGGAAACTCAAAATTCATTAGATTGTTCTTATTCTTGTGGATGTAGATTTTCTCCCAAACCGTAAGTTGTCTGTGTCCCTGAATACATTTTTTCAATTCTGGTTCCAATCCTATTTGGTGACCAGTTTCCAAACATGTGCTGCCACTGCCGATTTATCCCCTTGAGCATATTTAATGTGTCTAAGATGTTCCTTTGTTCTAGTTCCCAGACTTCTTTTTGTTTTGCCTATGTATTTCAAGTTGCAGTTGTTGCAATTGAACTGGTAAATTCCACATTTTTGTTCCTGTGGGATTTTGTCCAGGTGCGTGGATTGTATCAAATTCTTAATACTGAACTTATTTACTGGTGCCAAGGTGATGTTGTATTCCCCAAATATTTTCTTTAGTTTCCTGTCTGCAATTGGGTATGTTATTTTTCTGTAGGTTAAATTTTCTTTCTCTGTTTTTAGGGTGGTTGTTTCATTGATTAATTTCTGTTTTTTATATTTTCTTACCTTCTTTATGACTAGGTTTTTGTCAAATCCATTGCTTTCAACTAAACACATTATATTCTTGTATTCTGTTTCATATTCTATTTTATTGAGTGGGATGTTAATCAGTCGGTGCATTAGGCTATTTAGTATTGCTTGTTGGTGCCCAATTGGATTGAAGCTGTTTGCCTTAATACAACAATCTGAATGTGTCGGTTTCCTGTAAATGCCAAATTCTATTTTTGTGCCCATGTTTAATATTTTTAGATCCAGGAATGGTAGAAAGTTGTTCGTTTGTTCTTCTATTGTGAAGTTTATGGATTTGTCTTGAATATTGAGGAGTTTTAGCGAGTCTTGGATGTGTTTTTGGTTTACTATGGCCACTATGTCATCGACATACCTATGCCATATTTTGAACATATATGGAAAGGCAGATGTCACATGAGTTTCCAAAAAACTCATATAGATCAGCTAGGAATGGCGATAAGGGATTTCCCATTGCCAGACCTGAACTTTGTTGGTAATACTTTCCATTGAATATGAAGTAGGTTTGTTCTATACATAGGGCTGTTGGAGTGCAGTATTCTTCTATCTTGTTGTTACCGAAGCCAATGGATTGTAACCATTTTTTCATGTATATTAATAGTTTATCCTTAGGGATACTCGGGAACAACGCCACTACATCGAAGGAAACTAACCTATCATCGGGGGACAGTTCAGTATCTTTGATTTTTTCTACTAACTCTATTGAGTTTTTCACACTGTTACTCTTGAATTTAGGAAAAGAATTGAATCTATTATTTAACCATTTTGCTAAACGTTAGGTGGGAGCATTTATGTTATTTATAACCGGTCTCATCTTGTCCCCCGGTTTATGAATCTTGGGGAGGCCATGAATTTTTGGCAAAGTGGGGTTGGAAACTTTTATAAACTTCTTCTCTTTGTCCGGGATAACTGTTGAATTCCTAATAGCAGTGTCAACTGTAGAAATACATTTCTTTAGAGGGTCCATTTCAATTCCAATGAATTCATTCCCTAACAGTAGTGATTCCATTCTGTTAACGTAATGTTGTGTGTATAAAATGACCAATTTATTTCCTTTGTCTGCTTTTGAGAAAACTATATCTTTTTTATTTATTGATTTTACTATTTGTATGGGCTACTATTGTGTTTACCTGTTGCTATGTCTTTAAGTATGGGTTCTACTTTATTTCTTATATTTGATTTTTCATGGTCTTTTAAATCTGCTATTGCCACTTCTATGTCTACCATTCCTGGATCTAAAAATATTAAACATGGGCACAAAAATAGAATTTGGCATTTACAGGAAACCGACACATTCAGATTGTTATATTAAGGCAAACAGCTTCAATCCAATTGGGCACCAACAAGCAATACTAAATAGCCTAATACACCGACTGATTAACATCCCACTCAATAAAATAGAATATGAAACAGAATACAAGAATATAATGTGTTTAGCTGAAAGCAATGGATTTGACAAAAACCTAGTCATAAAGAAGGTAAGAAAATATAAAAAACAGAAATTAATCAATGAAACAACCACCCTAAAAACAGAGAAAGAAAATTTAACGTACAGAAAAATAACATATCCAATTGCAGACAGGAAACTAAGGAAAATATTTGGGGAATACAACATCACCTTGTCACCAGTAAATAAGTTCAGTATTAAGAATTTGATACAATCCACGCACCTGGACAAAATCCCACAGGAACAAAAATGTGGAATTTACCAGTTCAGTTGCAACAACTGCAATTGAAATACATAGGCAAAACAAAAAGAAATCTGGGAACTAGAACAAAGGAACATCTTAGACACATTAAATATGCTCAAGGGGATAAATCGGCAGTAGCAGCACATGTTTTGGAAACTGGTCACCAAATAGGATTGGAACCAGAATTGAAAAAATGTATTCAGGGACACAGACAACTTACGGTTTGGGAGAAAATCTACATCCACAAGAATAAGAACAATCTAATGAATTTTGAGATTCCCTCGGAAAATGACCTCGTCAAGAAGTTCATCAAAAGCCCACGAGAGGATGCTGATGAAGACCAACAGTCAGATGGAGTATAACTGGTGAACATGTTGGGAAGGCTCACCGAAACCTGGGTTCAGGTTAGTAATTAAAATAAGGGAAGCAGTGTATGGATCTATCTCAATATTATTTTTTTCGTAATATTAACTTCCCTGTATAAACTTTCTAAAATTCTATATATTACATTATGTGTTTCATGCTTCATCCTATGTTTTATCTGTAGCAAGATTGAGCATGGAAATATGCACATTAACTTCAATTATATTTACCCACTTATATTTTATGTACTCTAGATTTATTATAATGAGGTTAACACTTCACTGTGCTATTTTCCTAGTAATACAATATTTTATGTTTACTTTTAATTTGGAATGAAAAACCAAAGTTTGTAAGTAAAGGCTCATTCCATTTCATGAAAGCCTCAGTTCCTGGAGCTACCCATATAACACTTCTCCCCTGCTGCTTAACTGTAGAGATATTGCACAATAGTCTACTCTCGTTATAGGCCTAGAAACGGTACTGTCATGATTGTGTCTTTTCTGGAGATTGTTCAGTCCAGTGTGTGTTTTGTTTTGAATAGTTGCATCCACTGTGTTAGTGTATAATAACAATGTCGGTGACTTCAGAAGAATATGTACTCTCAAAATACACTGACTCGGGGTTTAGCGAATAATGAATGACTCTCATTAGAAGGTGACACATTGTAAAACCTTTCTTCAAAGATAACCTGGCCCTCAGGCGATGCAGTGAGACGAGGCTTTCATGAATCAGAATAAACTACCGGTATAACTGTAACTCCCTTACTGTTTTCAGGGTCACCAGTTATGTATGATTTTTGTTGGATTTCTCTTGTTTCATTCAGGTAATAGTGAAATTAAATTATGTTTAGTCTTGTAATTTTATTTTATTTCACAGGTCATATGCAACAACAGCAAGATCAACAGCAGCAGCAGCAACAACAACAACAACAACAACAACAGTCACAGAACTCAGTTACCTCAACCCCAGTTGTGGGAACTGATCAGTTACCTCAGTCTGCAGATATTCCTGTAGGTGCACCTCCCCCAGGATTCATTCCACTTCCTGAAGGCATGCCTGTTCCTGCTCCTACAACATCAGTTGCTGCTGTTGGCGTTGATACATCACAACCTCCACCACTTAGGCCTCCGGAAATTAGTCAGGCAGGAGGAGGTTTGACAGCTGCAGGAATTCCTGGTCTCCCTGCTGGAATGCCTACTGGTATGCCTACTGGACCAATTACTGGAGTACCCCCACCAGGTGCCATGCCTATGGTGTCACCTTTTGCATTGACCAACGTTCCTCGTAAGTGGGGTTTCTCTGTATCTGATTAAAATACATTTTTTCTTAGAAGTTTAGAAATTTTGATAAAGTAATTCTGTTAAACACCGCCTGCATGGTCTCATATTGTACTCGTCAGTAAAGTAAACCCAACTGAAACTCCACAGCTCTACTCAAACCATCACAATTACCTCAGTTGTAACCAAGTCAGGGACTGACAACAACACAAAGTAACAAGCAAATTATGGCCTCCAATACCCGCTTAAGAAGCACAATCTGCTTTTTTTGGCCTACAATTCTTCAAACATTCTAATATTTTCTTCTCGACACCACATGAACCGTAAGAAATTTAAAACATATTTCCCTACCTGGAGAACACAACAAAATTATCACGATAAAAATGGTGGCTAAACAGCTGATGCTGAAAAATCAACACCAAGTCAGAATGACCAATGAGAAGCAACTACAATGGTTCAGGATAGCTGACGATTGGTTCCATAGAGCACAGGTTGAGACTTGACACCAGAGAGTACAAGAATTCTGACATAGAGATTACATGCTCGGATGTGCAAACAAGGCTTGTGTTTGGCAAAG
This sequence comes from Ectobius pallidus, assembly GCA_964059195.1. Classification (NCBI taxonomy): domain Eukaryota; kingdom Metazoa; phylum Arthropoda; class Insecta; order Blattodea; family Ectobiidae; genus Ectobius; species Ectobius pallidus. The sequence goes on along the minus strand of CAXKWD010000003.1, from coordinate 148,779,113 downwards.
TGTGGTTGGCGAGCCAAATACAAACATACTAAGCGTTAAACCAAAACTTGTTAAGAAACTTCTAAACATGTAGTTAGTAAGATTGGTACCGGGATTTCCAAAAACCGACGTATTATGCGGGAAAGTAATGAGGAATGTGCTGACGAGGTTCCACTTCAAAACATTCAGCATTTCTAGGTAGTTACATAACAATATAACTGATGGTGTAGAATTACAAGGTTTAAATATAAAGTTAGCATATTCGGAATTGTTAACATGATTAAAATTTTTCAGTGTTCTTGTCTTCATTAATACATTCAATTTAGATGTTTGAATTTTCAAAAGTGAAATGAGATAATGGAAGTTAACTCTTCCCCGAACCAGACAACTATTTGGGAAGGTGAAGTCAGACTGAAAAATTCAATGCCATAACTGGGATTTGAACGAAGATCTTCGACTCTCCGTGCCTCTGCTCTTACCACCTGAGCTACCATGGCAACATGCTGGTACAACATTAAATTCTCCAACTGACTCACATATCCCAGTATACCACCAGGGGTTCTCTATATGAGATACCAACCCGGCGCCGATACTTCTTTGCCGGTGCCCTTGAACAGGTGCAAGCAAAGTGAGTTTAGAACTGCAAGCATAACATGTGACTTGCCAGCTCAGCTGAGATCCTCATGGCTCTCAGCTGTTTGACCATTAAGTGGAATCCATGGTGTAACTCCATATTTCAGTGCTTATTAATTAATTCAGTTTAGATAATTTCAATTAAAGTGATTTGCAGTATTTTCATGGTGCGACTGCTGCCGTGGTCTTGTGGTTAGCGTCACTGACTATAGATCCGTTGGCCCGTCAATCCCCGGTAACTCGGATTTTTCTGAGGTAGGGAGGTCTGGCAGGGGTGCACTCAGCCTTGTGATTCAAATTGAGGAGCTACTTGATAGAGAAGTAGCAGCTGTAGTCATGAAAACCACCATTAACAGCCGTGGGTGTCGGCAAGCTCACCACATGCCCCCCAATCCTGCCATCTGCCTATGGTAGATGATGCAGCGGTCGGGTGGTAGGCCAAGTCCCTCCAGGGATGTAGCGCCACGGAGTTTAGTTTAGTTTAGATTTTCTTGGTGCACTGAATATGCGCTCAATATATGCCCAGTAGACGTAAAGGCTATGGAATGTTAACACATTAACAACAGTGTGCCCATGCATTGCTAACATATTGTCAATAATATAAGTCTTACTTACATTACTTACTTACTTCTGCAACTTTACAAGGCTGTAGGGTTCTACTTTCAGCATTTTATCGTTACACGGCACATTATTTAATCGCAGCCTTTCTTGCTTTACATTCTTACTGAAAGAACTTGTACGGGCTTTATACAGTTGCACATTATGACGAGGTGCATTGTCAATTACCAAAATCGACTTAGGGGGAAAATTGGATATTAATTTCTCATTTAACCGTTTTGTGTAATTTGCGGCATTTATTTCGGGGTGATAATCACCGGTTTTTTGGTTAGATTTAAACATGAGAAATGCGCCAGGAACAAAACCATCTTCACTTCCTGCATGAATAATAATTAATCTCTCCCCTTTTGACACGAGTACCACTAAGCCTGAAGTGCTGTCATTGCTCCATTTCTTTGGTCTTGTGTGAGTGGAGTGAATATAAGTTTCATCTTCGTATATTATAGGCCTGTCTTCATCTCTGTATTTCTTTATTGTGTGTAAATATGATACACGCAGATTTTGAATATCATGTCTTTCCACTAATACGGCTCTGTTATTCCTTGTTTTTCTCCACTTATATCCCATCTCGCGTAAAACACATTTTAAGCTTGTGCTACCTCCATTAAATTTTATGGATTCTCGAAGGTTTGGCAACAATTTACTGATCGTTGGTACTGTTTTTTCATTTATGTAAAAGTTATTTATTGTTTCTCGTAACGCACTTTTATCAAACTCGTCAACATTTTTAACGCACTTTGGTACATTATGTTCTTTACCAGGTGTTCCAAAGGAAGTGTCTTCTTCTGCACATTGCTTCCCTTCATTAATTAGCTTTCTTATTGTTCTTTCGGGCACTTTAGTAGCAGCTTTGACTCTCTCTTGGACCTTTTTTTAGTGGTATTAAAAGCTCCCCAGAAGCAGCTTCACTTTTCATAAATGAATGCACACTACACACAACTTCTCGGGTTTGACTGTGCAGTGTTTTTCTGCCAAGTTTTTGGCCGAGTGCACCAATCTCGGTATTCAGAATACCGCGGTAAAGTTGCTTAGTTTACCCCGGTAAAGTCATACTTTCGTTGCACCGTGCTCGGTTTCGATTTCTACCGCAGTAAGATGCTAACCGGTCGTGAAGGAGCTGTAAAGTGAGAAAACCGCTGTTTTCTTTCCAAGATGGCGATCAGCGTAATATATCATATTTTCGATATCTAGGCCAAAAGCTAATTGAATATAATGAATAATGAGAGACAGGTGGGATCTATTTGAAGAATGAACGATGGTACATATCTTTGCAAATACTGTGCTGTAACGTCGATTGAAATTACCTTCCTCTCTCGCCTCAACCAAACCAGGTCCATTAGAAGTAGGCATAACCAACTCATTTTCACGATTGGTACAGTATCTGTGGTACTTGAATTCAAAGTTTGAATTCAGATGACATATATATACGCAATATAATATTCCATTTTATCCTTAAGAACACTTATTACTGAAATAGGGAAAACCAGTGGGCCTAGGCCAAATTTGTGGTGAATGGCTGCATGCATCCCGATATAGCCTATGTACTGGTATATAGTGTATGTAATCAATTTATCGTACTTGCATATACACGAACATAATTATAACAGCCCTTTCATGGCTATGTACATGACTTTGCACCTAAAATCTCCACTAGTCGAACGGGAATAAAAATGAGGCTATGCCGAACTCAGAACAGAGATTTTGTGGTGTTGCTTTGCCTTGGATTGCACAGATGTGAGAATTATTCTCTAAAACATCAATGTTATTTTATTGAAATGTACAGCCAGGTGGGATCTATTTGTAGAATGAACGATGGTAATGTACTGTAACATCGATTGAAATGACCTCAACCAAACCAGGTCCGTCCAGTAGGCGTAATCAACTCATTTTCATGATTGTTACAGTATCTATGGTGTTTGAATTCAAAGTCAGACATATATACCCAATATAATATTCCATTTTATCCTTATGAACATTTATTATTGAACAATAAGGCAACAAATAAATGAAATTGGGCCTATAGACGAGCCACCGTGACTGGCATACGTGCAGAGAGAGAGAGCGAAACTAGCGGCCATGGAAGAAACCAACACACAATTTATCAATGGGAATGGATTTGTTGCAGCGTAACCGCAATATATTCGGACGTTTGAAAACCACGGTATTATAGCAATGGTGCACAGGTTTTCTTAGAATACCCCGATATTACTTTTACCCCGGTTACGAAACAGCTGAGAAAACCAGAGAATGGTGCACTCGGGCATTAGATTGAATTAGCGCCATTTTAGTTTATACTAAGTACATAACACGAAACAATTAACAAGAAAAAACTAAAACATGAAACAAGTACTATTCACGATTCACTCAATTTTAAACCAACATATGCACATATGACTGCAAGACTATACAACTTCGAGATCTTCTTCCAAACTAATATTTAATGCCAAAGTTTAGAATGAAGTTTTTCAGACAGTGAAACTTTACTAATTATTCAAAAGTAATCAAATGTTTAAAACACTTTTAGCTCACTTTACGTACCATTACTAGGACATGTTTCAAGAGGTTAGTTCCCTCCCATCGTCGGCTAGCGGTCGACTGGTGCTCTGGCGACTGTGTTGTGTGAAGTTCTGTGTGCTGCCATCTTTTTTCTTTGTGGTGAGTCTCACGACGTCATCTGCAGGCGGGATCTCGAAGTTCATGGCATGGTCTTCATTCTTGATAATGAAGATTTTTTCCCATACATTCAATTCAGAAGTTTTTTCACATGTTTTAACAGTTTTATATCTTTCTTAACATGGTGGTTTTCTGTCCAGCAGTGGTGAGCGACTGCAGATTTTTCAGTTTGCATTAGTCTCACGTTTCTTAGATGTTCCTTCATTCTTGTCTCTCATTCTTGTCTCCTCTTAGTTTGTCTAATGTATACCTGGGGGCAGTCATTGCATTCTATTTGGTATATGCCTGAGAGTTCAGTTTTTGGTTTGTTGTTTTTCAATGGATGGTTTAGTAGACTCCTAATGGTGTATTTGTTTTGTGGTGCTAATTTAATATTGTAATCCTTGAAAACTTTTTCAAATTTGTGAAACAATTTGGGGTGGTAATTGAACTTCTTGAAAACTTTTTTTGTTGTTTCCAGGTTTTCTAATGTACTAATTTCTTTGATTTTGTTCCTCTTTGTGTGTCTTTTGATCATTTTATCTATGAAGTTTGTTCTAAAACCATTAGTGACTGCCACTTCCTGTATATGTTGGTACTCTTTATTATATTCTGTCTTGGTCATTGGTATGTTTGTGAGTCTATGTATAAGGCTATGAAAGATAGCAAATTGGTGGGCTTTGGGATTATGTTCGTTGTGGTTTATGTAGTTATCTACATGTGTGGGTTTTCTATAAATTCCAAATTTCAGTTTACTCTGTTCTTTCATGATTTTCAAGTCTAGGAAAGGTAGCCAACCGTCTTTTTCCATTTCCATTGTGAATTTTATCGACGAGTCTTGTAAGTTTAAAAGCTTAACAGCGTCTTCTGCAGAGCCAGAGCGCTAGCCGACGATGGGAGGGAACTAACCTCTTGAAACATGTCCTAGTAATGGTACGTAAAGTGAGCTAAAAGTGTTTTAAACGTTTGATACTTTTGAATAATATTTAATGACCTGCGCATGACCGGCCATCTGAAAATGTTTATACTGTGCATGACTGGCAGGTTAGGCTCAATGACTGGCTAGAGCATGAAAACACACCGGCAGAGAACTATCATCGTTACTGTACAAACTTGTAAGTGCTTTAAGATCCGGGCATCATAGTAAACCACTAGTAGGTCACAGTGGAATGATAATTCTTTCACACTGGCCATGTGTAAGGTAGGATCTTAGTTGCCACTGGGTTGGTATCTCATGTTGAGAACACCTGGTGGTAAACAGGGATATGTGAATCAGTTGGAGAATTTAATGTTGTACCAGCATGTTGCCATGGTAGCCCAGTTGGTAAGAGCAGCAGCACGGAGAGCCAAAGATCCTGAATCAAATCCCAGCTATGGCATTGAATTTTTCAGTCTGACTCCTTTCCATCTTAGCCTACACATGGGCACTGTGAAAGAATTATCATTCCAGACAACTATTTCATTAGAATCACCAGAAAGCCCTTCTTTAAATTAACTCTCTGAAGCTGACAACAAACTGCGGGCTCTCATCATAACCTATAAGCTTTGAACTACAATACAGATTACCAAAATTAATTAATGAAGTTCATAATCCGTTACTGATTAAATTAAAACTAAACCAAGAATAAAACTTACGATCTGAAGCTAGAAAAGGGATCAGTTTTGACTTGCCAAGAACTTTCCATCATGAGGAAAGTCATCTCACTTTACTCCATGCGTAGAGCCCTGGTCAAAATTTGATGGACTAACTTCCACCTCATTTACGTCCTTACAGCGGAGAACCTAGTGCTACATTTTACCTTGCAACTTCTGACAGATTTAAGAGGTCGTCTCATTGTCATCTCACACCTGTTGTATGTTTATCACCTTCCAGAATGTGAGGAATCCTCCAATGTACTGTAATTGCCCAAAATAAGCCATACCTGCCTTTTTAACACTATAGTAAAGGAAGTGCAATAGCTCTGAAATAAAACGAAAATATCAGATTACTTAAATTATATTCCAATTTTATTGTTTGTATTTCAACAGCTTATAGTAAAAGAATATTTTCCTAACACCGCTATCACAAAACACATATCTTATAACTAGAGTTGATGATTTGTGGTGAATAAAAACTCAGTATTTCGTCAAATAAAATGCAAAATTTCTACATATATTTCGCTATTTAAAAATTGAATTTCATCATAAAAATGGTAAAAAGAAAAAAAAAAATCTTGAAAATCAGCTTTTAAATCTAACTGCATTTTTTCCGTACACTGATAATATATATCAAGCAACATCCAGGAGTGATATGACAATGTCTTGAATTCATATGAAATAAAAATGAAACAGCTTACCTGATTTACTTGAGGTGCTTGTATTTCAGTTTAAAATTAAATAAACTCCTTACTTTACATTGTGGTTACGGCAGTTAAAAAATGCACAAATTCATCCTAAAATATTTTATTCGTCAACATGTAGAACTTAAAAAATAGAAGTACAAATAAAGTTAAAATAATCACTCATCGTCACCATCACCATCATCGATGGAAAACAATTTATTTTTCTCCCTGACATTGATGTTTTTGAAGTGAAACTTCTTTAGCCGCGGTAGGGGTAAATCGAGATCTTGCGTTACATTAAAAATCATCACAAAATTAGTGTTACGCTCAAAATCATCACAAAATTAGTGAGGTGTGATGGAACGGTCTGCACAGAAAACAATCAACTCAATGATTAGGCTTATCCAAAATTTAAAAAATCCAAAATTAAGAAAATCTAAAAATCCAAAATTAAAAAATCCAAAAATAAATTCTTCAAAGATCCAAAATTTAAAAAAACCCAAAATTTCAAAATTAAAAAATGTAAAATCCAAAATTAAAAAAATTAAAATCCAAAATCCAAAAACTGAAAAATCCAAAATTAAAAAATAAAAATCCAGAATTTAAAAATAAAAAAATCCGAAATCAAAAAATTGAAAATCCAAAATTAAAAAAAATTAAAAGATCAAAATTGGAAAAATACAAGATCCAAAATTTAAAAAGTCCAAAAACCCATTATTTATAAGTTCTACAATCCAAAATTGAAAAAAAAAAAACAAGTTTCACTTCTGTTGCGTGGCGTTCCACGCACACTTTTTTTTTAATATTCACAGTTTTTTTAATTAATTTTTATGAATATACATACTGAGTCGGACATTCAGGACGTATTGACAAAATTTCCAAAAACATCAATAGTTTTCATGGAAATATTTCAGTTTATTTATGAATGTTGCCTAATTTTCTGAAACCATGCTTTTTTATTTTAAAAATACATCAATGTTTTCCGTCAAAATACATCAATATTATCGTCACATCAATGGTTACCACCGATTTTAACATCGATAGTGAATATCGATGTTTTAACAACCAATGTTCATCCCTACTTCCGTCTCTTTCATGCGGGATTCGGCGGGAAGCTTGACGTTAAAGGTTGTAGCTTCCAACACCCACTTTTTTAAACGCGAGATTGTTGAAATTCGTAACTTACAGGTTGTTTTAATCCATTATTCTGCTATTATATAAAGACTGGAAGAATTGATCGGCCCTTTGTTTACATGTTTCGGCCGTGAATTATGCCGCCGAACGCCGACATCTTGATGCCAGAAACTCCTTCCTCCACCCTGTTCCTCTCACGTTTTCATCGACGGCTCACATTTTTAATTAAAATATTTTCCATGGATAAAAAAATACAATATATTCAAATATGAGTTAATTTAAAGTAGAACTTTTACATTTGCCCATATTTCGTGTAAAAATGGGATAAAACCTTAAAAACCGGGTATTTCGCAAAAAGTATCACATTTCGCGAAACTTCACGAATGAATAAACACATATTTTGAGTAATAAAACACGGGAAACGAATTTATTACAGTAATTTGAACTTCTATTACTAATTTCGTGTTTTGGAGATTAACGAAATGTGTATTCAATTGAAAATTATTTATGGTCCTATTCTTTCCACTATGATTTTATTAAAAAATAATATAATACAAACAATAATACTTATTTACAATAGTGGATAAAACAATCCCCTCCAACACACAACGTTTCAACCTGCCCTCCAGGCCTTTCTCAAGTGTACTGAATTGAAAAAATCATAAACAAACTGCCGTAACTATGTAGCACCTTATTTTGTTTTTTGTTACTATTGTTGTTGTTGTTGATCATTACAGTCTCCACTGTTTTCTACTTCCCGCTCCCTAAACGTGTTATCTCTGAAATGCTCATTTATCCATTCCCTCGGGATATCAAAATTATTATCATAAATTGATCTTGGACAGGGAAATCTTGGAACTCTATATGTTCTATTTAAGTTCTTAATCACATTAATCCACTGTTCCCCTAAGTCTCCCTCATAATTATTAACGCAATTATCCCTCCTTCCAATGATAGTCACGGCTTCACCAATTTTCCTCCGTAAACGGTTGGCTTCTATCTTCACCACTTCTAATTCGCCCATTTTGTGTCCTTCTTTAATCATATGCTGGCTTAACCCTGTACAACATTTTTTGTTTTTTATATCTCTTTCATGCTCACGTAGTCTTACACTAAATGTTCTGCCTGTTTCCCCTATATATATCCCTTCACAATCATTGCAAGAAATTGCATAGATTCCCGGTTTTTCCATCTTTTCCTTGTTCCTGGTGCTACCAAATTTTTTGTGTTGTGCAAATAAGTTCCCAATGGTCCTTATAGGCCTGTATGCTGGTATCAGGTCATATTTCCTTAGCACTTTGCACATGCCTTCACTCAAACCAGGAATATAATTAACAGACACATATCTTCTATTCAAGTCCCGTGTTTTCTCTCCACCTCTATCACTACCCTCAGCATTACCCATTTCTACGTTCCTCCATATCTTCCGGATCTTGTTTTCTTTGTATCCATTTTTAATGGCAAGTTTTATAATTTCATTCTTTTCTTTTTCCAAATCACAACTGTTATTGCACAACCTGAGTGCACGAATAACGAAGTTGCGCCATATAAAATAAAATAAAGATAAAAAGGCGATAAAATAAAGGTGGAAGGCGAGCTATGCATGTTCAGTTTGGATGTGTGCAACCTTTACCCCAGTATACCGAGAGAACTAGCGGGTGACTGCCTAATTCAATGGCTAGCAGAAAAGGGCATTGACAGAATCGTAGCCAACGAATACTATAGGTGGTACGAAGTCTGTACTAACCATAATGTTTTTCAATTTAATGGATTGGTATACCAACAGAAGGAAGGCCTCAGTATGGGTAACCCGATTTCTGGGTTTATAGCAAATATTTTTATGCATTACATTGAGAATCCTATTATCGACAAATACTCTAATGATTTAGTTACCTACATGAGGTATGTGGACGACATTTTTGTAATTACTAGGGGTGAAAAGGCAGAGAAAATGGCTGTGGATTTTAATGATTGTCACCCCAGATTAAAATTTACATGTGAAAAGTCTGTAAACAAGTGCCTGCATTTTCTGGATTTATGCATAAAAATGGAGGACACTGGAATTAAGGTGGGGGTATACAGGAAGCCCAACCAAGGCGAGTTTTATATACACAAAAGATCTTTTCACCATCACACTACTAAAAACAACATATGGCGCAACTTCGTTATTCGTGCACTCAGGTTGTGCAATAACAGTTGTGATTTGGAAAAAGAAAAGAATGAAATTATAAAACTTGCCATTAAAAATGGATACAAAGAAAACAAGATCCGGAAGATATGGAGGAACGTAGAAATGGGTAATGCTGAGGGTAGTGATAGAGGTGGAGAGAAAACACGGGACTTGAATAGAAGATATGTGTCTGTTAATTATATTCCTGGTTTGAGTGAAGGCATGTGCAAAGTGCTAAGGAAATATGACCTGATACCAGCATACAGGCCTATAAGGACCATTGGGAACTTATTTGCACAACACAAAAAATTTGGTAGCACCAGGAACAAGGAAAAGATGGAAAAACCGGGAATCTATGCAATTTCTTGCAATGATTGTGAAGGGATATATATAGGGGAAACAGGCAGAACATTTAGTGTAAGACTACGTGAGCATGAAAGAGATATAAAAAACAAAAAATGTTGTACAGGGTTAAGCCAGCATATGATTAAAGAAGGACACAAAATGGGTGAATTAGAAGTGGTGAAGATAGAAGCCAACCGTTTACGGAGGAAAATTGGTGAAGCCGTGACTATCATTGGAAGGAGGGATAATTGCGTTAATAATTATGAGGGAGACTTAGGGGAACAGTGGATTAATGTGATTAAGAACTTAAATAGAACATATAGAGTTCCAAGATTTCCCTGTCCAAGATCAATTTATGATAATAATTTTGATATCCCGAGGGAATGGATAAATGAGCATTTCAGAGATAACACGTTTAGGGAGCGGGAAGTAGAAAACAGTGGAGACTGTAATGATCAACAACAACAACAATAGTAACAAAAAACAAAATAAGGTGCTACATAGTTACGGCAGTTTGTTTATGATTTTTTCAATTCAGTACACTTGAGAAAGGCCTGGAGGGCAGGTTGAAACGTTGTGTGTTGGAGGGGATTGTTTTATCCACTATTGTAAATAAGTATTATTGTTTGTATTATATTATTTTTTAACGAAATGTGACTATCCCTACTTATAACACTTGTTTACACAGTTGTATGAAATTTCTACGATGTTTAATTGGAATCAATGTATTTTTTTTGTTGAATCAAATATCATATCGATACTTTTGGGGATTTGACATAATCGATAGGTGGCGTTGCTTGAAAGAGGGGAACTGGTCATGGGAGCTGGCTATATTGTGTGCATTTTTACTGAAAAGCACTTGTATGCGATTTTAAGCCACAGGCATATTTTGCCAGGCTTAATGTAGGAAAAAAGTGTGGCCTATATTCAGGTAAATACAGTAATCTTGCTAGTAGTCTGGTGGTTAAGGGTCTGAACTATGCATTTTTACTTTAAAAGGTCCCACTTCGCACACATCTTCCTTGACCCCTGTGGAGTATTTTTGGAAGAAGCGCCAACGCAAATTTTGCGGCGGAGGGGGGAGAGGGGGGTTCAAAATGGCGGCTGCACTCACTTACTAAATCGCCTATAGCTCCTATCCCCATGGTCCGATTTCAATGTTCTTTTTTTAAATTGAAGGTAAAGTTAAGGGGTATACGTCAGTGCAATGATATTTTAGATAAGTACAGTGAAAATCCTTTAAAGGTTAAAAATGTAAAAAAGTGTTTTTCTTTTCGCTTTTATTTTTATCACAGTTTTTCAGAAAGTGAGAATTAGTAATTTTTTCTCAAATAAAAAAGAAAGCCCGTTTCTTAAGCTTTAATTTAATACCATAAAACACCCATTTCCTGGTACAATTAAGCCCTCAGCGGCCGTTAGAGGAATACAGGTACAATGTTGCGGCTCGTTTTCGGCCATGAGTCTCCTAGCGTAACGCTACCAAAGCTTGTTAAACCGGCCTGTCTACATCGAAACGTGGTTCGGAATAGATCATTTCGCGTGTATGTCGGTAGTTTCCTATTGTTATCAAATTATCTGTGTTTTTTACGTCCTAGCATTCTACAAATAGGCTACGCCAATACCAGTAGCCTAAATGTTATTACGGTAAGTATTGTTGAGCTGCACTTTTCTAATGATTTCATAATGTTTTCATGACAGTAAGGCTAGTCTCAAATAATGAAAGCATTTATGTCAAGAATCATGTTCCATCCTTGGAAATGCTCATTTTTATAATTTCGAATGTTGAAACATAACATTTTTGCTTATACGTTTAACCGCCCACTTAATGTAGGCCTACTACTGTGTAATTTAGAAAGAAAATTTTTAACTTCAATCAATTTCACTGTGCTGCTAATGAAACTGATAAAGCACTTTCATAATTCATTTTGGAGACGAAAGCCTACCATGTTTATGAGAAAGAAGATGATTCGATGATCTTCCAAGACTGGCACACCAAAATGCGCTCAGAACGACTAGGATATAACTTTGAAAAGAATTCTTATTATTCTCACCTTTTCGAGAGGGAAATTTTCCTCTATATATTGAGTTCCTTGTTCGCCTTGCTCCATGTTTTTTTGCCCCATTATACTAATTATGCACGATGGATTTCAGTACATTTTCGTGACATGATTCTTCTGAAGGACAAACATCCAGCAGTGAAGGAAATCTTGAACATAGGAAGATTTGTTGCAAGGAACACCATTAAAGCCTCAGCCATGGCATGGATCACATGCATGAACAGTGGAATGCTTCAGTAAAAGGGACGGAGGAAGAGTTGGCTTTATGATGATGCCTTCCGAAAGTTTATGATTGTTGGACCTCAGATTGCTACATATATTCAGCAACTTTTGCTCGAAACCACAAACGAAACAGAAAACAAAACTTATCAACGTTACAGGTGTTACGAAATGACAATGCACGCTTCAGCCATTTGTACATAGCGAGTCTAACAAGAGATGGAGATTTCCAAGAATTTTGTAGAGATGAAAATCAGCCTTGGCCTCCTTCCCTTTCAAATCATGGGAAGCCAATACTTTGTAAGAATAAGTCAAGTCTACTTAAGTGCTTTTCGACTTACATTAATGGAAAAATAAATAAAAACTGAGTCAAAAGTTCATGTTAAAATCTTAGATGGAGCTGCAGTCATTCACATATTACCTCATATAGGATTACATACCTTTGAAAAAAATTTCCATATGCTGCACGTAAAATGTCATCCGTGTCACGCTTGTATGCTGTTTGAGATGAATACAGCGAAGAAAGTTTTAAAAATGAAACTCATGATGAAAGAGGTTCTAATAGAAGAATCCATGTAACTGGTGAAGCTCTGATGCATAAAAAATTTGAGACCTTTTTATAAGATTCTAAAAATAAGAAGTCTTTCTTCAAGTTCCTCTCAGAGGGAATTCGAACATTCCCTGTTTCAGATGGAAAAGATCCGGTCAGTGGATACCGATGTTATAGTTATCTCCATATCCAGTTTTGAAGAACTTGGGATAGACAGTCTTTGGATTGCCTTTGGGACAAGAAAAGATTCAAACACATTCCTATCCATGAAATCGAAGGTGACTAGGACATCCTATATCCTACTTTCACGCATTCACTGGCTGTAATACTGTTTCACAGTTCAATGGAAGAAGGAAAGTTAAAGCATGAGAGGAGTGGATTCCTGGCAAATACTACTGACAGTTTCCTCTGCTTAACGAAAAGAAATGTAGAAGACTTTTTAATGGAATTCAGATATATGTTGTCGTTCTGTGCGACAGTTCTTGTAGTGCGGAAAATGTCGGTGAAGAGAGAATATTTTTACTTAAGAGAAAAGGTCCCAGATTGATGGAAAATATACCATCAACTTCCGATGCATTGAAACTGCATCCAATGAGGACAGCATACCAAGAGGAATGACATGTGTCAACGCTCTGAAACCGATACAACCAGACCAAGATCCTTCCAGGTGGGGGTGGACTAAGACTGACGGTGAATGAGTACCAGTATAGGTGACACTTCCAGAAGTGGTAGCTTCTAGTCACAAGCTAATTTGGTGTGGCTGTACTGAGTTTGTGGCAAGGCAGGTTTTCCATGCAACTCAACTCTGCACATGTGATGGTCTCTGCCAAGAATCTAATCAATAAAATCTAAATCATTTCTCTTCTTTCTTCCCTTTCAGTCTTGTAATATATTTACTCCTTTGCCTTATACGTGCCCTTTAATATTCCCCCGACGGCGACCATTAATAGTACAATTCCTTAAGCCTCTCCTATGAGTTGGCTAATAAATAATCAGGCCGACTTTCCTCTTACACCCCCACTGGAAATCCCACATTTACCTATATTAACAGAAATCACCAGAGCACAATTGTTCAGTCACTCAGAAGTTTAGATATTCTTCAAATACTTCCGTGTTCCTTTTCACAGAGATAACATATGACCGAAAAACTAGAGGCGCCAAGTTATATCCTAGTAAAGAAACAGAGCTCGTTCTGAGCACACTTTGGTGTGCCAGTCTTGGAAAGTCATCGGATCATCGTGGTAGGCTTTCGTCTGCAAAATTAATTATGAAAGTGCTTTATCAGTTTCATTAGCAGCACGGTGAAATTGATTGAAGTTAAAAAATTTTCTTTCTAAATTACACAGTAGATGGGCTACATTAAGTGGGCGTTAAACGTATAAGCAACAATTTTATGTTTCAACATTCGAAATTTTAAAAATGAGCAGTTCCATGGATGGAACATGATTCTTGACATAAATGCTTTCTTTATTTGAGACTAGCCTTATTGTCATGAAAACATATCCTTATCATTAGAAAAGCGCAGCTCAACAGTACTTACCGTAATAACATTTAGGCTACTGGTATTGGCGTAGCCTATTTGTAGAATGCTAGGACGTAAAACACACAGATAATTTGATAACAATAGGAAACGACCGACACACACGCGAAATGATCTATTCCGAACCACGTTTCGATGTAGGCAGGCCGGTTTAACATGCTTTGGTAGCGTTACGCTAGGAGACTCATGGCCGAAAACGAGCCGCGACATTGTACCTGTATTCCTCTAACGGCCGCTGTGGGCTTAATTGTACCAGGAAATGGGTGTTTTATGGTATTAAATTAAAGCTTAAGAGACGGGCTTTCTTTTTTATTTGAGAAAAAATTACGAATTCTCACTTTCTGAAAAACTGTGCTAAAAATAAAAGCGAAAAGAAAAAACACTTTTTTACATTTTTAACTTTTTAAAGGATTTTCACTGTACTTATCTAAAGGCGATTTAGTAAGTGAGTGCAGCCGCCATTTTGAACCCCCCTCTCCCCCCTCCGCCGCAAAATTTGCGTTGGCGCTCCTTCCAAAAATACTCCACAGGGGTCAAGGAAGATGTGTGCGAAGTGGGACCTTTTAAAGTCCTTGACCAGACTATAGTATCCTCTTGGCGTGTTGTATTCTTAAGTCAGATGTAAATACAGTGAATAGAATTTTGATTTTTCATCCTATTTATTCATAATATTAAGGATAAGGGGGCCACGATAGTTCCAATGAATCCATTTACTAGAGTGAGGCACAGGTGCTGTGGAACAGGACTAACCATGTAAATTTTATTATTTTATTTTCATCCATTGACGAGTTATAAAACTGACCATTACTATAAACCAGTAACTTTATAAAAGCAGTTTTTGTTTGATTTTAAATTTTTGCCATTACCGGCATTAGAAAAATTACCGCAAGTCTACATTCTATCTGATCCTATGTTTTTAGTTTTTTCTTTTGAGAATTTTCTTTAAGTTCCATAATTTTACAATTAATGCTTTTATCAGTTACTCTCTGATAGTATTGTTTAAATTATTTGGTCTCTTAGCTCCAATGGGGATGGCAATGGGACATGGGATGATGCCAAATGTTCCAATCGGAGTTCCTCCACCAGCCATGCAGGGTCTGCTGATGCCTCCTACAAGCCAGATGATGCATCAGCAAATGATAGGTGGTGTTCCTCAACCAGTCAACTCACCATTCAATGCAGGACGTAAGTTTTTAGTGTGGGCCCTTAGTGTAGAAAATTGATTTTCTTTCATTCTTATTTTTCCTTTTCCCCCCTTTGAAACAAACGGTAAAAAAACATTCTTTTATCTGGAGGAATAAGGGAAATATGTTCAGTCAAATATTGTCTTTAAAGTACAGATTTATTTAGTATTAATGAATTTCATTTCCGCTAGTGCTTATTGATTTAATAGTTAGAGAAATTTAGGTTTTTCAGCCTTAAGCACTAGTATATATAAGAACCTAACAAGATATTAGAGCTGAATACGTAGAAAGTTTATAGATTATTTATTTTATTTTACTCTTGTTAATCATCTTAATTATATGTTTTTAACCTAACAACAAGAATTATACTACCATATAATCAATTCAATAGTGAAGAGTGATGTCAAAAAACAAAAAAAAACAATTTCATCACAATTTTATAGTCCAATCATTGAATGGAATTCCTAATGAATCCATTACTACAATTATGTAAGTGATAAAATACGAAAATATAAGTATCAACAAAAGCATTAAAGATAATAACTGTCTATCACAATTGTGAAAAAGAAAGTGTATACTAAAAAACCAAGTAAATAGCTATACTCATAATTTGATGAGACTTGATTTCACAATTTTTTAAAATAATAACTAATTTTATGTTTAATAATTAGTTGTTAAACAACTACTTTTTAATAAAATTATAATTAATTGTGATCAAATATATAAGATTGTAATTTTAAAGTTTTAATACAGGACTTATTGATATAAATGTTTAATATTTTTTATCAATATAAAAATTCTTATGACGAATTATTACTCAACTAGTATGTTATGATGTAATAAAGATTTGTACTTGTGATTTTACCACAAACAAGGACGGTTTGAAGGAGGATAGCAAACTGTGTATATTGTGATAAGATGTAATTTATTCTTGCAACTGTATTTTGTAGCAAGGTCAGTTGTAAACTGTATCATTATGTTATTGGCAGTAAAATAAATAATCTATAAACTTTCTACGTATTCAGCTCTAATATCTTGTTAGGTTCTTATATACCCTATACTAGTGCTTAAGGCTGAAAAACCTAAATTTCTCTAACTATTATACAGATTTATGTTATGACTAACTGGCAATTGCACATAAATAAATTCACAGTTTCTGCTTATTGTTGAAACTAAAATTATATGAAATTTACTATACATTTGAAATATTTTAAAATGCCTTGTTAGCCTCCACATTTTCTTCATGAGGTATCATCTATACAGATTTTAATTTACAGCAGTCAAAACTCTTAAATTTGTGTCACAAATTAATGTTGGTATTATTGCATATTAAAGTACAATGTTAGTGTATTTCCTGTCTAAAATGCAAGAGTTAATTAGCTGCATACCTCAAATTAAGCTATTTTTTCTGGAAACAAAATAAAAGTAAATTTTTCTGAATTCTATCAAATATTAACTACTACATTTTTTCAGATGACAGGTGTGTTATCCTCTTAGTTTTTTATATGCTGATTAATCTGGCTACATGAAAATGTTGTAATTTCTGTTTAGAGAGAATGTTAAGAGGAAATCGGGGCATGTTTATGCATACATAAGTTAACAAATATTTATTAGCTTGACTGATTCTGATTTTACTAGGGATTAAAAGTTTCCATGCATTAGTGTTGTAACAAGAACATACCAGTGAGTTAAGATTATATTAATATAAATATTCAGGTTTCATTTATTTTTCCTGGGTATATTATAAAATTATCATTAAAGTCCATCTGAAGAAGCAAAGAACCCATGTTCTCAGTGGTGCATAAATAAATGTGAGCTCATGCATGTTTTCTTCCTGGCATGCTCAGGATAACACAAGGGAAAAAGATAATCATGGAGAGGTTCTCATTCTCTACTATTTCAGTTGCCAGTGTGCGGATATTTTCTAGTATTGTAGTATCGTGGTGTTCTGGTGATTGTAATAGGGCTCTGTAAAATGGGGGGGGGGACTGGGAATCATGCAGATTAACAAGATGATGACTTTTGATTATCTTGACTTATATTCTGATGGTGTGGATTGTGTCGAACAGAAAACTGACACAAATGATGAAACTGACGAGCATCTAGCAGTTCCATTGGGTTATTTATTATTTTTTCTTTATTTGTTTATTGTTTAAATACAGTAATGGCTTCCCGTATTTGCAGGCTGCCAACTTGGAGAGAGCAAACAAAAGGCAAAATTACATTAGAGTTGAAATTAAAAGAAATGACATGTATGTTTTCTGAATGTAACAGCAAACAAGAAGCTGTACAGAGAAACAATATATTAGCAAGAACAAAAATAATGGTGAGGTGGTATTCAAGAAGTTAAAAGAATATAATTCTAAAGGTGACAAAAATAACATTGTTGGGAGTTATATAATGGCACTGAAATATTAAAATTTTAAAACAAATTTTCCCTAAAAATAAAACCCCTTTCATGGACCTCTAAATAGATCCAACAGTTTGTTCCGAGAAAGACAAAGGGCAACCAAAGAAAGTACTCAGCAGAACTTCTACAACCCGACAATCCCACACTTCAAAGAAAAGCATGTGCTTTAGGAGATCAAAGTAAATGGATTGATGTGGCACAATTCCACAGCATTCTGTTTCTATGTGGAAAACATTTGGATTGAATAAAGACTTAATGAAGGATATTATAATCACAGCTCTATGAACATTTATTTTTCTTCCTCGCCAGTGACTTTGAAATTCTTCCAGGTTTCATCAATACTCTCGATATCGGGCATACCTGTTAGGGCCTCATTAACCAGGATAGTACATCTCAAAAGTAGTTTCCGGCTCCTTCAGTCGGTTCTTTATTAAACTTTCTTGCAAGGGATTCTTGTACCTTTCTTGCATTAGATATTCGGCATCTAATGGTTGGTATTACCAGGTAATGGTCCGAATCAACATTGGTCCCCCTATAGCTTCTAACATCCATCAGGTTGGACAAGTGCTTGCATCTATTAGAAAGTGGTCAATTTGATTAAAAGTTGTCCCATCTGGGGATTTCCATGTCATTTTATGTATGTCTTGTGATTAAAAATTGTACTTCCCACTACCATGTTTCTTGAAGAAGCAAAATGTATAAGTCTAATCCCACCATTGGAGTTATCATGTAGACTACTTTCCTACATAAGGTTTATATTCCTCTTCTTTCCCTATCTTGGCATTCATGTCCCGAAAGATTATTTTACAGTCTCCACTTGGACACTCATTATAGATTTCATCTAGTTCATCATAGAAGGAATCCTCATCTTCATTACTCTTTTCTTCAGTTGGGACATGAGCATATATGAGGCTGTAGTTAAAGAAATTCCCTCTAATTCTAAGTCTACATAATCTATGTGACTAAGCCCAAAAATCCATAACAGGTTTACGATAGAACCGTGCCAAACATGTGGTCTTTCTTTGGGCAGCTATAGAATATCGTATGGTTCTTTTTCTCTATCACTCCTTCACCTATTCATCGCTTCTTGGATAGCGGTAAAATCTAACCGGTCTTCGTCGACAAGCAACTTTCTTAGAGCTCCAGCTTGGTAGAGAGTTAAAACATTCCATGATCCAATTTGCAAGTCCTTGAAACATTTGCCAGGTCGACGTTAAGGTGGTCAGGCCAGCTAATTCTTCTTCAGGTTTTCTAACATGTATTTTTTGCAGGTTGGGTTATCAACCCATTGCCAACCCCCAGCAGTCCTGGAGGACTGATGTTTTCTTTCAGGGTTGTCTCCCTTAGCTGGTAGGTCCCCATTATAAAGCGTTGGGAACTCGCTTTCTGCCCTTATATGACTTGCCACGTACAAGTGTTCGAGGGTGTATCAAAAAGTAACGGGAATTATTTTTTTCTGTTTAAATACGCATGCGTCAGAATTCACCAATCATGGTAATGGAGAGGCCTGACCTTGACTGACACTGAGATATGCGTGACACTATCCTTGTGCTGTTCAGTTTGTCTGAGGGAGCCATTTTGTGAGCATGTGTTTCAGTGACCCAACATGGAGCGTCAATTCAGTTTTGTGTTCTTCTGAAAAAATCAGGAATTGAAACGCTGGAAATGACACAGGAAGCATATGGAGACCAGACCTTATAAAAAAAAGTGTTTTTGAATGGCATAAAAAATTTAAAGATTATGAAACAAGTCTTGAAAACGATCCACGTCAAGGATGGCCCTCCACATCACTGAGGTGAACTTCAACTCCATTGACGCCATGCTACAGGAAGATCGACGATTAACAATAGCGAAGATTGCAAACATGATGCACATTTCCTTTGGGTCAGTTGAAGACAAAATTCATAATGATTTGAGCTACAGAAAAGTGGATCCTCCACCAGTACAACGCCCCTGCTCATCGAGCCAAAGCAAACAAGAGGCATTCACCCAACTAGATATTGAAATCATGCCCCACCCACCATATTCGCCGGATCTTGCACCCTGCGACTTCTACCTGTTTCCACGAGTGAAAAAATTACTTTGTGGGTGCCATTTTCAAACTGAAAACGAACTAAGTAGTACTATTTTGGGTACACTGAACAGGGTGTCAAACAAGGGCTTATCTGAGTGTTTTAAAAAGTGGATAGAACGTTGGAAGCTATGCCTCAGAAGGAGAGTATTTTGAGTTTGTAA
The DNA here is from genome assembly GCA_964059195.1 of Ectobius pallidus. Classification (NCBI taxonomy): domain Eukaryota; kingdom Metazoa; phylum Arthropoda; class Insecta; order Blattodea; family Ectobiidae; genus Ectobius; species Ectobius pallidus. Next base: position 148,759,066 of record CAXKWD010000003.1, on the reverse strand, counting down.
TTAAATTTGAATAAAAAGAAATCATAGTGTCCAGACTTTTTGATACACCTTTGTACACTTGTCCAGGGACCATGGCTTGGACGGGTATGTATCTTGACTTGGTAGGAATAAATGGCATTTCCTGTGTCTTATTAGTAGACATCGGATTTATATGGAAATGCATATTCCACCTACTGTAACAGATGGTATGGAAGAGAGACTTTAAGTACGTTTTACCATCACTTGTTACTGTATATATACAGTTTATAGTGCATATAAAAGCATATTTTTGGCGTTGTTGCATATTTTGCAATTTTAGTATGCACCATGCATATATCAAACTGTTTTAAGGATTGGAACGTTATTTTTAAGTATTAACAATTTTTATAGAGAAGTGAAATACTTGTGCAGTCTGCTTACTACCCAGAAATCCATAATGAGCTTTTGGTGAGAGGCTTGCATTCCATACTGGTGACGTCACCCGTGGAATCACAACTCTCCAAGTTGCAGTTAGGCCTACTGTTGTGCAATGCGATTACTGAAATTCAAAATACCATGTGAAAGGATACCACATAATATGGGGTGTAGTCGATGAAATTACAGACGCTTGTGGCAGCCATGTTGCAAATTTTCTCGTTGGCAAACTAAGTGAAGAAGAGCCGGGAACGCCTTATTTGATCGCTTGTAGGGTCTTAGAAAAAAACTAATCACTCCACGGTAGCACGCTTTGTGAATGACACTCTAAGAATATTGTTGCCAGAAGAGGGCAACGACGACAAGTTTCTCCTTTCAGATTCTGCATCCTATATGTTCGGCTCTAAAAAAATGTTATCCACATCTAATACATGTTATTTGCATTGTACATGGACTTCACAGAGTAGCAGAAACAGTACGGGAACAATTTTCTGAAGTGAACACTTTGATTTCAACTACTAAGAAGGTATTTCTGAAGCTCCCGCACGAGTAAACGCTTACAGAGAATCAATTCCAGAACGACATTTACCACCAGAACCAATTATTTTGCGTTGGGGCTCATGGATAAATGCTGCTCTATTTTATTTAGATAATTTTAGTACCGTTAAAGAATTTGTTTGCGGCCTGGATCCAAGTGATGCCACTTCAATTCAGCGTTCACAAGAAGTATTCAAAAGTGAAACTTTACATAGGGATTTAAATGTAATCAAAGCTCATTTCAAAAATTTACCTGAAGCAATTCATTCATTAGAAAAGTGTGGTTTGCTCCTTAATGATGCCCTATTAATCCTTGAAAAAGTGAAAGATGAGCTTAGTTGTGCGCCTGTAAATTATGCGGAAAAACTGGGTGAATATCTGTGCAGTGTACTAATATACAAAGAAATCCTGGATTTAACATCTTATGCTTTGTGAACAAATACCTGCAAGGTGACAGTGTTGACCTTCCAGAAGAAATTTCACCAGAACTTGTATGTTCTTACAAATACTGCCCTATGACATCTGTGGTCGTTGAGAGATCGTTCTCAGCATACAAACTCATACTAACCAACAGAGACATAAATTTACTCCGGAACACTTGGAGAAGATGATGATAGTCTACTGCAAATCCAATTACAGTCAACAGGAGGACATATATTTGGACATGGTGAATATGATTAGATTGCATTTTAACTACATATTTACGAGATTTTGGTGCATATTTTACATATTTTAGCAGCATAAATGCATGCATATTTTAACAGTTTTTAGTGCATATAATTCCGATGTCTACTTATTAGTGCACCTCCACCAGCAGAAAGTACACCCACAGGACCACATACTACCCCTTTGACCCCCACTAGTTTTAGTAGTACTTAATAAAAATGGATGATTTTTAACACTTTCCACACCATGCCCGTATGCGATACGTTCCGCACTTTATTCCCACGTAAACCAAGACCGTATCGCTTACAGTGCGCGATCCCATGCTCAGCAATGGGAGAATACATGGTGTAATACAGGTTTTGAACAGATAAATATGAATCTTAGTTTATGAACTTCCCAATAGAATGTGCTTCATACCCTATTATCGATTCTTGTATCGATTTATATCAACTTTTCTGTCGAATTTATATCGGCCTACTGTGATTACTACAACATCAAGAAGAAGCTAGGTTAGCGTTTGTGAAGATATCCAAATCGGATTCATTCTGTTTTTTAGGTTTTTCTCCTGTTGATCAAAATGTTTATTCTGGTTCTTCTGGATCATATCAGGATATATCTACTGACAAAGACAATATGTACAGACAAAGGAAAGAAAGAAACTGGACAAAAAGTGAGAAGGGAGTCAAGATGGTGCAAAGTGTATAACATTGGACTGTGTATGCCAGAGTGCTTCAAAGAGAAGGTCACATACGTGTTAATTACTGGACAATATGCAACCAGAAAGTTTTAGCATTATATATTACGTATTATTTCATTAATTTTAGTCTCTAATTTTGCAATAAATAGGGTTTAACTCTCTAAACCTTGAAGAAATTATTTCCGAAAAAAAGTAAATCCTCAAAACAGCCTCCCATTTATCTGCCTGTGATATATTTATATGAGAGTGAATACAAAAAAAAAATATTTATATATATGAAATACAATGAAAAAAAAACTAATATCATTTTGAGACATATATTACGGACACCAGAAAATAGAATTAGCAGAAAAATAATAGAAAAATTGTGGAAGAGTAAGAGTAAGAAAAATATAAGATGGATTACAGAACTTAAGGAAGATATGGCAGAGCTACGTATTACAGTAGAGGATTTAATATACAAGACAGACACACTCAAGGTATTGAAAGACAAACACACTACACTACAGATGAAAATCAACAAACAGAGAATAGGAAGAGTAGTTCCAGAAGCAGAAAGAAAATTGCGGTCAGAAAGAATGAAGAAGTACTGGGCTCACAAAAAGAAGAAAAACCTCAACCAGAAACCTGACAAAAGTGGTCCTATGAAGGCCAAAAGATTAAAAATTAAATTAAATATATATTTATCATTTCTAGAAAGAGGAAGCTTCAATCTATATGGCTAAGTAATTAATTATTTTCTAAAATTCATTAAAAGTAATTACTTACAGTGAATCATGGGCGTACGGTATGGGGGGGTTCAGGGGGTCGAAACCCCCCTCCCCCGAAACATCTTCAATATTTTTAAGATTATATCATATAACAAAATAAAAGAACACTGTGATTCGGTTGTTATTTTAAAATTTCCTACATATCAAAACATTATTTACGATTGGTTTTCATAATTGTTCAGCTTAATAACAGTGATTTATTACTAGTAAATAAAACCCCTTTTGGAATCTCCCAAACAATTCGGCGGTCTGGTTATCCATGTGGTGTGATCGTTAGGATCAGGATTTCATTGCATTTCAGCTTAATTCCTGCAAAATTTGAATCTGCTTGTGGTTCACACCTTGGATCTCGATATTACCTGATTTCAGTGCTCGGCATAAAGAGTTCATGTGGATTCTAGCCCATGGTGTGCATGTATCATACAATATTATGATAATTTTTGTCAAAAGAAAGTTTTTATTTAGAACTAGCTTAAAGGAGAAATGGACAGAAACCTCAAGAAAAAGAGTTTCAAAGACTATGCTGCATATTAATTATAGTGTATTATTGATCGCAATACAACTGTTTAGTTAGTAAGTGCCAGAATGGTACTTTATGAGATTGTGTGGGGGACGGGAAAATGTCTGTCCGTGTGTCTGTACGCACGATAACTCAAATATGCTTTATCGGATTTTAATGAAACTTGGTATATGTGTTTATAATGTCCATGGAAAGAAGCCTATTGATATTGAACCAAATCAGTTGAACATACCGGAATAAAACCCAATTTAGTGTCTAAAAGGCATGATAACTCAAATACACTTTATCGGATTTTAATGAAACTTGGTATACGCATTCATAATGTCCATGTGGAAAGAAATCTATTTATATTTGACCAAATGTGTAGGAGCTGGGGTATATATGTGTGTCAAAACGGACTGTAATAGTCCCTACTACCTACACGAGTATGAACTTTAATTGTGCTTAGCACTTCTTGTGCAAACCACAACTAATAATAACTCTGGCTAGGAGGACCACCTGTTTTAAAAAGGAAATATGAAATGAATAAGTTGTTTGAACATGTATCACTCAATGAAACACTGATATGACATAGAACTTTTAATTATAAACTAAACACACGAAGATAAAATACACTTTCACTCTCACAAGTTCACTAACTTGTCGTGCATGGGAATGAATTAACATAGCACGAAGGTAGACTTCTGATCTAAAAGTCTTCTTGATAATAGAAATGTTACAGTTTAATGTAGCAGTTGACAGTCTTCTTAGTGAGGAGTGTTGGTGTGTGGTGTCACATGTAGATCCATCAAAGTAGAAAGAAAAGGAGGGTAAAAAGAAGGCACCTTCTTCAAATGCAAAATCAAATTCTCTGTTCTTTCTTATAGCGTCCTTAATGAAGGACAGCTTATAAAGCCTCCTTCAGTTGCCATGGACAGTTGGCATCTGCATGGAAAACAAATGTTCCCATATGTTCGATTATACATTAAGTGCTGTTGTATAATGACTATTTATTTTATGAAAATTGATGACAATTAAATTACAGAATTGAATTTTACTTCATTTTATGTCAGATTAGTAATTCATGACCTCTTAATAAATAACAAGATGAAGCTCTGAGCATATGCATAGGTTGGTAGTAACCAGCGTCTTTATTCCGCTGTACGGCCCTGCAGCGAGGCACACATCCGCACTTATCACTCGAATATTCAGCGTATTATGGTACCATCAATGAAATAATATAATAATGTAACATAAGAAAACTAGCAGGGCTCCGAAGTAAAGTCCAATGTCGAAATATGGTAAGTGTTTTTTCTATTCTATGAGCCACTGATGCGATAGCCTGCTTTGCTACCCGGTATGGACAATCACTCTTCACAGTGTGTTCTTGGTCTCGGGGTAATGTGCGTGTCTAGTGTTTAAGAGGTCTCACGTTCAAATCCACTCCAATGCGACTTTTTTTAAATTTATGTGAAATTGTGCAGATTCCATTCTTGTGTTCTATTTTATCAATGTGCTTAAATAAGTATTATATTCTTACAAAAAAAAAAAAACTGGGAATTCATAGTCTTTTATTGACTTGTGCATTTTCTTACATTAACCTGTAACATCAGGCCTAAAGAATGATAACATAAGCCTATAAATGTTATTTCATGAACAGAAACTTGCTTTAAAGTTAAAAGTACATAGGCCTATACTCAGAACAAAACTGCCTACCGCTTGGTGGAACTATCCTCTTTTTATTGGCATACTGTACTATTTTATTGAGAACATAAAGACTGTGTAGTCTATGATATAAAAAATGTCTCTAGCATTTTTATAATATTGAAGCTGCATCTATTACCGGTACTCTATCCTCTTTTTATTGGCATACTGTACTGTTTTATTGAGAACATAAAGAATGTGTAGTCTATGATATAAAAAATGTGTCTAGCATTTTTATAATATTGCAGCTGCTTCTATTACCGGTACTCTTGATTAATATTGTTATTATTATTATTAGTACTATTGTTATATTTTTATTATGGGCCTATTTATTATATGAGTATTATATTTATATAAAAGGCCTATTATTATATTTGTATCATATATTTTTATTGCATTATTATTAGCCTACTACTACTATAATTATTCTTAATGGTATTGTCATTGTTAGGTCTATTGCTATTATTTCTGTATTTATTCTCATTATTATTATATTATTATTATGTTCCTCTTTGTTTTGTCATAAGTATTGAGATCAAACATACGTGAAATTAAACAGTTGTAGGCCTAATAGTTGGCTTTCAAATAAATGTATTTCTATTCTTTAAGGTTAATTTGACAGTACTCCTTTCCTTTGTTATATGGATATGTAAGAGTTATGTTTATGGGCCTAATTTACGTATTTTATATCCACGCTTCAATGTCATTTATTGTGACATTGATCACTTTATACTATATCCAATCTTAAATTTTTTAACAAATAGACAATAATGAACTACATACAGTACGCTACTCTTTTCCAAAAATAGTTAATTATGGAGCTTATTTAATAGATATTCTGCTCACAATGGACTGTTATTTTAAAATTCACGGCTTTTTTTGCCCATAATAATGAGTTTAATTTATTTCTGTCGTATCTATGTAGTCATATTTTTATTTAATACTTCTAGATACAGTAAAACTTGTTCAAAGCGGCACGTGTATAATCCGGAAATCTGTCCAAAGCGTACAAATATTTCGGTCCCGACGCACGCAATACATTTTTAAATGTCAATATTTTGTATAAAACGGAACGTGCTTAACGCGGAAACTGAATGCAAATGTTAAGATTTAAGTAGCAATTTATTCTATAATGCGGAAAAGCAGCATTGTATGTTCTACTGCATTACAATATATATTTTGTTATTCACGTCTGTGTGAACACGTTACTTCTTAGCATGAATATTGTACAGCCCTGAGAGTTCCATTAGAGTATACACGGCGGTGGCTTGTGTTTCGGCCAACAATGGAATTTACCCAGTAGTCAAGAAATCTGCTACCTGCTTTGTTTTCTATTTTCCGCCAGGCTTCAGTTTCAGTTGGCTTGTACTGCTTGTAGCATCATGTCGAACAAAAAGTATGTATCGCTCACGCTCAATGAAAAAATGAAGGTGATCGAGGCGAGTGAGAGAGACAAACTTTCTGTCCGCGAAATAATTTTGCATTTGAAATGCGGTAAACGCAAATTTACGAAACTTTAAAGAATAAAGATAAGATAAGGGAGAAGTGGATGAAGGGGAACGGACAAATGAAGAGAAAAGCAAAGAAGACGGGAAATGAAGAAATTAATGAAATAATGTGGGAATGGTTTGTAAATGCGCGGGCTAAAAACTTGCCTTTGTCCGGACCCATGTCCTGATATGTGGCGACAAAAGTGAAATAAACCTAGGGATAATGAGGCAAGAAAACAGTTAGCCTACAGTAATTGCATAATTATATTGTGTTAGTGTTATTAATTATTAATAATTGTGTAGTATTTTACTGTATATAAAAATAAAGTGAAGAATATCTGCTGTACAGGAATTAAGGTTTGTAATTAATTACAGTATTTGCATATTACAAATTCACATTTTTGGCGCATGGTACAATAATTGATAACATTTATGTAGCCTAGTGTATTTTGTGTAATCCGGAAACTTGTCCAATTTGGAAAATTCTTTTGGTCCCATACAATTCCGCTTTGAACAAGTTTTACTGTATTATAATAATTATTTCGTAACATTATCGTTAACCTACGTTGCTGTAGTATAATCTGAAATTTTATATAAGTTGCATAAACTCAATAAATCCACCATCTAATATCACAGAAGTGAGAAAACTGACGTCTGAAAACTATAGAGGATGGAAAAAGGTGACCACTCGGCTTCCTTCAGTATTTCAGATAAGGAAACTCTCTTACTTCCTCCTTTAAACTAACACGGAGGTTCGAGAATAAGAAAAGGTGCTTCTGAAGGGACATCACAGGCCCCCTTTCACCTTTAAGGAGCCATCCTTCCTAAAGCGAAACAAGGAAGGTTCCAGAGTACGAATGGCTATGTAAGGAGGATTGAAGGCCCATTTTAAGTGAAGGAGCTTGAAAGGAGGATTCCAGAATTCCACCCGTAGACCTTGTCTACATCTTTCATAGTCATCTTCAGTAGAATTGTATATATGATGTGAGTAGAATATAATAACGTGGTTTCAAACTTGCCCATAAAGATGAGAAGTTGTGTATTGTCATGATAAAGCGAAGAATTATATGTATGATTGACTAGGATATATGCACATCACAATAGCCAGAAGACGCCGTGTAGAGCATCTGTAATAAAGTATAGTTTCTACTCACGATTCAATTAATGTCAATGTCAATGTTAAAACCAGCAGGTTAAGAACAAGAATAAATAAAGAGGACGTTCAAAGTCTTGCATCGAGTATATATATATATATATTTGTGAAGCATAGAACTTGCAGAAATATTTTCCACAACGAGAAATTGTATGTATGATATGATGCGTAGGCTATTCAATGATATAACCTAAACCACAACACAAACGCCATGTTTGAAAGCGTGTATATTGCATGAACGTTGAATACACTTCTTGTACAGGGTGCGGCAAAACATCCTCCCTATTTTAAAGTTCAAATAAAAAACATATGGATCAAAATAAAGAAGCTGTATTAACATGAATGATTCTACACAGTGGGAAGTTTCATGTTTTCTGGAGTTTCTGGAATGCTGCGTGGCCTTTTTAATCATTTTACCACTTGCTCTAAAGTTTGACACCCATAAGCTAATGCTATACCGATCTGGAACTGCACCACAAGCGGGAATTTGGAAGCGAATCCGGAAAGCAAGCTGGGCAGCGACAACAGAATACCTGTTTACCAGAAATGATTCTACAGCGTAAGCACATTCTTTTCCCGTCCACGGCACGGTTGGATACTGTATTGAATGTCAATTCCGCGATTTCAATGTCATATTCAATTTTTGTTTACTGTTTACCACTTGTTTTTTTTTTTTTCTGTCGTTATGGCAACACAAGTTGACTCCTACTCCCATCTTGTGCGAATGTTGCGGCGTGGATATAGTGCCTAATGAAATGGTGAACCTTGCTATAAGACCACGGAGACAAGATTAAGGTCTATTTACACTTAGCAGTGAGGTGAACTAATCTAATATACTGAAAACCCTAAATTCCCACTGTGTAGATATCATTAATATTAATATAGTTTCTTTATTTTGATGCATCCGTTTTTGATTTGAAATTTAAAATAGGGAGGATGTTTTGCCGCACCCTGTATCACCAAAGTTCCTTACGCGAAGAAATGTATGTATAATCATGAAGCTTAGAACTTGTAGAATCTCTTTCTCCAAGAAGAATTTGTATGTATGATGTGATGCCTGAGCTTTTTAATGATATTGGAAAATTGGAAAAAAGGTTCTAAAAATCGTAAAATAGTCTCTTATAAAATCGTTAAGTTGCCAATTTTCTGAAATATCTCAATTGCAATGCAGAATATTATATTTATTGAAGTCACCATTAATCAGTAATCATGATAAAACACAGATATAGGCCTATGGTACACAGAATTATATAGACCTATTGCTAGGTCCTGTATTACTACCATAATAGTGAAAATCTAATCCCTGCGCCCAGAAGCCACGCAAGCTAGTATATTCAACCCCTTGTATCCCTCAGTGATTCAGAGAACTTTGTTGTTTTTATTTATTTATTTTCTTTTTTTATATATATATACTGGATATGGGAGTCGGGAGAGAAACACTACATTTCTTGGGAATTCCGAGGATTTTTTCTACTGAAGACGAAACATTCATTACTATTTAACCACGTCACAATTGTGTCATGGACTGCACATTCTGAGCTAGAAATTTAGTATGAACTGAAAATAAATGCTAGAATTTACAACAAAAAATAACATATTTTGAACTTTATAGGAGAAACAAGCAAAAAGGCAATATTAGGCTCTAATGTAACTATAGGCTGTTTTAGGTCCTTAAAAGTATCAGTTTTAGGCATAGTCACTTATGAAAGATACATATACAAGTATTCATCCATATATCACTTAAGAATTAAAATAGGTTTTTACCTAAACTCCGAAGTCTACTCATCACTAATATGCAAAAAGCATCATATATCAAAAAGTTGATATACGAGGGCAAGTCAGTAAGTAGGTTACAAAAGCCAGTAAAGAAAAGGGAAACCAAGATACATACCGGTACTTAATTGTACTTAATTGTCATTGATGCATTTGTCCCATCTCTTGTGAGTTTTCCAATACCTGCTGCATAAAAGTTTTGGACTGCTGTCTCAGCCATCTGTGTACCTCATATTCAGCGTCTGCATCAGTCTCGAAATGCTTGCCGCCCAGATGCAATTTCAGAGGACCAAATAGGTGATAATCGTTTGGAGCTAAGTCTGGGCAGTAAGATGGAGTTGAAGAAGTTGCCACCGAAACACTTCAGTTTTCTCCTGAGTTATTCAATCTGTATGAGGCCTTGCATTGTCGTGATGGAACAAGATTCTGCGAGTCAATAGGCCTGGACGTTTTCTTCGAATTGCATCCCAAGGCTTTGACAGAATGATACAGTAGGAGGCAGCAGTCACAGTTTCATCCCGTTTTAGGAAAAGAGTAAGCAAACTCCTTGAGAATCCCAAAACACTGTCAGCATAACCTTACCAGCTGATGACACGAGCTTGAATTTGTGTTCTGCAGGTGAAAAGGATGCTTCCATTTCATTGAGGCTCACTTTGATTTGGGTTGATTAGATGCTTCGTCCCCAGTAACAGTCCTTTTAATCATGTCTCTGTTATGTATGTATGTGGATTGTATTATATATGTAGTGTTATATTTTGTATGTGCGCTGAGTAGGCATTCATGTATTAACAAGGCCGTGACTCAGCCAATGAGAAGACGAGCTAGCTCCCGCCAACTAGCTAAAGAGAGTTCATTCAATAATGGCGGATTGGACTGTTTGGTGTAAATGTACGTCTTAATTAAAACCATTGAACTATGTTAATTACTTAACATTGTGCCATCATTTCACCCGACCAACTTCCTAAGCGGATTGTGTATGTTGTCGAGGACAGTACATAACAGTGGCGACGAGGAAAACAAAACAGTGGAATCGAGGATTTCCAGGTACGCATGCAGGGAGCTATAGTACAAAGTGAAACACACGCCATTAACCGCCATTCTGTGGAACTTCAGTTGGGGAAGGTGACACAGACGGAAGAAAAGTTTAAGTCTATGTTCCGGGGAGGAAGCGTAGGACTTAATTGTGTCACAATTGAAGAGTTTAAGTCTATGTTCCGGGGAGGAAGCTTAGGACTTAATATTGTCACAATTGAAGAGGTGTCAGAGTGAAACATCGAAAATGCTAGGAAGCGTCGGTGAATTTGATGCAAGTCAGGAGACTTGGGCATCTTATGTGGAACGTTTTGAACTATTTTGCGAATGCAATAAAGTAGAAACTGAAAAAAAGGTATGTACGTTATTGACACTGGTAGGTGTAAAGACATATTCTTTGGTAAGAAATCTATGCATGCCAGACAAACCGGCTACAAAGAAGATGGAGGATATTGTAAAGATAATCCAAGACATTTGTACCCAAAACCTTCGTTTATTGCTGAGCGGTATAAATTTAGCAAAAGAAACCAGTTGGAAAATGAGACAGTTTCGGAGTATATTGCAAGTTTAAAGCAATTATCTATCCATTGTGAATTTGGAGCATCACTTAGTGACTACTTGCGTGATCGACTGGTGAGTGGCATACGTAGTGAGTCAACAAAACAGAGGCTATTGGCAGAACCTTCTCTAACCTATGATGAGGCAGTAAAAATCATCCTGTCTGTGGAAACGGCAGAGAAAAACGCATCTGTTCTGGGGGCCAGTAACAGCGCCGGGGGCGGTGGCCAGTTGCAGCGGATGGCAGCATCTCATAGTTGGAATGCCGGGGGCAGACCACAGCAGCAGAGGGACAGCAACTACAGCTATGAACCAGCACAACCCAGTGGCAGCAAACAGCAAGTGAAGTGGGGAGTGAAGTGTTTTTGTTGTGGGAAAGTTGGGCATGTGTCTAAAGAGTGCCGTTTACGTGGTTGCATTTGCAACAAGTGTGGTAAACAAAACCACATTGCTGCAGTGTGTAAATCTATACATAGATCTAACCAGTCTAAGGGTCAATCTAAATTCCAGAGCAGTTATAAGAAGGGAACCAAACATAACTATGTGGGAGCGGATTCTCAGTTGGAAGAGACATCCGAAACTACTGATGAAAATCTAGATGGCATTGCTAACCTATATGCAATTAAACCAACTATCACTAGGTTGAGTGGTGAAAAAGAGTTTAACAAGGTTAACAAGTTGAATAGGCCTACTGTAAAAGTTGATCCAGTAAGGTTAGAAGTCAGTATAGAAGGGCAAGGAGTAGTAATGGAGTTAGATACAGGGGCGAGTGTAAGTGTATGTAACAAGGAATTTTATCAAGATAATTTAAATTCATTAGACTTGTTACCAACTGATTTATCTCTTAGCTCATATACAAATGAACCTATTGTACCTATAGGTAGATTATGTGTCTCAGTAGCCTATAAGGATGTTCAAACTAAACTAGATTTGTATGTAATTGAAGGGGGATCTCATCCACTTATGGGACGAGATTGGCTTCAAGCTTTAGGAGTAGACATTTCATTTAAAACCAACTTGTTTGAGTTGAACAAGCCTAAGTCAATTATGGAAACAAATGTAAACAAACTAATTCAGGATTTTCCTGAAGTGTTTACCGACCAGCTAGGCGAGTACAAGGGCGAGCCAATTAAACTCAAGCTAAAAGAAAATGCCATACCTAAATATTGTAAACCAAGGCCGTTACCGTTCACCTTGAAGGCTAAGGTAGAAGCAGAACTTCAACGCTTAGTTGATGCTGATGTATTGTCTCCAGTAACTAGTAGCGAATATGCAACTCCTATTGTAGCTGTTTTAAAAAAATGTGGTTCTGTTCGTATATGTGGGGATTACAGAGGTTTGAATAAGGATCTTGAAGTGGAACATTACCCATTACCAAGAATTGAGGAGTTGTTCACTGAGTTACAAAAGGGTGAAAGATTTAGCAAGATAGATTTGAGTCAAGCTTATATGCAACTTAAGTTAGATCTGGAATCACAGAAGCTGTGTACCATATCTACTCACAAAGGGTTGTTTGCTTACAAAAGATTACCTTATGGGGTAAATAGTGGTCCTAGTATTTTTCAGAAAATAATTGACCAAACCTTACAAGGTTTACCAGGAGTCGTATCGTTTTTAGATGATATTTTGATTTCTGCACCTGACAATGAAACTCACATTCAAAGACTGAGAGAAGTTTGTAAGCGCCTTTCTTTAAGGGGATTTACCGTTAAGAAGGAAAAGTGTGACTTTTTTGCAAAACAATTAGAGTATCTCGGATTCATTATAGATAAAGATGGTTTACATACTTGCAAGTCTAAGGTAAAAGCTATTGTTGAAGCTCCTGTTCCCAAGAATGTAACTCAAGTAAAAGCTTTTGCAGGACTAGTACAGTATTATGGAAAGTTTGTACCAAATTTAAGTGGTATCATGAGTCCGTTATACAATCTTTTGAGGAAAGATGTTCCATATGTTTTTGATGAAGAGTGTATGAAAGCTTTTAATAAGGTTAAAGAATTACTAACAACAGCACCAGTATTAGCTCATTATGATCCAAAGGCACCAGCTGTATTAACGGTGGATGCAAGCTCAACAGGGCTGGGCAGTGTATTGAGTATAATAGATTCTAAAGGCGTTGAACGTCCTGTGTCGTATAGTTCTCGTACACTTTCTGCAGCTGAACGAAACTATTCACAGATAGATAAAGAGGCAACTGCAGTGATTTTTGGTGTAAAAAAATACCACCAATACTTGTATGGTAGACATTTTATTCTCAAATGTGATCACAAACCCTTACTAAGTATTTTTGGACCTAAGAAGGGTATTCCAGTGTTCGCAGCCGGTAGACTGCAACGCTATGCCTTGTTTTTATCAGGTTACACTTTTGACATTAAATATGTTAAGTCTGAGGAAAATTGTGCGGATGCACTGTCACGCCTACCTTTAGAGGTTAAACATAAGGATGTTACAAGTGATGAGTTAGCATGGTTAGGAACATATTTGCATTGTGTTAAAGAAAGTTCGGCTCCTATTGACTGTGAACTAGTAAAAATAGAAACACAGAAGGACCAACTACTGAAAAAGGTGTACAATTTTGTTATGCATGGGTGGCCCAATTACCTATCAGGGGAAAATAGGGAACTCCAAGCATTCTATCAAAGACAGAATGAGCTAACTGTGGAAATGGGTGTACTTATGTGGGGATATCGTGTGGTAATACCTAAGTCTCTTCAGGCATTTCTGTTAAAAGAACTGCACAATTCTCACTTGGGCATAGTTAAAATGAAAAGTGTTGCTCGTAACTATATGTATTGGCCTGGTATTGATTTAGACATTGAACGTATTGCAAATAATTGTTCTTCTTGTCTTTTGGAACGACCAAGCCCACCTAAAGCAGAGTTACATGTGTGGCAGTATCCCAGTAAACCATGGGAGCGCCTTCACTTAGATTATCTTGGTCCATTCCAAGGAAGAATGTATCTAATAGTGATTGATGCTCATTCTAAGTGGCTTGAGGTTTTTGAAACAGCCTCAACCGCAGCACATCTGGCAATTGACAATCTGAGGTCATTATTTGCACGATTTGGCTTACCATTTTTGGTAGTCAGTGATAATGGACCGCCATTTAATTCGGCTGAGTTTCAAGAGTTCCTAAAGAAAAATGGAGTAGAGCACAAGACATCTGCACCATATCATCCGCAATCAAATGGTCAGGCGGAGAGTGTAGTTAAGTATGTTAAGTACAAGTTACAAAATGTGTTAAGAAAAGGAGTGAATGTATCACTAGCTCTAAGTAGAATTTTGTTTGACTACCGTAACTCTGTACATTCAACCACTAATGAAACACCTGCTAAATTAATGTTTGGCAGAAATTTAAGAACCAGATTTGATCTGTTGAGACCTAATCTGTGTAACAGAGTTTCACAGAGACAAGAGAAACAAAAATCCTACTTTAATGGTAATCCAACTAGATATTTGTATGTAAATCAACCAGTTTTAGTAAAGGATTATCGTTCAAGGAATAAGTGGGTGGAAGGTATTGTGATTAAACAGATTAGTAAGGTGATGTACTTAGTAAAAATAAATCTTGGTGTAGTCTGGAAAAGGCATATAGACCAAATAATTGCCACAGACATGTGTGAAGTAAGGGATAAGGGAGAGTTAGATGTTAACTGTCGAAGTGAGTCAAGGGATTGGCTAGTAATTGAACCAGTAACCAATCAGAGCCATGCAGCGGTTGAATCAGTTAGTAGCCCTTCCGCTTCTGTAAACTCACCTCAAACACCTCTCCATGCTGAAAGAAAAACATCTGACATAAATCCTTGCAGTCTGATTGAACCTGATTCTGTAAATAAGGATCCTTCGTCTATGGTTGTCAGACGCTCACACAGAGTGAGGAAACAAGTTGAGAGGCTTAATTTGTAATACCTTCTTACCTAATGGTATTATTGTTTCAGTTTTTAAATTATATTTAAATGTGTATGTTTTCAAATTGTTCCAATTTTGGTAGGGAGGTGTTATGTATGTATGTGGATTGTATTATATATGTAGTGTTATATTTTGTATGTGCGCTGAGTAGGCATTCATGTATTAACAAGGCCGTGACTCAGCCAATGAGAAGACGAGCTAGCTCCCGCCAACTAGCTAAAGAGAGTTCATTCAATAATGGCGGATTGGACTGTTTGGTGTAAATGTACGTCTTAATTAAAACCATTGAACTATGTTAATTACTTAACATTGTGCCATCATTTCACCCGACCAACTTCCTAAGCGGATTGTGTATGTTGTCGAGGACAGTACATAACAGTCTCCACCTTCATTGGCATAGCAAATGGATATTGCATTGACAGAGCCTTTTCTTTCCCCTCGTTCAACTGTCTGGGCACCCACCATAAGCGCACCTTTCGAAAATGAAAGCGATCATGCACGATGACGTAGGCTAAACCATGTGAACACCCTATTGCAGTTGGTATGCTGCCTATGGTTGCTTGCCTGTCAGCTCTAACCATTTCCTCAACCTTCTGCACTTTTTTTTTCTATCGCAACTTCAAGAGGACGACCACTTCATTCTTCATCAACAACATATGAATGCACTTCAGTTGTAGACGCTTGACAGGACAAACAATTTTCACCATAGACAGGAAGGATTTCCTTGTGGATATCCTATGCCAGAAGTACTTTTGCCCACGAGAAACGCTCAACACTTCACTGCTCTTCTAGTATACACTCCTCGAGCACAGTCACCATTTTCAAATGCAGCTGCTCATTTTGTACAACTGTTGTCTTATAAATTCGAAATGAGCATTTTACAGTTGCCACCTATTGGCATATTTGGAAACAACTTACTATTAATTTCCGGCCTTTCATGTTGGTTTGTAACCCACTTGCCCTCGTATATTGACTGCACTAGATAATATTTGAGGGGTCTATTAGCAAACTTGGCAATCTCCATTCTGAGAAAAGATAGAGATGCTTTCATGTAATGAAAGTTTAATGCATTTCCTATTACATTTTTAGTGAATATGTTGTAAATCTGAGCTCTTTTATGTGGGAAGTGGGATTTGCAACACGTCCACTAAATATGTAATAGGAAACGCATTAAACTTTCATTCGAAGTTAGCATCCTTATCTTTTTTCAGAATGGAGATTGCCAGGTTTTCTAATAGACCCCTCATTTATTGTTTGTATGTAGGCAATATATCGATCAACTCATAGGTTCCTCTGACATACCCTATCATTGCTGTAGAAGGTGGATTTCAAGATTAATTTTTGTATAGGAGTTAATTATGTGAATTAAACATAGGCTGCAAAATATGTTAAAATACATTGTCAGACATGTAATGTATTTATTATTTCATTTAAACGTTTGAAATGCTGTATATTTCAATGAAAAGAAGTGAAAATGAATTGTTGTTGTTTTAACAAAATGTTTGTTATGAAAATACAAAGTTTTCATGCGATGATGTCTTTTTCAATGAATGTTCATTGAAATCCGTATGGTATAAAACACCACCTTAAAATCTGTTCAGTATAACACACCAAAATTAAGGTAAAATAATTAATCAATAAACCTAATAATAATCATTCAACTGTTTAAAACTTTTATAACATACGGTATAAGTTATAACATTACTTTTCTTCTCTGACAAATCATATGTGACCATTAATATGGTTTACATCCATCATTTTGTACTGGCCTCTCCATCATACCTACTTACCAATACAAGTCTATTTTTTAATCATTAGCTCCTTCCAGAAAATGGCAGCAGAGCTTGCTGCTTAAAGTGTGGATACACCCAGTTGGAAGCCCAGGAAGCCATTAAACCTTTACTGTAATATATTTATTTAAATTCATTTCTAGGAAAACTGAAATATAAAAATTGTTTTAAAACAGTATTACAATCACTTAGTTCCTTTGTATTATATTTCATTACAGCAGGAGGTCCAGTGGGTATGATGCCAGGACCTCATCCCCATGGACAATTGAGTCAGATTCCTTTACCTGCTCCAGCTGCTCCACAGGATAAGCCCAACACAGGTCTGCCCCATACAGCTCCTCCAGTAGGAGTGCCACCACCAACATCAGAAGCTAATTTACCAGGGCTTAGTGAAGCCCTGCTTCGAGTACCGTTTGGCATCCCTCCTGGTATGCATCCACCAAGTAAGTTGCTCAGACTTCTTTAAGTTAGAGCCATTAATGGATAGAATAAATTGAAATGAAATTAACCCATTGGCATACCATGACAGCTAAGTATCGACTGCACAGTACAAGTCCATTCATACTTTCACGGCTCCCAGATGGGTTGAGAACAGATTCCCTTTTCTTTTAGTCTGCCTTTCTGCGGATAGATGGCATAACATGTCTTATACTGTTTTAAAGCTGGTAAAATTATTATGTTTTGAATGGCATGCAACACAATATGTTTTATATTGATTTTCCAAGTTATAAATCTATTGTGAATATATGGTTATTCTAGCTTTCTGTCAGTAGATGGCATGACATGACATAACATACACCTAGAGGTCCATGAAATTTACTACAGTACCGCTGAGAAGGGGAACTTAAATACCTGGCCACGGTTCTCCCGGACGTTTCCATCCGTGAGGTCCCTTCAGGAAATTACACCGGGCAAGTTTCACCCGAAATCCCCCAGGCAACAACCCCCACCCTCCGGGAACGCGAATTGTTGTTCTTTCCAAAAATCTGTACAATATTTTTTAAACCTCAGCCCCTAACCGAAAAGTTTTTTTTGAATTGCAAAATAATGCAAATTCATCAACATAACATAAAATCGTAAAAATAACATGAAAAGTGGAAACATTCGAGGTTTTTAAACAAATTTGGGGGAAAAAAAAATTAAGAATGAATTCTTAATGTAAATGTATTATTTTAATAATATTTTCATAACTTCCATTCTTGTCTCAATTAAAAATATAACAAAAATTGTTTTGAGGACAGCAGTGCAGCCAACTGCTCGAGAGCATCAGCCAAAGAGTAAAGAATTTGGGATCAATCTGCGATGCCAGAAACGTTTCAACCTTGATTGTTCAAACTACCATTGTTTGCTCCACGAATTAATTCACACAGGCAATTTTGGGGGTATGGACTTTATTAGTGGAAGCTTTGAAACAAGTTACTTACCAATAGCCCTTCACCCTTCTTCTTGGGCCTTGCCAACTTCCAGCATGACACTGCTCAGGAGACTCTCTTCACAAAACTCTGTGTACCCATAGAAATGTTTCGAAAATAATTATGAACATTAGCAATTATTTTCCAATTCTGATTATGTAATATCTAGCCACTAAGTTTAGAAATAACAGAAGGCATATTTACTTAGTTTTTGCCCAACAAAGATCCACACTAAACACAGAAAACATGGAATAAAGTTATAACTGATAACTAGAGATAGAAATTTTTCGGTGTTTTCAAACCGGAGAAAGCGGTACATTGAAATGAGAAATTTGGTGATTTCAGTTGAACTTTTCGGTACTTTCAAAACTATAGCAGATTCACGGGGAATTATACCTTTTATGTGCTTAAACCATACAATCGAATTAAATTATACACATTTAAACCCAATCAAGACACAATATTTACAAAAGGCTAAATAATACACATTTAAACTCGATCAAGACACAATATGTACAAGGCTAAGTAAAGTTTATCCTTCAAAGAACATCTCACTAAAAAGTTCAACGTTCCCTTGTGACAAACGATGGCGACTGTCTCTCAATACGCTATGCAGAAAAAAAATCTTTTGCAGTCTGCATTTGCACACGGCATCCACAACGCCAAATTCCAAGGAGAACTAAATATGTCGTACTAATACTAATCGAATCCTAATACCGTATTTATCCGAATATAAGCCACCCCAGAATTTAAGCCGCACCTGCCTTTTTAGCAGTAAAGTAAAGGAAAAATAATTAAATTAACCCCAAAGTGAAACAATAAATTGCCCCATATTCATAATATTAAGGTAACATATGTCTTAGCTGAAATAGGCCTGATAAGAAAAAGAAAGTATCAGCTGATTTAAGTTAATACATTTACATAAAATTGACGGAAAAGAAAACAGAAATCTGTACTTTACACTTCATATGACTTTCAGTGTTGAATTTCGCGTGATTTTTCTATTTTTCATAACCACTTTGTTACCATTATTTGCATTTCCATATGTTTCAGCCTTTTTTTTGTTTTTACTTCTGAGCAACTCATAATACACACATATTCTGTAATAACGCTATAAAAAATGACAAAATACGCAAAACAAAGATAATAAAATTAACATCACTTGCTTCCGTATTTTTACGCCTCTTTTACGATGTTTTAATTAAATTGATATACAGTAAAACCTCGTTAACACGAATTCCAAGGGACCGAAAAATGAGGGGTTCGTGTTAAAAAAATTTGTGCTAACCGGGGACTATTTTTTTTTTTTTTTAATGAACCAATTACGGTATACGCTATCGTAGAAAATACTGTTACATGCAAAAGTAGGCTATGTAATTAGGCCTACCTTTTAAAAAAGATCATTTCCTGATGAAAAATTCAAGTAAGTTGCGCTGTCACTGATGGGAATGAAAGTGCCTGGAAACTTCACGGCCAATTGTATTCACAGCTTCAGTAAACCCAGCAGATGATTCGGATGTTGCAGCAAATCCCAAACATTCTAAAGTGGCTATGGCGGCAAACACTTCCTGGCAGGTGGGTTACAAGTTTTAATGCAACGTATGATGAAATCGTACTGGTTATGTTTGAATGAACAGAAAAATAAAATAAGAAACGTTATAACCCGATTGTTGGCGGCACGATGCTTTATTTATTTATTTAGCAATCCTGTAGACCAGCCGTACCGGCATAGGATAACAATAACAACTCCCGATTGTCGAGCGATTGCACCAGCCAGCGTTGATGTTAATCCAATTACTCGTAGCCATTCACATAAGTAACCGGGAATTTAATAAAGGTTTACGTTTAATTTCATTTCTTGCATACCTAGCGAAGGAAGAACAGGAAATAACAGTTTGAAAAGCTTTGGAAGTTTGTGTTAAATGACATTTCAAGATTCAAGGGACAGAAAAACAGTTTGCAGTTTGTGGTAACCGAAATTCGTGTTAACTGACAAAACTTTCATAAGAAACGATGCATCTTTGCCGGGACCAAATCTTTGTTCTTGTTAACAGAGTGTTCGTCGTAAGCGAGTTCTTGTTAACGAGGTTTTACTGTATTTTCGATGTTAAATCGATTCATATATCGATAGTCCTGGAGATTCGAGATAATTGAGGTGGCGGTGCTTGGAAGAAGGTAACCAGCTACGGTAGATCAACCAGTTTTTTCGTTTTTGGCCTCTTTCTCGCAAAGAAGTAAAAATTCGTGCCAAAATCGCATTTTAAAGTAAAAATTCGTGCCAAAATCACATTTTAAAGTAAAAATTTGCGCCAAAATCGCATTTTAAAGTAAAAATTCGTGCCAAAATCGCATTTTCATGCAAAATTCGCATCTATTCGCGAGTACGAAAAACATTTTTCAGGGTATTGTTGTATGTGTTGAAGCTAGTTATCATTCCTAATACAGTTCTTAATAAAAATCGGTAAATTCACGATCGCGAAAAATTCCTATTCCTACTGATAACTAAAGCCCAGATTTTCATGCACTATCAAAAATCTGCACTGTACTGCAATTTATTTCAATTTCTCTTAAAACAGTGTACGAGTTTTTCCAAATTCTCCTCACTTAAACTCGTGCGTTTTTCAGTTAGGACATTCTTGAACGCAGAAATGGATCTTTCTACTTCACAAGAAGTAACAGGTGCATACTTAAGGAAGAAATTTGACTGAGGGTGAGATCAAATTCCATGTGTTTTACATTTTTTCCACACAATACGTCTTTCACTGTTTTCAGAAGTTTAAGATCAGGATTTGAACGAAGTACCTTCTTAAGTTTTCCCTAACTGTCACACCCATTTCTCCACAACATGACTCTAAAGATAATTCAACGTCTTCAACAATGGCTAGTGACTGCACTAGTGGTACCTAGTCCTCTTGCTTCTAATTTTGTTTTTACAGTAGGAAGCATACTGAAGTTGGATTTTATGTACACTAGGTCCTGTTGTACACACTTGTCGTTAAATGCTTCTTGCGCATGTTTAATTCAAGCTGCATCATCGACTGCAAAACTGTCTACAACCCAAAACTGTATTAAGTTCAGATTAATTAAAAATACGATAATTAAGTTTCTGTAACCTGTATGTTTGCGGAGCAATATGATTCCTTACCGATTTAACTGCATCAAAATTGTCGCAGTAAAACATTACAGCATTTAACCAGGTACAATACCTGGTTATTATATTCTGTGGGGGTAAAGCTAACTCTACATGCAGGGACTTTCAAAAATACCTATAATACAAACAGATTATGTCAGTGCATGATTTTATTAATTTAAGCTTTTTTTACCTTTTTCGTGGAGGATATCAGTGTATTCACATTGTATTTCAAACGTATTGTTTCGGCTAATCTGTTCAGCGCATGGGCAAGACGTGTCACATGCTTGAGGTTTGGGTAAAATATCTTAATAGCTTTTCCAGCCTTGATTATGTATGGGGCAGCATCACTCAGGAACAGAAGAATCTTTTCTTTGTTTAAATTTGTTGCCCAAAGAACTCCTGTAATATGAATAAATATATATAAATATTGCTATATTTAAAACCACGACATTTACAAATTTACAAAAAAATATTAAATTAATGGGTACTACTCACGCATTCCTTCATCAAAGAAGTTTGCAATTGTAGAGTGGTTAACCTTTTGCAAAACATTGCTGCACACAAGATGATGTTGGCCTGGTCCATCATTAGTTAGTTTTCCAATTACCAAATTTGCAACATATCGGCTTAATGAATCCGTAGTTTCATCCATACAAGCCCACACGTTTGAATTTGTCATTTCGAATTTCATCCAAAACCAGAAATGAAATGCTATAATTAAACATGCTTGTAATTAAAATTAATGAAAATCTTTAGTTATTGTAAATTCAAAAGTGGATTTAATAAATTAATGAAATTTCAGATGAGTATTTCAGTGTAAAAAATAATAATTTTATTATTCTGCCTCTGCAGATGATTACACTGGTGATTATGATGAATATATGTTTAAATGGACAAACATTGATCAATTTGGACGGAACTCACTACGCAGAGGTTTTCTGGGCTAGAGATCTCAAATATGAGGTTGTTTTTCCCAGGCAACGCTTTGTAATCGTGAAATTCACTTCAAAACCCGATTTTTAGCTGTTACATTAATTATATTAATCGTTTAATATATGAATGTTTTGCATGCAGATGTTAATAAGTATAATGTTTTAATTATATTGCTCTTAATTTTTAATCTTCCAATTAATTATCGTGGGCGAAGCCACGGGGATCTGCTAGTTTTAAATATTTTTTTAAAGATTGATACCATATAGAATTTGAAAGCAAGCAACGGGGTGAAGAGGAAAGGTGGTACAGTGTGGACTTACAACAGTCTAAGTGACACGCGTTTGGTCTGGCGCGCTGTGATGGGGAGGAATCCGAACTTTCATGCCCGCTCACTGACTGAAAAATGTAAGATTAGGACGAGCCCGCTTGCAGGTAGAGAAATGGGGGGCTCGCTGCATTGCTGTAGCTTGCATTCTTCTTATCTGGAGACAGTACTGGCTTTGTTGTTCACATCCCTTAAAATCTCATAGACTATTCCAACATTCGTTAGGATCAAAGGAATTATTTTTCAATGGGGAATCAATGAAAACAATTTTTAATGTTTTAATATTACCAAATACTGGATAATTTATGACATTTTCAAAATAAATTAGCAAAAAAAGTACTGGAAAAGGAAGGTTCCTAAAAAAAAGGGAGATGAACCTAAAAAAGGGAAAAAAAGGGAAGTTAAAACCAGGTTATTTGCAGTTGAAACTTACTCAGTAATGTCCTGTTCAATTTTATCACATTTTGTGATGAAATAAAAAAAGGAATTCCCTTTAAAATCCGGTCTCTAGTGATGACTGGTCTAATGATTGTATGATAAAGTTTCAGTTTAGCACTCTTTGATATAAGTTTACTTCTAAACAGCGTTGTGTTTGCATAGTATGCCCGATTTCCCATCATTATTCTATTTTTAATTTCTTCTTCTATTGTGTTTGTGTTATTTATTATAGTACCCAAATATTTATATGAATTTTGATGTTCGATCTCTATGTTATCTTTAGAGTTGATGATTTGTGGTGAATAAAAACTCAGGTTTTCAACAAATAAAATGCAAAATTTCTACATATATTTCACTACTTAAAAATTGAATTTCGTCATAAAAATGGCAAAAAAAAAATTAAAAAAAAAATCTTGAAAATCAGCTTTTAAATCTAACTGCATTTTTTTCCGTACACTGATAATATATATCAAGTAACATCCAGGAGTGATATGACAATGTCTTGAATTCATATGAAATAAAAAAAATCCCTTTAGGCAGGCCTACAGGCTGAGGTAGATTTCAAAGTGCTTTTGGTTTAATTTATTATCGCTGCGCAGCACTCTTCTTTTTTAGCCTTGGCATGGCAAACCTGCAGTAAAGAGGAAGAGCCTGCAATCATTTGTTTTAACAACAAGAACAGGATATAATATTCTGGGAGGCCGTGCGCAAGATCAGCAATGAATAAAATTAGCAAAGCCGCTAAACAAAACAAAATTATGATATTATAATAATTCTTTTAAGTGTTATTATTTTCAAACATTAAAAATCTCGCGTCATATGAGAGCTATCAAGAAACTATTTATTGATTTGTAGAGTACTCATCAAGAGCTTTTCAACGATACCCCACAAGACGTGGTTTCAAAAGTTTCGAATTTTCATCCCCCTCCCCCACCCTCACTCGAACCCCCGAATAGTTGGTGTCACTGTGAACTCCATAGGGAGTACTCTAATTTATTCAAACAAAGTTTCCCTCTATACTTCATAGGGGTCGAGATATAAATGTTTTAAAATTTCAACCCCCTCCCCCGACCACCCCCTTGGGCCAATTTTGCCCATTATCGAACTTGTCCGAACTATTGGGCCTAGAAATAACATAATAAAATTTGGTTCAAATATCTTCAAATTACGGCTGCTATCGTGTAAAGATATATATATATCACAAAAAAATTTTTGGAACGGGCGGTGGTTTCGTACTTAGGGGAGCATGAAACGTAAAGATATGAAAGAATTTTTCGAAAATCATGACATGGTATCCATTGCAATAGGTAGATTTTTCTTCGAAATCTACCTAAAACACGAGAAACGAATTTATTACAGTAATTTGAACTTCTATTACTAATTTCGTGATTTGGGGATTAACGAAATGTGACTATCCCTAGTTATCTTCAGTAATATAGAGATTGTTATTTATGTGAATCTTCTTTGAACATTTTTGGTATTTTGTTTTCTTCTCATTTATTATTAATCCAAATTGTAAGGATTCATTCCTTAGTTTTGAAAATGTGTCCATTGCAGATTGGTTATTTCTTGCGGTCAACAGGATGTCGTCAGCGTACGCAATACATTGTTTGAGTTTGATAGATATATTTCCCCTCATTTCTAATTCTTTAATTATTGTTTCAATTACTATACAAAACAAAGTAGCTGCTTGTTTTACTCCAGATGTCGTTTTAAATTCTTCACTTGGTTGACTATTAATTTTAATTCTTGCTTTATTAAGTGTGAGTGCTATTAGTTTTATTAGTTTGGCTGGTACTTTATATTTTATTTGACACACTAATATTTTGCTTCTATGTACTGAATCAAAGGCATGCGTTTAATCTATATATATGTTAATTAGGTCAATATTGTACTCATAGCTTTTTTTCTAGTATTTGTCTAATTATAAATATATTATCAATTGTTGATCTATTAGCTCTAAATCCCATTTGATAATCTTCCAATTTGTCTTCAATAAATGCTGATAATCTATTATTCAATAGGATAGCAAATATTTTATAAGTTATATTTAATAATGTTATAGGACGATAGTACAGTCAAGTCAATTACCTTTTTTAAAAATTGGGCATATTATACCTTCATTCCACTCTGTTGGAATTTGTTCTTTATTCCAGATATGTTGCATTAGTTCATATATTTTATACTTAGAAGGGACCGTCCACCATATTTTATGAACTCGGGGAGGATATTATCAGACCCTGCTGCCTTGTTAGATTTTAATTTATTGATTATATAACATATTTCATTAAAAGACGGAGGCGATAACTGTTCTTGCTCTTCGTCATTACTTGTCACTTGGTCCATGTTAAAATCTTCAAAATTATTGGAGCTGTTAAAAATTTTATTAAAATAGTCTTTCTATCTTAACTCTGTACAAGTTTTAAAATTTGTTCTGTTTGTGTTAAAACGTTTCCTTCAGAGTCTTGACAAATAAAATATTTGTTATTAAATTGACCATTGATATTTTTAGCGCTTTCAAAAAACTTTCTAGATTCATTTTTCTTGTGGTTTTCTTCAATTTGTGAGATTTTGTTATTTATCCAGTTCTTTTTTTGTTCACATAGTCTTTTTGCTTTTTTTCTTGGTGTTACGGTATGTATGTCTCCTGACTTGTTCTTGTTTTCATCTGTATTGCTTTCTTTCTTGCTTTATTCTTTTCTTCCATTATTAGTTTGCATTCTTCATCCCACCATTCATTTCGAGGGGGTTTCTCTTGAAATTTTATTGTTTGTTCTGCTGCTTCCATTACTGCATTTTTAATGTTGTTCCGTTCATTATTAATCTGGTTTTCTTCAGGTAATTCTCTAAGTTTTTTATAAAGGAGTGTTTTATATTCATTTAGTTTCCTTGGATTTTCCCTGTTTTGTTTATTCCATTTTAAGATTTGTACGTTTTTCTTTTGTTTATATACACTTGGTAGTTTTTGATTAATAATGATCTTAACCAAGTAATGATCTGAGTCTATATTAGGCCCTCTCATTGATTTTACATCTTCTATTAGTTCTTTTTTATTGCTATTGATGGCTACGTGATCTATTTGGTTGACTGTATTGTGGTTAGGTGCCTTCCATGTTCCTTTATGTATGTTTTTGTGCTGGAACTGGGTACAGTAGAGCCCCGGTATTTCGAGGTCCGTGTAATTCGAGCTGGTTTTAAGAAAATTAAAATTTTCCATAAAACTAGAGCAAAATCCCGTTTTTATACGGTGTCCGCATGTAAGTTTTACGCACTTCCGAATGTGTTACATTCTGAGCTTTCTTTCAATTTTTCCATGTACAAAAATACAGGTAAAACTGTCCTACTTAGGGTTTTCGTTCATAATACACAGAAATAGCCTTGGCTTCAGACTGCTAATGCATTTATTGACAGAAACCGTTAGGTTCGATCTTTCTTTGTCGGGACCTCGTGTCAATCATACGATGCATACCATCCTTTCAGAAAAGAATACTGTATTGTTACAGTAATCCCTACTCAGCAACAATGGTAATTCAAGTGTTTTCCTAGTAGCGCCGCTTTCCCGTTCTATTCCATTAAGACTCAGACAATGATGCCGATGTAGCAAATTGGAAATGTTTGCCAATAGCCTATACATACATGCCCACTAAAGATTTGTAGGCCTAATATATTTTTTATTTATATTTTTAAACCATTATTGTCCTCATTAAACATTTATTTATGATTTACCCATTGATTTAGTGATGTTTCCGTATAATCCGAGTTTTTTGTAATTCGAGGTAGTCCCAGCCCCAATTAGCTCGAATTATCGAGGTTCTACTGTACTCATTATTATCATGTTATTTTCCATGGCAAATTGACATAACAATTCTCCTTTTCTGAAAGCTTTTTCTTTGCCTAATTTTGCATTAAAATCACCCAAAATGACTATAGTATCACTTTTGGGTGTATGATCAATTGCAAATTGTAAATCATTATAAAACTATTCCTTTATTTCGTCTGCTTTATCTTCAGTAGGAGCATAGGCATTTATTAAAGTTATATTATTAAATTTGCCTTTGATCCTTATTTTAGACAGTCTTTCATTCTGTGATTCAAATCCTATTATGTGTTTCATAATTCTTTGGTGTATTAAAAAGCCAGTTTTAAAATTTGGTCCTCCATAGTAAAATGTGAATTTGTTTTTCTTAAAGGAAAAGTAAACTAAAAATTCAGTGTCACTTTCTTCGTACGGATTGAAAGAAAATGTTTTTATTAAATGATATTCACTGTTAGAAATGTTGTATACCTTCACATTTAATCACAAAACGAATATGTTTATTGTAACGCGGTGGGCGCGTGACGTCACGCCTGACGAGTGCTTGGCTCAGTCTCGCCCGGTGAAAGAGAGTTCACAGTATTCTGTGTACTGTTACAGTTTTTTAGTGAGTATCTGTTCAAGAAATGGTTTATTGTTGTGTTGTGGGGTGTACATAGTCCTACTCATCGTCGAAGAGTGATAACACACTTAAAATATCTTTCCATCGATTTCCCAACAGAGATAAGTCACCCGAACGTTATAAGTAGGGCCCGGATGTTTATGACATGTCATATTTTTTTCCTTTGTGATGTTACCATAGCAAATATAATTTAAACATGATATCATCTAATGTGATTAGAATTATGCAATTTTCATTGGTCATATAATGTCATATTTTAGCTTTTTCAGTATTTTTTGTCATTTTTCCGTCATTTTTCATATTATGGTCATATTTTCAATCATTTTTCATTTTTTCCCATGCTTTTGTTTTTTTATTCCATTTTCATTTGTTTGCTTACAGCCGTCTCAGAGATGGGATTTGAACACCCCTGAATTGTTGCTTGTAACTTCTCAGTATTTTTGTTCTAAAAATACTTTCACAAAATATAAGTTGGCCTACGTATATTTCTGAGAATTAGGAGAAAGAGAGAGATGCGTAAAAAGGGACAGATGCAAAGAAAGCGAAATTTATTAATAAAGATTAATATTACTATTTATTAATGTGTTCTCATAAAATTTTAATTGCAAAAACCGACAAGATTTTGAAAAAAAAAATTGTCTCTAGGTCATATTATTAGTCATATTTCGCCATTTTTTTAGGTCATAAATGCTTGCATATTTCTAACATTTTTAGGTCATAAACATCCGGGCCCTAGTTATAAGCAATGGCCGATAAAAATAAAAAGAGAAAAATTTGTTCCTAGTAAATACAGTACGGTTTGTTCACAACATTTTGAAGGAAATGATACCGAGCTTTCGGTACAGTTACGAAAACAGTTAACTGGAGGAACCCCACAATCTGTTTAAAAAAGAAGTGCTGTGCCATCACTTCTTTTGCGTGGGAAATCTGAAACACCGCCAATGAAGAAAAGAAAATCGTCGTACTTGAGGAAGAAGGAAATGAGAGAGTTGTTGCAAGATTCGAACAGTAATCCATCAGTATCCGGGAATGGACAAATCATGAATGTGGAATCTAGTATTTATGACGAAAATTCAGTTTCTAACAGCGTAGGCGCTCAGTGTGAACTAGGAAATGAAACTTATGTCAATGTTTGCTCAGATTCATTGAATGTTTCTTCTAGAAATTGTGATTTAGATAGCTTTTTTAGCATTTCTGACATTTCTACTACCGCAAAAGATGATTCTGAATCTGAAAGTGACTCTGTTCGTATCTTGAAAAATATTTTGTTTTTGAACTATATTAGCTCTAAGTATTAACTGATAACGCCTGGCAACTAGTGTATCTTTATTTATAATAACGCTATCGAATGAGGCAGGTTGTGTTATACAGTCCACAACCCCCTTCTGTTCACAAATTACTTCAGAGTCCCAACAACACACACTCTCGTGGCCCTTTTTCTTATGTAGGCTATACACAGCCCACATTCCGTATTTTCTTTTCTTCCTTGCAATTCTTTCAATAATTCCTTGTCATTTTCTTTTCGTGTGAAATTAATTTGTGAATACCGATATTTGTCCTTATAAGGTAACATTGCAGACATCTCTATCAACAACAAACACAAATGAGACTTTGTGGTGTATTACACACGCGCGAGCATTACAGTAGCTGTTGTCCTGCCAGCGAGTTAGTCAGGAGTGACGTCACAGGAGCGTTTTACTTCACCCGTACAAGGCGTAATATTGGGCACCTGAAGTTCACGAGATCACCATTCGTTTCGTAATTCAAAGCTCCGTGCGATGAGATTAAAATAAGAAAATGGTATTTTTTTAGTTTACCCTTCCTTTAATAAATCCTGTTCCACTCCATCTTGTTTCTTGGACTGCAACAATTTCAGTTTAGTTTTCTCAATTTGTTCAGTCAATTCTTGAAGTTTTCCTGCTTGTAAAAGGGTCAATACATTCAACGTTCAAATATTTAAAATATTTCTCGTATGCCGTTTAACATGCCTTGGTCGTTTTCCTTTGATCAGTTCGGCTATCCTTTGTTGAGATTTTTTTAGCAGGTTTCTTTTTACAAAGCAAGGGAGCTGGCCTTACGCTCAACCCCCACTTCTTTGGAGGACCACGGTTTTCTGTTAGGGTTTTCTCCCTTAGGAGGTTGCCTTCTCTACGGCTAAGAGTTCCTCCTACCCTTCGCAGTAGGTCGCCTGACTGGACCTTTGGTGCTGCTGTTGACCTACAAGCGGTTCTTCCGCCACCAACCTAGACTATGTCCATGTGAATCCTGCTGCCAATTCACACCAAGAGGATCTTCTTCCACCAAGCTGTGCCGTATCGAAGGCTTCCTTCTCCGCCGCAGCTGCTGTTGAGGTCCTCTTCTGAGCTGTTTCTTTGTCTGGATCTTCACCCTTGGCCTGTCCTGCTTGGGAGGCCCTACCAGTAGCTATGCTACCGCCGGCATAGCCCAAGGGATCTTTAGACCACGCAAGCACCCTCACCACGACAAGGTCATACAGCTCCCAGAGGGGGTAACTTGATGTTATGCACTAAAACCAGAAAATAGGGGTTTATATGCTATATTAAACCAAAAAAATCCAAAACATGCATGATGCGTGAATTTTGCCATAAAAAGGCCGAAATATGCAAACATGCAACGAAAAAATATGGTTATTTGGAATACAAAGTGTGAGAACTGTAACCACAAAGTATCTAAAAACATGTATTTCCATGGAAATCGGGGCTCTACTGATAACGCTATATACGTTTCACTGTGTTGTGATTCCAGGAGACACTGTACTTGGCAACACAGTGCAGCGTATTCTATATCACCAGTTATGGCATACACGCTGGATGTGCTGATGAAGAAGAATGCTAGCATTGTCTCGATAGATTGGCCCACGCGAGCATTTTTTGAAATAAACTTGTTTTCTGTCAGAAGTGTTAAAAATGCTGAAATGTGCGATCTTCTGTACAAACTCAGGCAGCCAAATTTAGTAAGAAAAAGTTCTGTGTGAATGATGATAAAATTCACAAATTTTGCGATAAAAGAATGGAGTTCAAAAGACGGGACACCTTATTAAAACATTCAAGCGACGCATACAAATGTGCAAACGAAAAGAATCATACAAATCACCGGTTATTTCTTGCAGACTTGCTATCACAGGCAAAAAAAAAAACAAAGGAAAAAGAGGATAAGACTTAAGTTTATTTTAGATACTACCGAAGCATTTCTGTGTGCTGGTATCTGTATTGAAAAGCTTGACAACCCAAAAATCCACAAGGGGCTGTCAGAGTACAGTCAGTCAAATAAAAAACGTTGAACTCTTATGCAGTTAAAATTGAAGTTTTAACGCATTAGTTCACAAGTTTCCTATAAAAAACATAAAATACAGGTCATTTTCCGAACACATGAGGCCATGCAACAGGAGGGAAAAAATGAACAACGCAGAAAGCGCAACACACGATATTCATAATTCATAATTGTCATAATTCATTTTGCTTTGTGTCATCGCGCCACATACAGATGCTAGCTTGAGAGAAAGTGTAGTTAGGGCTGTAATTGACCTGGATTTTTCGGCCTCTGAAGCAGCGAGAAGGTTCCATATTTCTTAAAGAGCAGCTCAGAGGTGGGTACTTCACTATAATGCGACCGGAAGTTTTCTAGGAAACGTGGATCTGGCCGGCCGTGTATTTCGATGCTAGATTGGTTGCAGAAGTTGAACGTAAGTTATTGATTTTGCACTACAAGTACCGGTATTATAAAATAAAATCTTTAAAAAATGCTCATTGAATAAACATATTCCTCGCAAATTTATTCATTATTATTATAAGAACTTCCATGCAAGAATATGGCGGACGCGAGGCATATAGCCACAGCCTTCTATACATGTTTGTTTTGGAACAAAACTGACTAAATAATCAAGAAAATTAATGGACAGACAAGAGGCAGGTGTGAACCTAACCTTAAGTCTTCCTGTATATGCGCATATGCTCGTTCATGGTACTTAATCAAATAACGCCCGACGTTTTTTATTTGACCGACTGTACATTTCAGGAAGTGTTGCCATCCTTTCTCACGATGGTTGCATTTTCTTAGCAGGTAACTCCTTATTAAGTGCCAGTATGGTACTTTATGAGATTTTGTGGGAGACGAGAAAATGTCCGTCCGTCCATGTGTCTGTAGTCTGTACGCATGATAACTCAAATATGCTTTATCGTATTTTAATGAAACTTGGTATGTGCATTTATAATGTCCATGGTAAGAACCTTATTGATGTTGGACCAAATCGGTTGATCGGTACCGGAGTAAAACGCAATTTAGTGTCTATTTTAAAGGCACATAACTCATACGCTTTATCGAATTGTCATGAAACTTGGAATACTTATTTATAATGTCCATGGGAAGATGTCTGTTGATATTGGACCAAATCGAGTGGCCGGTACCGGAATAATGCCCAATTTAGTGCCTTTTTATGGTATTATGTAACAAATGGCGCGGTAACTCAAATATGTTTTATCGGATTTTCATGAATCTGGATATACTCATTTATAACGTCCATGACAAGAAGCCTATTTATTTTGGACCAAACCGGTTGACCGGTACCAGAGTAACAATTAATTAAAGGTCCCATGTTTTTTTAAATCATGTCTTTACTACAAAGTCACATTTTTTTATCATTGAGGGCTTTGATGCAATGCAGTCAGATGTTTGTTTACTTCGCTGATCTAGTTGAAATTGAGTACTATATAAATACTGTTATATACAGAAGGTACATTACTGTGAAATAATTAGCGGAGTTATTTTCTACTGAATTTAGTGAAATGTTTGACATAGGCCTATTTTAAGAATTTCAAGTTGCAATACATTTTAGATTTGACAAATAACACTATTCTTTCACATATGCTTATCAAACTAGACCTTTCAACTGACTGAGTTGGCCAATTGGTAACGTCTTGGACTCGTATTCTGGAGGTCCCTGGATCAAATCCCAGAGCTGGCCGATTTGACATGGATTTTTTTAAAAATTGTATTATTATTATTATTTTTATTTATTTATTTATTTTTTTTATTTGAGTGCACAATTGTCAAGATATCACAAATCTGTAGTTCTTCTGACGCTGGTCGATTTTAATCTGATTAAAAAAACTTATTTTCTGCATATCATAATTGCAATTATAATTGGTTCAACAAAAATATTCTGGCACTTTGTTATATCAGTTTACCTGATTTTATTTATATTTAACACGCCCATTAGGCCAATGTGTTTACACTAAAAATGAAATTAAGTGTTTGAATTCTTCTTTGCAGACCTGTTTGTAACAAGCTCAAGGAAGGAATCTGCTTACACTGAAGAGGTCTTCAGTAATTAGATCTTTGTAAATATATGTAGGCCTATAGGTTCTGTGTTCCTACCATAAAACTCGAAAAAAGGAGAATTACTCAATATTAAACTGAAATAGACCCTTGATTAATTACCCAATAACAGCACCACCAGACTTAAAAATAACACCGAAATCTGCCTTTTTAAAAACAAATTTTACTTAAAAATAAAACTACTTTCACGGATCTCTACATATACCGTTTTATACCTAAAAAATAACGAACTTGTTGTATTCAACACAATAAGTGTTATAATGATTTTTAAGTTATAAATTGATTTGAAAATTCCCAGTTACACTCAGATAGAAAAATTGCTTGATACAAGAAACATTTCCTATAATGGATAAATATGCAAAAGGCTACAAAAAATGTTTTTCTACATCATGGATGTAGCTGTTTTAATAGATATCCATTACAGAAAAAGATAACAGAAAAAAAAATTCTTCACAGTATTTAGGATTCAGCTGCCTTAGAAAATGATTGAAGATTTGACCTCCCCAGTTACACTCGACATGGCAGGTCACAGCAGGGCCCTTCCCCTATTTGCCTTCAAGCTAATTTCTGGGCTCATTTTATATATGTTATTCCCCCCCAAATCCTAAAAGGAAGAACCCTTGCTGTGATTGTGTGATGTGTAAAACAAAAAAGATAAGTGAAGTCAGTTATGAGCAGGGCCCGGATTCTGATGACCTAAAATTGTTTGAAAAAGACCTATAAAATGACCCCAAATTTTAAAGAAAATGACTTAATAATTATAAAAAATGACCTAAAAACTGATATTTTATTTATAAAAAATTATTATTGTACACACAAAGTTATAGACTACTTTGTACGTAATTTTAAAAACTGTAAATAACTGTAATGTTGTGAATGTTCTTTTCTCATGGAAATTTATACTGGCACTGAGGCACTGGCGAGTCAAACTTCGGCATTTCCTTTTGTGGTCTGTCGGATTATATTATTGTTTATTGAAGGTAAACAGTAGTTTGCACTCTTAAGTCCAAGCAGGTGGCAGACTCTGGTGCCAAGTCAATCTATTAACAATAGTAATATAATACAAAATTTTGGCGTTTCTTTGATTCTCACTTCTGACTGAGACATATCAACACTTGAACGCCGAATTTTTCCTTCTTGCATTAAACAAACAACACTTCAAAGACAGCCCCGCTAGCGACAAAAAAAAAAAAAGAAGTTAATACACTCAATGTAAATACATGAAAATGACTAAGGGCTAGTTTCACCAGATGAGATTAAAATGTCGAGTAGTTAAACTCGAGTAAAAGTTACTCTTTGAAATTAATCTCAGACAACACAATTGTGTTTCACCACACTTTCATGTGGATAAATATAATCTCGAGTAGTTACACGGGGATTTATTCCATGATGGTGCTGATCCTGCAATTTCTCATATTGAAACATGTGAATCCACTATGCCGTGACCTTTATTTGTATGAACAGCAGACGATAGTGTGCAGTGACATTTGAAACAAACTTGAAAATGGAAATGGAAGCAAATGCAAGTGGCAAGCAGGAGAAAAGGAGGTACAGAAGTCCGAACTGGCTTCCGTCCGAGAAAATCTTGTTGGTGGATCTCTTTGAGAAACATTTTTCCATATTGGAAAGTAAGAGAACGGATGCTGTTACAATGCGGCAAAAAAGTTTAGAATGGGAAAGAGTTGCCCAAGCGTATAACTCAATGTCAGCAAGGGCACCCATATAATATTTTCTAGAGGGGGGGCCAATTTTTAAAGTAATTAATTTTTTGTCACTTGAACTTCTTGGGCCACTTTGTAACATTATATTAATATTGTAATAAGTGCAACAATGACATAACCAGAAAATAATTTCGGGACGGTTGAAAGTGCCAGGGGGTTTGGGGGCATGGACTACCCCCCAACAAAGGGGGATGGGGTGCCGACCCGGTATATTTTTAAATAATGAACTAAGGAAAATCACATTTTATGCTATTTTAGTACTGAAAAATTAGTTAGCAAATTTGTTTACCATACCTTAAGACACGCCAACTTAAACAAGAAATCATTACCTAAGTTTTGAGTCCACCCCCGGAAAAATTTTAAATATTGATCTAATGAAAATCAAATTTTACGCTGTTTTAGCGTTTTACTGAAAAAATAGTTAGCAAATTTGTTTACTATACTCTAAGACAATGGCAATTTAAACAAGAAATCGTTGCCTAAGTTATACGGATTTATAAAAAAAGTTAAATAACACATGGAACAATGGAAATAATAGCCTACTCATTATATTATGAAAACAAAATACCTGCTATATCATATTTGACACACCACCAAAACTTGTTTAATTTAATAATTTTTTATTAAAAAGAAATAGATTTTGAGTTTTAGGGGTCCGGGCCCCCTTTCCTGATCCACTGTGGATTCTGCTTCCATGTTATGGATTTGGTAAAACTTCTGCAACCTTTTTATGTTCCTATTCACTTATAAATAATTGTCCTGACTATAGAAAAAAGAAACACCTGACTATAATTATTAATATACATATTTTCCTTTCCCTGAGAGCGGCCCCCCTTGCTCCCGGGTATGGGCATTCTTGAATGTCAAGTCATACGCCCAGAAGCGCTGAAAATTTAATGGCGGCCTAGGAAAATACAAAAAAAAAGTGGCCAAGAAAAATCCCCGACCCGGCCGGGAATCGAACCCAGGCAGGCGCGCTACCAACTCACCCATGGGGACGGACTTCCGTCATAATTCTGGAACCAATCATTCCCATCTCGTATCCGTCTCGGCCGTCGTATTCTGTGATTATTGTCTTTGTCTTCACTTGAAGATTCATCTTCAAACACAAAATTCCTCAATCTACAAGCCATAATGGTGTATTAGTGTCGGACGTGTTGCTGCTCCAAGATTAAAGGAAGTTACTCGCTGAAATTTGGCCGTGTAAATATTAATCTCGATTAACCTAGTTACTCGCGTGTAACTTTGTGGTGAAACGATTTGAACGGTTACTCGAGATTAAGTCCGTACTTACTCTCGTGTAAAATATTACTCTAGTTTGGTAAAACTGGGCCTAAATAAGGTAGCAAATGACAAGAAAATGACAAAATAATGACCTAAAATTGAAATAAATGCCCTAAAAATATAAAATTGCATAAAATGGCAAAAAATGACCTAGTAAAAATGCATTTCTATAATCTAGAGGCCATGATTAGGATTTAGCCACAAGTTGGCAATGTCTATGCAGCATCAATAAAAAGATGACATGCCATTAGAATCTGGGCCCTGGTTATGAGTGTTCTAAGTGTTAACAGGAGGTTATTGAAGTCAGTAAAATTGAATTTGCTTGAAGTCATTTACAAAATTCCCATTTTTGACTGAAAATATTAGAATTTATGGGTGTGCTATGTGTAAGGAAACTAATATACCAATGGGTTAAGTTCTCTGCCAAGTATTTCTTGGTTCTTTTCTGGCTTTGGGAATAAAAGCAGCATTGCTTTCTTTACATATCAGATTTTGAGTTGTAGCCTTGGTTTCTTTAACTTGCCTTGGAGCTTTTTAACCATATGATCATTTTTTAGTAAATCCTGTGTATCAAGCATTCTCAAAAATAACAGCCAAACACAGTGAATGCAGGATTTAAAAACTGTATTTACCTGATCATGAGACAAGGTTTTCCCCCCCACATTCTTCATTTGAAAAATACAGGGTCGTCTTACATTCCCAGATTAAGCTTTGATAGTTGAGGTCAAGTGTTTTTACATTGTGTAGTAGCTTTTACCGAATGCTAAAATTACTAGCTATTGTTCTAATTTTAAATTGCGTTGTATTTTCAGTCGTCGTTACGTTACCATTTAAATTTTATGAGGATAATGTTCTTAAAAGTAACCAAATCATTCAGTTTGCTTTCACTGTCAATGCTATAAGGACTGCAAATTGTAGTGATCGATAATGGATGCTAATCATAGCCATGACTTTGTTGAGGTACATGGAACCATGAGTTAGCAGTTCACAACTGGTTCACGCAGAGATTACACCGCTAACATTAGTGAGCATTAATGGCGCCAAGGCCACAAACAACTATGCGGTGGGAAGAAAATGTTGTGCCTCAGAAGGGAATGTTTGTAAGAAGCGTCAGATGAAGAATAAATTGCCAGTTCTACATGAAAAACTTCCAGGGGACCTTAGCAGTGAAAGTTTCATGAATTGGAGCATCATGTTGTTTCTGTATGTATGAGAGAAACACAAAGAAGGCTTCCCAAGTTATCAGAATGAAGGTGC
Organism: Ectobius pallidus; assembly: GCA_964059195.1. Classification (NCBI taxonomy): domain Eukaryota; kingdom Metazoa; phylum Arthropoda; class Insecta; order Blattodea; family Ectobiidae; genus Ectobius; species Ectobius pallidus. Next base: position 148,721,804 of record CAXKWD010000003.1, on the reverse strand, counting down.
TGACTGCAAATAAGGAGGAATTTCCCGACATAAGCAGCCTGCGATTCAAAGCAAGTACAGGCTGGTGCGTGAGGTTGATGAGGGTGTGACGCTACTGCGCAGAATAAAGCTAGTTTAGTGACTACCCATGGTGTTTGATGAAAAACTAATTGCATTTCTGCATCTTTGATTAATGATAGTCAGAATCTGTTGAAAATAAAAATTCTCAAAAAGCCTGTTCAAAATAGGGGGTTGTCTTTTATCAGGTAAATACGGTATAATGACTTCATGCCTAATCTTACTACCCAGTATGTTGTACTGTAATGTTGTTCATTTACTTGTTACATCTAGTCTATTGAGTACGAGGTAATCATTTATTAAACTCAATGATCTTCAATTGAGAATGACCATTGAGACCATCTTTAGAGTGCAACTACAGGGACATTCTTTCACAGTGCCACATGGCACAGGCATCAGCATATTCCATAACTCAAGCTGCATCAGCCAATAAACGGGGTGTTTATGCAGCGGTGTTTATCCGACTGGCAGAGCTGAGTGTATGTTATTATTATGCTATGAATCTATGAGGCTCTCAGTACAGGGTTTGTCTGTGTACCATGTAGTCCAGCTCGTAAATCTGTGATATTGCAGTGTTTCAGTTTGATATTTAATTGTGTACTTTATTTTATTGTTCATGTAATGCCCAGAGTACGATATTCTTCGCGGTACCATAAGACGTCTTTGGTAGGAGAATTATCCAGCCTTGTAGCCTCCATGTAACCACATAGACCAGAATTAACAGTGTGTGATTTTATCTGTGGGGTACCCTAAAAACAATGTATGCTAGCATTCCTCACACATTAGATGAACTAAATCAAACCATAAGGTGAAATAGAGTCTAACAGTGCGGAAGAACTTGTGTGAGTTAATAATAATTTCTTCAGAAGAGTTGAAGTATGTGTGACAGCAAATGGGGGAACATTTTGAGCATCTTCTGTGAGCATGGTAAGTACAAATTCTAAGACATCTGGTTAATGCAGGGGCGCATGAAGGATGCCTGTATCGACCGGTGCAGCACGAGGCACGGTACGCACAGCCACCCATTACGTGAGGTGCTGAGGAAGAATGTCTCTGTGTATTCATAGTGCAGGTTATTTCTCTAACTAAATCTTTCAAATATTATTAACAAAAACTTACAGATAATTTTTTGTAAATAAAAACTTAAAAACTTATACTATTTTTATCAATCCCCTTTCATTTTGCCCTATTGATAGAAAAGTATGATTACTTCCACAAAATCTCTGGATTTTTAAGTACAAGTAGGGAAAAAAAGCGGACTGACTCTTCTAGCTGATTTCAGAGCCTTGTGATATGTAAATAAATGTAAGAGATATAACGGAAACGTTTGTTTTCACGAGCAATGCAAATTACGTGAAATTATTTCTCAGTTCAAGCAATTTATCGGCTGTAGAACAAATTTCAATACATTCCCTGCTATCCTGTGAATGCCGTGAATGCCTGTGAATCCTGTGAGTTCCTAGAGTTCCTGCCTAGGGTAGGTAGCTGCACCCAGATTGGTCCAGCTCTTCTACCCCACTCAATGTGTTGTCTGTCTCTGTCTCGCTGCGGCATTATCCTTCCACTCAACTAATATAGTATTTTCTTTGACCGGCAACGTGCTGCAAGCGTGATCTTCACTCTGTGCTCAACAGTAGCTCACTGATCAATGCGCATTCGAGTCTGCGCAAGCTGTAACAAGAAGCTCACTGGCTGGGTTAAGTCTTCAAGGCCAGAGACTTTGTGGAAGTATCGTACTCTTTCTGTGAAATTTGCGAGACATAACGTGAATTGTTCTCATTTCAATAAATGTTTGTAAACTTTTCCTTGACAGCCTCCCTGAGTCCAAGAAATACACTTCTGAATTATGAAATGACAAATTCATGTATTAACGTGAAAAATAAAATCAAGTCAACTGATAAAACAAAGTGCCAGGTGTAGTTAATACGCCATATTTCAGAAACTACTAAGATTTCATCCTTTTGCTAGTGGTGAATTTATGGCTGTATGCAGCAGATTCTCCTTAAAATTAAAAAAAATACTGTAAATTATTAAACGTTTCCTAAAAAACATGCAATATAGCATAACATGAAACATTTACCTTGTTCTGAAGATAACATTCACAGCTGGAGTAAGTAGGAGATGATAGAAAATTTTTATGGGATTTACTTACTTATACTTACTTACACTTACTTACTTACTTACTTACTTACTTACTTACTTAACCCTTCCTGGGCGGAAACCCATATATGGCATGCCTGTCTGATGCCTCAAAGGCGGTAACCCATATATGGGTTCTCTGACCGACTCCTAATGTGACCAGCTCTTCTCAGGCACAAAGTATATAAAATCTTCAACAGATGGCAGGAGAATGTTCTCTTATCCACTGTGACTTGGGAATTCCACAATACACGTGCCCAGGATGATTTTAGTAAAGGATTTCAGTGGCCGTGCGTAACTAGTGAACAGCGTGCACTTTTTGTTCCGTGTTTTTCCCTTATTTTTTGTAAAATGGCAAAAAGAAAGTTTCTTACAGGTTTTGAAATTGAAGAATTAAGTATTCAAAGTGACAGTGAAGTGTCAGAATTATCATTTAGCGATAGTAAGGGATGTTTTTCCGAGATCGCTACCGGCAGCGTTAATGAGAGTGAGAGCGACGTAAGTGACACTGGAGGCAATCGTGCGCCCAGATCAATGGAAGTGAGTAATTTTGATTGAGACACATCATCTATTACTACAATATACAGTATCCAGCAAGGGCCAGTTCTGCCTTCTGAGTTTGAACAAAATACTGATCCAATTGAGAATCATAGCCTACTGTAGGCCCATGTAAACTTATAATGCGCTCAGTGAGACTTGTGCCATTTCCGCATAAACATTTTCTCCCTAAATAATAAAAATAGTTCCTAGAGCAGATTAGGGGCAGAATTCGGCAAAACTCCAAGGTATATGTTGATTTTATGCAGAATGCATGATTTAAGTTACTTTCAATTGGTTTTTCATTAACTTATTTTTCCTTAAAAATGCCTTCTGCCCACAGCCATAAAACATCGTCGCCCGCAAAGGGTTACTTACTTACTTACTTACTTTACTTTACTTTACTTTACTTTACTTTACTTAACTTAACTTAACTTACTAACTTAACTTTCCTTAACTCACTCACTCAATGGCAATAGAAAATTCCTAAGTAAGAAAAAGGAATATTATCTAATTTATGTAACCCAATGGTTTATTGCCATGCTTACCTCAGCCCGCCATTCAACCCTATTCTGTGCTAACTCCAACCATCCCTCGCAGATCCTACTTCCCTTAAATCTATCTTAATATTGTCCTCCCACCTGCGTCTAGGTCTTCCGAGTGATCTTTTCTCATTGGGTCTCCCCGTCAATATGTCTTTCCTCCCCCATGTGTGCAACATGTCCAGCCTATTTCATCCTCCTTGATTTAATTACCCTTATTTAATGTGAATAAAATTGTCCACCTAAATCACAAAAATTAATAAATTCAGTCCACAAGTTAAATATATGTAACGTTTACTTTACATTTTGTTTTTAATCTACAGTTTTAACGATGTCCCATATCTTGTGGCGTTGGTGTGAAATTCATATATAGTCATACAATATAAAATAATAATGTTATGCTAAATACATTGTACACTGCATACATTTACACATTAAAATAGCAACTGCTGAAAATCTATTTTAAAATATAAATCTTTAAAATGCACTGATTTTATACGTTACGTATAATAATTATTGGTATGTTGATTGATAACTGTGTATCATTAAAACCAATGTCTATGTACTAGCTATTAAACATAAAAATGTTTGCCGAAAGTTATTCAGCATTAGCCAATAATAAAAGTATTACATAGATGCACTGTAACTAAGTATTCGTGCGTTATTTATAGATTACAAATTTGCCGTCTCTTCTCTTCTCAGCAATAGTCAGTTTTATAAATTAATATGTGGAAATGCTGGAGCTAGTAGTTGTTAGTTGCTTGTAGGTCTAATATTAGCTAGTTTGATGATCTTGCTGTAGTATTCCGTTACATCATTGAACTTAATGGTGTCTGCTTTATAAGGAGATGCGCATATTGATCTTTTCGATCATCATATCTATGCCATATTCTGTATATGTGTGGGAAGAATATGGCATAGATATGTCGATGACATATTTGCTATAGTAAATAAAAAACAGATACAAGATGCACTGAAACTGCTTAACATACAAAACCAATTGATCAGTTTCACCCTGGAACAACAAACAGAAAACCACCTACCTTTCTTAGATATTAAGATCATAAAGCAAGGTAACAAGTTAGAATTCGGAATTCACAGAAAAGAAACACACTCAAATAATTACATCAAGGCCAATAGCTTTAACCCTATCAAACACAAACTTGCAGTATCGGATAGTCTGACTCATAGATTAGTAAATGTACCACTCAACCAAGATGAATATGAGAGGGAATACAAGACAATCATCAGCACAGCACAACAAAATGGTTTCCAAAAAGAACTGGTGGATAAAAAAGTGAGAAAATATCAAATACAAAAACAGATCAAGGCTACAACCACACTGAAACCCGAAAAAGAACATAAAAATGTATATAAGAGAATCACTTACCACCCAATAGCAAATAAAAAGTTCCAGAGGATATTCAAAAACCATAACATCACCATAGCACCAATTAATAGATTTAGTTTGGGAAATATGTTAATGTCCACTAATATCGACACATCACAACCCCTCAAAAAATCAGGCATTTATCAGTTTAATTGTAAAGATTGTCCCCAGAAGTACATAGGCAAAACTAAAAGAAAAATAGAAACTAGGATGAAAGAACACCATCGACACATCAATATGCTCAACTAGAAAAATCCGCGGTAGCAGCCCATGTATGGAACATGGACCATGAAATTGAGCATGAACCTAAATTAGTTAAGTCTGTCAGTGGACATAAGGAACTGACAATCTGGGAGAAGATCTTCATCCAGAGGAATGCAGACCAACTAATGAACTGCGACATTCCCTTTGAAGATGACCTGATCAAGAAGTTTGTAAGATGTCCACCAGAGGGAAAACAGACGACACCAACAGTTGGAGTTTGTTGACAATGGGATAAAGACAGAATCCCGAAACATGTCCAGGTCAGTGGTAAAATCTAGTGAAGTATAGCGTATATTAACTTCACTGTGTAAACTTCCTACAATACTTAGATTCTTGAATGAACTTTAATGACATCAGCCGTATGCACAGTGGCAGAAGTCTTGCTGGAAATATGCACTCAAACATTCAATATTGGTAATTTCTTCATAGAATGGTTTTAAGTATGTTATTCCTATAACGCTCTGCATTTACTGTCACTTTATCTGCAACAAATATTGGGCCTATTATCCTGTATGCGTGTGAAAGAAAATTTCGTAAAAAGGTGCCAGTGTTGTGTGAATGCAAGAGGACATTTCCAACATCTCTTGTGATGTATGTGTAATTGTGAGAACCTGAATCATTACACCGTTAGTGGCTTTATTTTCATTGGTATCTCACCCGATCGCTCGGGATTTAGAGCTGTGGCCGCCGCAATGCAGAGACCCGCATGATTGGCTAACTCGTAGGTGAAACACACTGTATAATGGATTTAATTAATTTGTTTTAACTGTTAATTAAATTATATTATATTGCAGGATATAGTTCTAATTAATAGTTAAACATCTTTCCACAAAGCAAATGTTTAAAAAGTATTCAACACTGTTTTAAAAATATCTAATGACTGATAAACCGTATTGTAAGCATTTAAAAAAAATAAAAAGCATTTTTACTCCGTTGGGGTCGAGCGAACTTCTTTTTCTGTCACATATGATCCTGCCATGCTCAATAGTCTCTCAGAAAATATTATTGTTGGTGGAATGCTGGTGGTTTACGTAAGTAATTCACGTCTATCTGCTATTTTGAAACTTATGATTTGAGACGTGCTCCTTGCCACCACATTAAAAATCTGCTACTTCTGGCAAATTGACAATATTAATTTAAAATCTTAGTATTCTTTTTAATAATATGGAAAAAGAAATCAAGCTCACCTATATCAGAATTGTTCAAAATACCTCTTGAATATCAAGGTACTCTCCATAGAGAAAACCACCTCTAATTTTTGTGTAACAAACCATTGTGTTCATGTGAGAAAATTTGTTAGGCCTAACTGACAAATACCGTGAAGAAGTAATTCATGATAGATGATCATTGTTATTCATTGTTATAAAGCTAGGTATGTTAATAAATATTTCTGTAACAAATGTGATGAAAATGCATGCATATTAAAACTAGGTACACAAATAATTACATCATATTTTTAAAAAGGCTTCTTCTGTAACCGAATAATATGTTCAGTAAGTGACAAATGAAGAAAAATCTTTGGGGTTTCAGAGTTACCCCTCCCCATGCGTGTGCTACATTAAAATAACTCTGAACATCAAGAAAATCACAGAAGAGTGAACAATCACATACTTTGAATATGTTCTAATGCTAATTTTGTTTGATGCTAAACAATTTAATAATGAAAGAACTCTCTCTGAATTTTCTCTTCTTTTTCTGTTTCAGATCGCAACATTCCCTTGCAGCAAGCAAACCCAGATGACAGAAAAATGGATATTGATGTTCCTAGTGGGAAGCCAAAGAGTGATGAAAATGGAGATGGCTCTTTGAGGTAATTTATCTTTATCATTTTCATTCTTTTATTATTAGTGTTTTATTTGGTCTAAACTCTTTTTTCTCTTTCTCATTCTACCTTTCTCCTCTTTTCTAATAGCTGTTTTACATGCAGTTAGAAATATTGTGCTTTATATCGGCATTTCTACCGTAGATCTCTAAAATATGCTATGGAACCCACTAAATTACTTGCGTAATTATATATAGTTACCAAACATTTGTGCTTCTACTGTAGACCACTAAAATATGCTATGGAACCCATTAAATTACAGTAGAACCCCCATTTAACGTTTTCCTGGGGGTACAAATTTTTTTACCTTAATGGGGATTTACACTAAATAGGGGCTTTGCTATTTTTAAGAAATCAAAGAAGAACTAATGTAAAAGAAAAACTTAATTTAATGGCATTCAAGGTGAAAACCAAATACTTGCCATGTTCAGGATCCCCTTCCACTCAAACAGCTGCGATTTGCTATGACCACGGCAGCTTCCCCTACCTTTCCTTAGCCACCTGCCTGCCAGCAACCTTTCATCTGGCCGGCTGCTGCTCAACGCCAGTAATGCAGCTCACTGTTGTGCTGCATGTTATACTGCGCTATTAATGTTATTGTATTCAATGCAATTGAAATACAATCACCAGAACATCTTTAGCGTTACTTAGGACCCGCCACGTGACAGTAGAGGTTGATTTGGGAAGGAGAGGTTATATTAGTCACATCACTTCCCCATTAGGTCTCTGTTGGCTCTGAAAAGAGCCGTTTTAGGGTGGCCTAGGCCCAACAGGCAATCTTGGAATTATGTTTTTTCCCCTTAGCTTGAAAGGAATATCTAATAGCAAACATAACTTTCTATTTTCTGAAAAAATCTAGAAGAGTTACTGAGTTTGCCACCATGACATGCTTCACCTTTTAGGCTTAGAGTTCTAGCAGGCATTAGGCGGTAAAAGAGTCCAGTTTCATCAACATTATAAATATCTCGCGGATCATAGCCTTCCAGTAGGGATGGTAGAGTGTTTGTCTTCCAATGCTGCACAGTGTCGTCATTAACACCAGCACTCTTCCCACACATTGAGGGTAATGAATAAAAATAAGCAATTGCTTTTTCTGACATTTTTCAAGCAATTCCTTATAATTTTATGAATAAAACTTATAGCAATTGCTGTTTCTTAAAGCAATTGCTAGACTTACAAAGCAATTGCTGTGAACTCCAATAAAAGCCTAGACCTCTCTAGCAATTCCTTAACATTTGATGAATAAAGTTTAGCAATTGCTTTCCATTAGCAGCAATTGCTTTATATTTTCTAAGGCAGGTCAGTAGGTGTCTTGAGATCAGTCAAGAAGAGTTTATTTTTACGAACATGGCTGCTTTTATGAATATTTGGAAGCGAAAAGTATACAATGTTCGTAGAAATAGTGGTGAAAACTATTATAGGAAACGGTATAGGTTTAGTGAAGTAAATGTGGAGTGGCTTGGTAATCACTTCCTAGGTGAATCACGAGAGAAGCGTGGTGGTGCAATTTCTTCCAAGGACCGTATGAGAATATTTCTGAGGCATGTGTCTGACCCAGGATATCTTGGTAATTGAAAAAACAATATTACAAAAGTTTAATTTAAATTTCTGTACATAATGCTGTTTTCTGTTAGTGATATCATTTTCACAAGTGTTTAGTGTAATAAAACTATAATAAATAAGTGCAGTATAATTAAATATACAGTAATTGCAAACAGTTAATTAAAGTAACAGTTACATAATTTGTCACTTACTTGAAATTTTATTCAATGTGAGATTATTTTGTGAGTCTACAAGGTCCAGGAACGTCTTCTCCCAAGATTTATACACAATTTGTTTGTTTCCCATAGCATTCACATCAAACTTCCGTTTTACTTCCATTTTCATATTACTTAATTTCTTGATTATTTGTTTGGCACTTCTCCAAATTCCGCTTCATACATTTTCAAAATTTTTCCTACAGCAATTTCTTTTTCTCTTTTCACGCTGGGAAGCTAGATTTACTGAATAAAACCTTGTTCTTTAACATCATGAAAATTTTAGTATTACTATCTATTTCCCTTTCATCGCCTGACCCACTACATTCGCTATCCATGATTGAATAATCATATTCCTCTCTTCAGCAAGCTAAGAGTACAAGTAAATAAAACCCAATCAACATTGTTAACAATTGCCACCAGCTTTAAAGACGCCGACAGAGAAGGAGGGAAAAGAAGCTAGCAAATGCTGGAACTTCCTAGACAAAGCTAGGAAAAGCCTATTATTTTTATTCATACATTGGTCCAGCATTTGCTTTTGCTCCTAGCAATTCCTAGTAAGCTTTTGCTTTTGCTAGAAATCAATTTCTCTTAGCAATGGGAACCTTTTGCGTGCAGTTAAAAATTTGTCCACAAGAGCGCAGCAGGGTCAGAGGAGGCCCTGCCATCTCGTTCTGCCATATGCTTATGCGTATCAATAGATGTGAATAATGTTGGCTTTCCTATAAAAACTGGCGATTAATAACGTTTAAGTTATATTCCAGAAATCAGATACCTATCTTCTGCCTAGGAGAATGTGAGATCGCCAGAAAAAGTATTGATTTGTTAAAAGAATTAAAGAATTAATGTCTGTCTGAAGTAATAATTGGTTGTAATTATTATGTTGAAAAGAACCCGTGGGGTTTGTCATCAAAAATAGGAACAATAATTATTTTGAAGTGGCAGAGACATGTGTAGCTTAGTGTCAAATAATTCAGAAATTAAAGTTATTCCTGTATATCACGATGATATTTGTATTCGTTAAATGGTGAAGAAATAATTCAAATTTTATGAAACATTTAAAACTTGTTGTACAGGACTTCACAAAGAAAACGTCCCATCTTCTTTAGATTTATAACCATAGTCATAAATATGTTAAACAAATTCTTTATACTGTAAATCATTTTTAAAAAGTAATTTAGGTTCATGGTTGTTTGCTTTCACAATATTCTGAATATATTTCAGCTTTCGGTTATGAATTTACTGTGTGGTAAACAGATCCTAGTATTTGATTAATATAACACAGTAGTTATAGAAAGTGAAGAACTTGGATGTAAATGTGTAAATATTTTGTTCCTATTATCATTAACATTTTATAAATAAATTTAGGTTACACTTGCTTGCTTCTAAATAATATCCTTTAGAGGCTTACGAATAAGACATGCTCCAGAATTATAGCTGTCATTAAGTGTTTGTGTGGAAAACAAATACAAATAATAGTATTTAAATAGTGTATCATATTAGTAGTAGAATGTTCTTTTCATGAAATCAACGTAATTTGAAGGAAGCTGGAATGCCAAAATAAGGTAATAAGGGAATGGTTTTCTTGTGGTTATTACTATAGGCCTAAATGCTTAATATTTTTAACGTCAACGCCCATCCATAATGTAGGTTCATACTTTTTGTTTTAGAATTATATTGCATAAGTTTCAGAATTATGGCTCGCAGGGAATTGTTATTCATCGTACTGGGTTCTCATATGCTAATAAGTCAAAATACTATGTTCTCTTCGATTCGAGTTAAAATATCTACGTGCATCGGAATTCCAGTTCTAATATAGTGTTTTAATATCATTAATGTGCATTATAAAAGTGAGTTGTATATAATAACAGTACAGTTGATTTATTCATCTTTTTATTTTTGTTGTATTTAGAGGGGAAAAATAGCCAGTGCCAATTGCCAGTATAGAAAGGAAAAATATGCTTTGACGTCTTCTTTATAATAATTTTTTTTTTAAATCTTACAAGAACCACCAATGCCTGTAAGAATAATTTAGTTTTGCAAGGGTTTCAATTTTACGATTTGTTTTAATTTTTGCAATGAAAAAACTTACAAATTCCGTTTAAACAAAATATTCATAATTTTATTATTTAATTATAATAAATGTGAAACAGAAATATGTGAAGTTTTGTTATGAAGTTAATAAATTAAGTAAGTTGTATTTATCAAATGCTGTCCATACCTTTTTAAGAAGTAATTTTGTATCATAGTTTGAAAGAGAATAAATGGTTGAGTTTCCTGCTGGGCGAACTTCCTGTTTATAGCAACAGTACATATGTGAATCTTGTCCATTTGATGAAGATATTGGAAACATGACCTTCTGTTGTAAATAATGAGAATACTACTTCTTGTTAAGTTTTATTCTTTGTAAAAATGTTTAAGATAATGAGTCAATTCTGAGGATCTAAAAGTGTTGAGCGAGGAGATTTGAAGGAACTCATACACTATTAACTATTAGCATCCGTTTAATCTTCTTTATATTTTATAACAATATATTTCGTAAAGCATAGGTGTACACCTCTGTTTTACACAGAGGATCGCCACAACATGCTTTCTGGCATTCTGACTGATGTTTAAATAGTCTGTTCCATTATGTTCAATGGACAGCAGACGACATGCTTGGACCTCTTTTAACCCTGCTGCCACCTATCGGGAGTCGCTGACAGAAAGGTTCCCATTGCTTTGTTTTTATTCATCACCCTCATTGCCCTTCAAGTAACGCCATGCCTCTTCTTAAATCGATCCAGCCATCCATTCGAAGCTTTGAAGTCTTCTAGACCAAGTTTTGCCGCAACGAGGGATGCTTTTTCTTTGATGTACTATCCGTCTATTTGGAGTCCTTGTGGACGTGCACCATTGAACCACTCCATCAATACTTCTTCCAACTCTTCATGCAGTGAGTGCTTAATGTTTTTTCTCTTCTTAGATGTTGAGTCACACTTTCCTTCCTCTTCTAAAATGTCGTTCTTGTTTTTCAAAATTCCTGCCAAGGTTGATGTAGCCATGCCTAACCGCCTCGCCATTTCGGATACCTTAACCGTTGCATTTTTCAACTTCGCGTATAATGAGCACTTTGTCACTGAGAGACAGTGTTTTCCTCTTTGTAGCCATCACTCAAGCTTCTTATTTAACAGTATTAACAGTATTTAAGCTTCGTAAACCACAATAAGATGTACGCTTGCTTACACAGTACACGCGGGAAGCACAAAGCAAACTGGTCACGTGTTCTGTGCGGGCCACGCGAGTAAGCTACCAAGGTCACGCACCACGCGGTCAGCCTGATGCTACAGAAATCGGCAGTAAGCACAAATAGGTGAGGGAGGTTTACCCACGTTGTCAGATCTCTGTAAAGCGTGATATATCAAAGATTACATTTTAGCATTTTTCTGATATTTCCAAGGGGGGGGGGGACTTGATAGCCAAAAATTGTATAGGGGTTATTCCATATTAAATCAACAAATTTTAAGAAAATCCTTTGCCACACCATTTTTGATTTTGATAAAATTTGGTACGTGATGTGTACCAGTCTTCTGAACCCAAAAACAAATCTTGTTATACCTCTAAAAAATTTTACTCCTGAGATATAGGCATTTGTTTGGAGCACGAACAAGCAAAAAATGTAATTTCAGACCTATATTCTGAAAGCCGTAGAATTTATATTTGAATCAGTAAGATGATCAGATAGGGCTCATTGGAAAGCTTAAAGAATGGACTTTCATTTGTGCATACTAAATTAGATTTAAGTTAAGTCTAAACAGACGTTTTTAGGACTCTAATCTTCGATCGTGAACTGTCGTTTTGCGTAATTTTAGGCATTAAAAAAACAACGAAGGACTTGGAGTAACAGGCCAATGTTTTTTCCTGTTACACTTATGTATGAGGAGTATGTGTAGGAAAAAAACTGAGCTGTTACTGGTGGTCCTTCACCCTGAAAAATTTGCTTAAACTTCAAAAAAAATGTAAATCGTGCTTTTTCTCGGTCCCAAAAAGTAATGTGGGACAGGTGATAAAAATCTGAAAATGCCAGGATGAGAAGCCCTTATAGTGTACTTTAAAATAAAAACAAAATCATTCTGTGACTGGATGGGATAGAGGAGCTACAAGCCTTTGAAATATCAAGAAAACAGCACTTGACCGCTACTGAAAAAAAGTCTAATCAGATAGGATAATTACCACAAAATTTAATTTAAATTTACATAAAATACAAAAAATTTATTTACAAATGAGAATTTTCCTCAGTTATACAAATTTCTGATTTTTGTAATTTTTCTAGCAAATTTTCACATTTGACTTCTTTTTAAGCTACATTGATGGCAATTTCAAGTACTGTACTGTATTTTCAACTTTTTAATTTAGAAACCATTCTTATCCTGGTTTTTTGGATGTAGGTAATGCATTAAACACTAAAAGCTGCATAAAGCTCTTTAAGGTTACATCAAATTAACCTTTTCTGTATGTTAACTTTTTTCTCCATTAGGTCCTCCAACAGATACACAGTACCTTTTTCTTGGCATCATTCTGCTGTACTCATCATTTTCGTAGAAGTCTTGTACAGTTTTGTCTGAAACTTCATGAAGTTTATTCCTAGTCCTGTTCTCCCTATTCTGTTGCAAAATCCCGTTCTTTTTCACTAAATTTCTTGACTGGTGGGCTAAGTATTGGCTGACATTAAACTCACTCTGAACTATACTAATACTCCAACTACTAGGAGCTAAACTTACAATGTTCTTTCATTTTTTTTCTTTAAGCTTGTGAATTAGTTGCTTGTACTCATTTGCTAAACTGGCAGGCTGCATGTTCATTGAAAATTCCTCATTATCAGTTGAAATGTTCAAATCAAAAGACTTACTTAACTTTCCTGATATACTAACCTCATTTGTTAACACTGAGGGTCTAGCTTCAACTGACAGCTTCTGCGCCTTAACAGGAGAAATACCAAGGACTGAACAAGCATCATTAACTGTTTCAACAAGAATGGTTTCAGGTTCATAAATGTCTGGGCATTCATCTTCACTGTCAGTACCGGTCTCTGTGCCTTGATTTGGATTTTTAATTTTTTTAACATTTTGTGCACAATACCTTCCCTGGGATTAATTTCAGGTCAGGATTGCACATGGAAAGTGTCATTGATATTTATCTGAGAGAGATTTTGAATAGGTTTTGAGTGAACACTGTAGGGGTCAGAGCAAGACCGTACACAAAATTTGGAAGTATTTGTCCAAAAATTCAGTCTTGTGAAACATTTTATATCATCGCAACCAGTTCTATTTGAAAATAATGTTTTTTGTTCTTCAGTGAACTCGGAAATAGTATTGAGTACTGAAGACCTAGAGTAAGATACTTTATGACATACCTCTCCTTTATAAGATGCCAACAGAACAAGAACACTCCATCATAGTAATATACTGGTAACAATTTCAATAGCATGTATTCAGCACAAAATAACAATAGTAATAATTTAAAAAAATAAAATAATCAAAAGATAATGAAGAACAAACACAACCTACATGCTGTGAGTCAGCTCAATAAGTGAATAGTGGACAGCATTCAACAGAGGGGCTGGATCTTATGAAGCTATGCATATTCAAACATGACTTGGTCAACAACCAGACTCCAATGAACAGTGCGTGTCCAGAACTTATCAGTTGTCAGTTAACATATAATTCAATATACTGTATAGAAGAGTAGAGTTTAATCCAGTACCTACACCTAATAAACCAGGATAAGAATGGTTTCTAAATACCGTACTTGAAATTGCCATCAATGTAGCTTAAAAAGAAGTCAAATGTGAAAATTTGCTAGAAAAATTACAAAAAATCAGAAATTTGCATAACTGAGGAAAATTCTCATTTGTAAATAAATTTTTTGTATTTTATGTAAATTTAAATTAAATTTTGTGGTAATTATCCTATCTGATTAGACTTTTTTCAGTAGCGGTCAAGTGCTGTTTTCTTGATATTTCAAAGGCTTGTAGCTCCTCTATCCCTTCCAGTCACAGAATGATTTTGTTTTTATTTTAAAGTACGGTACACTATAAGGGCTTCTCATCCTGGCATTTTCAGATTTTTATCACCTGTCCCACATTACTTTTTGGGACCGAGAAAAAGCACGATTTACATTTTTTTCGAAGGTTAAGCAAATTTTTCTGGGTGAAGGACCACCAGTAACAGCTCAGTTTTTTTCCTACACATACTCCTCATACATAAGTGTAACAGGAAAACAAATTGGCCTGTTACTCCAAGTCCTTCGTTGTTTTTTAATGCCTAAAATTACGCAAAACGACAGTTCACGAACGAAGATTAGAGCCCTAAAAACGTCTGTTTAGACTTAACTTAAATCTAATTTAGTATGCACAAATGAAAGTCCATTCTTTAAGCTTTCCAATGAGCCCTATCTGATCATCCTACTTGTTAGATCAAGAGTCTATAAGTTTTAGTGTTTTAAATTAGCCTCTGTGTTATTTGGCGCCTCCGCCAATTATTTGCCGCGAATTAGTCACTTCCTGAGCAGGTGTGTGCTTGCAGCGTTACCACGCCAGTTTGCAGTGCAGTCAGTTCGGATTGAGACGCCGCTGTATATAGTCTGCGTAACAAGTGCTCCTAGTGTTTTGGACCTTTTCGCTCTATATATTAATTCCTCATCTGCAACTCCGCGTACATATCATGCTCCTATAGTGTAGGCAGCTTTACGTGTGAAATTTAGGAAATAACATTGTATTTTAGTGTCATTTACAAGCATTTCTATTGTTCCTAACCTAGAAGCCTCGTGCTGTGAACAGGCTTTGTCTAGCGTTACATTCGCCAACGGGCGGGAGAATAGTTTTCTACGAGAGCAGTAACTGTATTTATTCTTATATTTTATTGTGTAAAAGTGTTGTATCAAATAATTCAGAATTCAGGCTTCTTGAATATATACCGTTGCAAATTACCCAGGTTGAAATCTCTGTCCCAGCTACCTACAGTCCTAGCTCTTCCTGTGATTAGTTATTAATTGGCGTAATCGCCTGGTCCTCCGAAATTACCTTCATTGTACCTTTATTCCTAGTTACCATACTAACATGGTCCTCGCGGGCATGATCTGAGATATATTTACAATGGTTTCTGAATTATTGAACAAGAGTGCGACTTATAGTTGATTTTCGTGTATGACGCGTTCCGCGTTCGTGTGGAGTTCGTGTCAGCTTCGGCTTCGCTCGGCTCTGGTGATTTTCCTGTACTGCTTGTCTTCGCGCGCACCGTGGGCTGCTAAGACGACACGTGCTTCATGTTCACCGCCTTCAACCTCGCGTGAAGAAGACAACCCGCCTCCATACTGCCGCCGCAACAAGAGAATGCAGCTGACTGCTCAATCACTTCTACGCTGTCTATGTTAATTGTTTCATCTTAACATGGAACAAATGGAAGATATGAAGGCTTTAATCAGACGTCGGGGTGTATGTAAAAGAAAGTTTACATTGACACAGAACTTTCTCAACGACGTACCTGAAGATGTTAGCATATTTGTGATCAAAGCGCATTATGAGAAACTGTTGAATGAAATTGAAAAGTTTGAGGCTGTGCAAACGCAGATTGAATCTATGGTGGAAGTTGATACAGAAATTGATAGTAACATACAGTATGCAGACGAGGTATCAACAGTGTACATTAATCTAAAAGCTAGGTTAAGTGAGTTGATGCATGCTCATGAGCCTACGTCAGTCAGTGTCAATTCAAATAACAGTGGCACACGACAATCAGTGAACTCTAGTGTTTCGCAGGCAAGTAATGGGATAAAACTACCTACGATTCAAATTCCAGTGTTTGAGAGTGATGTAACTAAATTCAAGCATTATTTTGACACTTTTTCGAGTTTGATTGTGAATAATAGCAGTTTATCACCTATTCAAAAATTCCACTATCTCATCGGTTCACTCAAGGGTGAGGCTAAAACATTATTGCAAAGTTTACCAGTCACGAGTGATAACTTCCAAGTTGCATGGGACCTATTGTGTGCAAGATATAACAATAAGCGGTTAATTGCCATATCCCACATTAAGCATCTGTTGTCCCTACCTGTAGCGCGACAAGAGACAGTTGCAGATTTGAGAAATTTGTTGAATCAATTCCAGAACAACTTGCATGCCATTGAAGCGTTAGAATTAGAAGTGCCACTTCATGAAGTCATTCTAATGCAATTGTTATTGGAGCACCTTCCTGATAGCGTGCAGCGAGAATGGGAATCCAGAATCGATTCTCAAACATTTACTTCATTGAATGAACTTGTGTTATTTCTAGAAGCTAAGTCTCACTCTCTAGAAGTGCTGTCGAATAATTCCTGCAACAGGGCCAGCCCATCAAAACCTAGAAGTGAACGTCATGAGCCTAGAAATCAACATAATAATAGTCGTCAGTCATATGTGTCGACAACTGAACAGTTATGCCCTCAGTGTCAAGGCGGCCATAACCTGTCTAAGTGTAAACTTTTCCGTCAGCTGAGTGTTGAACAGCGATGGAAAGTTGTAAAAAGTAAAAATCTGTGTTTCAACTGTTTTTCTAATACGCATCGAGTGAATCAGTGCAACGCATCTTCCTTCTGTAGCTGTGGTAAAGTTCATAGCAAGATGTTACACAACAGTGATCACAGGAGAACGGTTTCACACTCGAGTGAAAGCAGTGATACAGTAAATAGCAATAGGGCTGAGGCTCCTGCAAGTTATTGTTCAGTGAAAATAAAGCCAGTGCTTCACGTCTTACTTGCGACTGCAAGAGTCGAAGTGCAAGACAAGCATGGTAACTACATACAGTGTAAGGCCCTTCTAGACTCTGCCAGCCAGGCCAGTTTCGTGTCTGCGGATCTAGCTAGGCGTCTGCAACTTCCTACAAGGACAGCTGATACGCCTGTCAAAGGAATAAACGGTACTTCATCAAATGCTAGTCATAGTGTAAACATTAATGTGAGATCCATGGTTTACAACTATCGAAGGAATCTAGATTGCCTAATCCTTCCTCGCATAACAGGGAAGCTACCTGCAGTCCGAATTGATCCATCCTCATGGAATATTCCCTCTGACATTCCATTAGCCGATCCTAAATTTAATATTCCTTCTGAAATTGATTTACTGATTGGAGGAGCACTATTCTTCGAGCTTTTCCATGGTAAGATTCTGACCAATCCTGGTTTTCCTGCATTGATTAGTACAGAACTAGGATGGATATTGTCTGGAACCATTCCTAAGTCCTCTGTGAAAGGCAATCTAGATACTGGTTCCCAGCACAACTTCTTCATCTCTACGGACAATGTGGACAAGCAGCTACGACGGTTTTGGGACCTCGAAGACTTTCCACAACAGATATTAACACAAGAAGAGAAAAGGTGCGAACAGCATTATGCAGAAAATACCACTCGCAATGATGATGGTAGTTTCACAGTACGTCTGCCAATGAAACAGGATAAAAATTCATTGGGTGAATCCAGGCAGCAAGCAGTTAAGCGCTTTAGTTACCTGGAGCGAAAACTTCAGAACGACTCTGCTCTAAAGGAAGACTATACTAAATTTCTTGTAGAGTACGAGCAGATGGGTCACATGAAAAGAGTTCCACCTCCTCAAGAGAATGAAATATGTTATTACCTGCCACATCACGCAGTAATAAAACCTTCTTCATCTACGACTCGTACATGAGTAGTGTTTGATGCTTCTGCAAGGACGGATACAGGGTGCTCTTTGAATGACATCCTAGAATGTGGTCCTACAATTCAAGATGATTTTTCATCAATTATTCTTCGCTTCAGAACATATCGCTATGCATTTTCAGCTGATATATCTAAAATGTATAGGAGGGTACATATGCATCCTGAAGACCAGAATCTCCAACGTATTGTATGGCGTCCAGATAAAAGTGAGCCACTACAAGATTATGCCTTGACTACTGTAACCTATGGCACTAAGTCAGCGTCTTTCTTAGCCATACGGTCTTTGAATCAGCTCGCTCAGGAAGAAGAGTCTAAATATCCTCGTGCTGCAGACGCAGTACGAACCTCTTTCTATGTGGACGATTGCCTGTCAGGTCATGATGATCTACAGGAAGCTCTACAATTGCAAAGTGAACTTGTACTCATGTTAAACAGTGGAGGATTTCCACTACGCAAATGGTGTTCAAATACCGAGGCTATCTTGGAAGCAGTACCTGTGGAGCACAGAGAAACGCAACTTCCTTTGTCCCTCGACAACAGTGAAAATGCTCATGCGCTTGGACTTCTGTGGCATCCCAGTACTGATTTGCTACAGATACAATCACATTCCTCTCTCCAAGAACCTCCTTCCTACAAGTTTACCAAGAGAAATATCCTTGCTGTTACATCCTCTATTTTTGATCCTCTAGGCCTCATAAGTCCTATCGTAATCCATGCCAAGATATTCTTGCAATCTCTGTGGCTAGCTAAGCTTAGTTGGGATGAAGAGTTGCCATCTCACCTAAAGGAAAAATGGATGGACATCTGTGACATTCTTTCTACAATTCATAATGTTCGCATTCCACGCCATGTTTTAACAGCAGCTACGGTTACCGACATACAGATACATGGATTCTGTGATGCCTCGGAGAAAGCCTATGGTGCCTGTGTGTATGTACGGTCTACTGAGAGCAGTGGTCTTGTTACAACTAAACTACTTTGCTCAAAGTCCAAGGTTTCACCATTGAAGAAGCAAACAATTCCAAGACTCGAGTTGTGTGGTGCCTTGTTACTTGCGAAACTGTATCATAAAGTTGTCAATGACTTGAAATTGCCTACATCACAAAATTATCTGTGGTCTGACTCCATGATTGTGCTTTCATGGATCAAATCTAATCCCCATAAATGGAAAACATTTGTGTCTAATCGCGTATCTCAAATCCAGGAGATGTCAGAGACGGCAGCTTGGCGGCATGTGGCCACCCAACACAACCCTGCTGACATGATTTCGAGAGGTGTGGTGACAGAACAAATATCCGACATTGATTTATGGTGGAACGGGCCTGTGTGGATTTCACAGCCTATTGAATCATGGCCCAAACAGCCTCAGCAACTTGAGCTGCAGGACATGGGTGAGCAGCGTGACACAGTCTGCCTAGTCACACATGCTGAAGAAGACTTTATGCTACGCTTTTCCATGCTAGCGCGTTTACAGAGAGTTACTTCATATATGCTACGCTTTATAAACAACTGTAGAAGCCAAGTTAAACGTCACGGCCCTCTTACAGTTGAAGAGTTACAACAAGCTTTGTTGCTTTGTATAAGAATAGCTCAGCAAGCAGCCTATTCTCATGAACTGTCCGATCTTCAGAGTAAGATGCAAGTGAATACCAAGAGTTCTCTCCACTCCTTGGTGCCTTTTGTGGACAAGGATGGCCTACTCCGAGTGGGTGGACGTCTGGAGAAAGCTGAGTTACCAGATGATGCACGACATCAGCTTATCCTCCCTCCAGGTCACCACCTCACTAGATTGATAATTGAATCCGAGCATCTGCGACTGCTTCATGCATCACATCAGCTACTCATATCTTCTCTGCGAGAACGATATTGGATTCCTAGTGTACGTAGAATTGTGAAGTCTACGCTACACAGATGTTTAACTTGTTTCAAGTTAAAAGCCAAAGGTGCTCACCAGCTGATGGGCAGCCTACCTAGCTACAGGGTGACCCCTGCTAGAGCATTTCTACGTTCTGCGGTTGACTACGCCGGACCATTCTTCATAAGATATGGATCCCCCCGCAGCAAAACTCAGGTCAAAGCATACATTGCTATCTTCGTATGCTTGGCTACGAAAGCAGTTCACATCGAGCTGGTTTCAGACCTTACTTCTGATGCCTTCATCGCCGCCCTGCGCAGATTCACATCTCGTAGAGGACTTTGCAAGGAAATATTTAGTGATAATGGGACGAACTTTGTTGGTGCTAACAACAAGCTTCGCGAGCTGCGTCTCTTGCTTCAGTCTAGTACCCATCAACAAGTTCTCCAAGACTACGCATCCTCTAATGAATTCACATGGCATTTCATCCCTGCTTCCTCCCCACATTTTGGAGGACTCCACGAGGCTGCTGTCAAATCCATGAAATTTCATTTAAGCAGAGTGATGGGTAGCCAAGTGTTTACATATGAGCAGCTTTCTACAGTTCTCACCCAAATTGAGGCCTGTCTAAACTCTCGACCTCTCCTGCGCCTAAGTGATGATCCTAGCGACTCATCCTATCTATCTCCTGGACATTTTCTCATTGGTGAAAAACTCACAGCCCTTCCTTCTCCTCCTATGGCAGAGAATGTCTCTCATGTTGCTAAATGGCATCAGCTACAAACCTACATACATCACATATGGCAGCGTTGGTCAGCTGACTATCTACATTCACTGCAGCAGAGGCAGAAGTGGTCTGCGTCCAGCGAAAACATTCAGATTGGTACTCTTGTGCTCCTGAAAGAAGATAATTCTCCACCGCTCCAGTGGAAGCTGGGAATCATCTCATCAGTGCATCCTGGTGACGACGGTTTAGTGCGTGTTGTGACAGTGCGTACGTCTAATGGTGAATACAAGCGACCAATTGTAAAAGTGTGTCCCTTGCCTATTCAGTCAAGTGTAAATTTATTAGTGTTATCTTGATCTATCCTCAAAGTGTCATGTAAAATCTGTCGATTTTAGGCGGGAGTTATGTTAGATCAAGAGTCTATAAGTTTTAGTGTTTTAAATTAGCCTCTGTGTTATTTGGCGCCTCCGCCAATTATTTGCCGCGAATTAGTCACTTCCTGAGCAGGTGTGTGCTTGCAGCGTTACCACGCCACTTTGCAGTGCAGTCAGTTCGGATTGAGACGCCGCTGTATATAGTCTGCGTAACAAGTGCTCCTAGTGTTTTGGACCTTTTCGCTCTATATATTAATTCCTCATCTGCAACTCCGCGTACATATCATGCTCCTATAGTGTAGGCAGCTTTACGTGTGAAATTTAGGAAATAACATTGTATTTTAGTGTCATTTACAAGCATTTCTATTGTTCCTAACCTAGAAGCCTCGTGCTGTGAACAGGCTTTGTCTAGCGTTACATTCGCCAACGGGCGGGAGAATAGTTTTCTACGAGAGCAGTAACTGTATTTATTCTTATATTTTATTGTGTAAAAGTGTTGTATCAAATAATTCAGAATTCAGGCTTCTTGAATATATACCGTTGCAAATTACCCAGGTTGAAATCTCTGTCCCAGCTACCTACAGTCCTAGCTCTTCCTGTGATTAGTTATTAATTGGCGTAATCGCCTGGTCCTCCGAAATTACCTTCATTGTACCTTTATTCCTAGTTACCATACTAACACTACTGATTCAAATAGAAATTCTACGGCTTTCAGAAAATAGGTCTGAAATTACATTTTTTGCTTGTTCGTGCTCCAAACAAATGCCTATATCTCAGGAGTAAAATTTTTTAGAGGTATAACAAGATTTGTTTTGGGGTTCAGAAGACTGGTACGCATCACCTACCAAATCTCATCAAAATCAAAAATGGTGCGGCAACGGCCATTTGTTGATTTAATATGGAATGACCCATAGGTTAAAAGCGGGTTTTGCAGTACAAGGAATAATGTTAAATCGAATTTCTTATACATTCATTTATATGTGGTAATGTTTGGGGTTTTCAAAATTTAACGTAAAATGCAGGAAAATGTTAAATCGAGGTTGTGTTAAATCGGGATTCTACTGTTCTTGCGTAGTTATGTATAGTTACTAAACAGCAGTCAGATGAATATGCTTTTATTTCTACTAAATATCAGTATCCTAATGAGATGTACATGATATATAGGATGAAGCAGTTTAAATATGGGCAGTTTTCCATTTACCATAACTGTAGTGAAAAAAGAAACATCTGTGTTTACCCAAATATAAGTTGCACTTTTTTCCTAGATTAAAACTAACTGTATATGCCTGTGGCTTAGTGTCGTGTTCAAGCAAAGCATGTAAACTATAGAGGTTGCGTATTCCGTCGATAGGGTTGCCACCTTTTGGTAGGGCTAAGGAGGGACACTTATCGAATATATGCAGATTGCCGATCTTCGTACCTAAATTTGTACATGGAACAATTTATTAGTAATAGAAAGACTGAATATATTACAAAGCCAAACCTGAATAGGCTCTGTAACAGTAACACTAACATTAGAAAAGAAAAGATTAGCAAAATACAGTGGAACCTCGTTAACACATTTTTCTAGGGACCGAAAAAATAGACGTCTTAAACGGCTAACGTACTACTGAAAATAAAAAAAAAATCCTAGGGAATATGTAGATGTTTTCTAAGTTGCTCAGAATCACCCAAAAGTGCATCCTAATGGCTTAGAAATACCCACAGTGACACACAGGAGCTTCTGTGCCAAGCCATAGTTACAAGAGATTTATATTATGTAAACGAATACTTAGGCCTCACAATTTGATTTGAAAAAATTAATCAAAACTTGCAAAAATTGAAGGAATGTATGGGAACCATTTTTAATGAAAAACCAGACGAAATTCACAAAAAAGCATCCACTTTAGTCTTAAGCATCACTCATGAAACAATCTATTAACAAACATAAAATATTGTAATTATGCAAAATTTCACATGTGCCAAGATGTAAACAGTAAACAGTCATGTTCAAAGCAACAAATTGCTTTTGAAATGTGATCCAATGCCCACGTGAGAAGCACGATCTGCTTTTTTGGCCTACATTTCTTCAAACATTCTAATATTTTCTTCTCCACCCCACACGAACCGTAAGAAATTTAAAATATATTTCACTACCTGGAGATAAAAAAAATGGTGGCTAAACAGTTCACTCTGCAAATCCGCGCCAAGTCAAAATGACCAATGGGAAGCAAACTACAATGGTTCAAAATGGCTGACAATTGGTCCTGCAGAGCAAAGGTTGAGACTTGATACCAGAGAGTACAAGAATTCTGACATAGAGATTACATGATCGGATGCGCAAACAAGGCTTGTGTTTGGCAAAGAGTGGTTGGCGAGCCAATTACTAGGGTTGCCATATTTCCAAGAGTAAAAAAGAGGACACATTTGTCGATACCTATCTACACAATAACTAAATGAGGTTATTTTATAGTCATTATTCATAGAGCAAAGGAAATATAATGTGTTGGTAACAGCATTCAAATTTTGAATTATGTATAATTATGTACCTGAATTGATTTGGTTCACATTTAACAAGTAATTATAATATTCAAACATTAACTGGAGTGCTAGATATTAGCAAGAGTGTAACCGTTTTTAATTGAGCACCATCTTTTTCTGCTTTGGCGGTCACTTCGCTCTTACACAACCCCCAAAATGTTTGGAGGGCCACACCAATCGTTGGTTAGCGGGTCCTTTTGACCTAGCCGGGAGGATTGACGAGGCAAGTCCACCGACTTTTTCCCCTGTTTACCAGCAAGTGAAAAATACTGGAGAGCTAGAGAATTAATGATTTCATTGTCAGAAATTCAGCATTAGCCAACAACAACAGCATAATATTCAAACACTGGTATGTTGACTCAAAAGACAAAAGAATAAAATACCATGTTTCAATACATTCAGTAGGCCTACTCTAAATGCAACTGTAAGTACATGTGGAAATACAGTTTCCTCAAGATTTTTCACTTTTAATGCACTTTGACCTTCGTTGGACCAAGCGTATTTCTCTGTAGTTCTTATCTTATTCAGCAAGGCATGGAATTCCTTACAAGTGAAATGCTTTTAATTATATTGAACTAGCAATATGCTTTGCTCGGCTTTGCTTGTTAGGCTCGAGGACTGTTGGCTCATGTATAAAAAAAAAAAGTGTTTGAATTTATAGTCTGATAATGGCATCCATTCAGAAAACCCGGACATTTTTCCGAAATTAAAATTTCCACCCGGACAGAAATTATAACTCTAGAAAAGAGGACATGTACGGGAAAAACCGGGCATGTGGCAACCCTACAATTACGAATGTACTAAGCGTTAATCCAAAATGTGTTAAGAAACATTTATTAATTTATTATTATTAAACATTTTTATTAACATTACTTACATTATTATTATTATTATTATTATTATTATTTTTATTATTATTACACATTTAATACAAGTAAAACCAAATAAAACCAAACATACCCCTATATGAGCAAAGCTTGTGTTTAGGGGTATAGTAGATTAATATAAGTATTTAATGATTTAAATGATAAATGACAAGTTAAATAATGATTTAAACATGTAGTTAGTAAGATTGGGACTGGGACTTCCAAAAACCGACATACTATGCGGAAAAACGTAGTAATGAGGAACATGCTAATGAGGTTCCACTGTAATTTAAAAAAAAACTGGTCAAATTCATGATTTGAAGCTGTATTTCTTGTATGATTTGGCAGCTTTAATAGTTGTTTGTTCTGTTTTACGCTCACTAAATAATCTTTGCAGGTATCTGTAACATTTGTAGAAATGATTTCACTCTTTATGAGGTCAGGAGAGCATCTGTTTCTAGATTCTGTCCATTTTAGTTTCAAGAGAGGCATTGCTACTAGGAATGCTTAGAACAAAGCACATGAGCTTATAGAGATTGTGAATGTGTTCTTTACCAGTCTCCTGAATAATTTTCTTTCATTCCATACTCATACTTAGTCTCTCCTTCTGCATAGTTCAGTGTAGTAGCATTTATTACATCTGAACTAAAGCAAAATTTCTCATTTAACTCATCCAAATTAACGTCAGATTCTGTGCCTTCACAGAGTCTTTGAGATGTTTGAAAGATAGTGGACTCTTTTAAGATTCAAGTTCTTCAGTGTGCCATAAAGATTGTTTTCTGTGAAGTCAAATACTTTCTCTAAGTAACTTAAAGCTTTCTCATAGAATTTCAAAAAACAATATACACACACAGACATGTTTCGAAAAAATAATGATGAACATTGGCAATCCAGACACCGACTATGTAATGACTTCCAACTAAGTTTAGGAATAACAGGAGACATATTTAATTAGTTCTTACTCAATGAACGACACACAAAACACACAGAGAACATGGATTCAAATTACAACTGATAATACTACGCACATAATGTATAGAACTTGAGAAGTGTGATCACTCTTGTAGTTTAGATGGTCCACCGCAGTGAGGCGCTTCAGTCAGTAAAGATGATTGCACACTAAGCAGGGCACCTTTTTATGAAAATACTACTACAGTTTACACGAAAACAGAACTGTAACATACACAATGCTTACCTATGGCGACGTAAGGAAATACCGTTTTCTAACAGATATACTTTGTATATACCTTATATATGTGAAAATCCTGCCTCGAAAGCGTTTGTCCAAACAAGTGGTTCTTACTCATGTTTGAGTTATCCCAAACATTTTTTCGATCACATGTATTTGGTACAATATCCTCTTGAAAGTTGTGGAATCCTACAGGATATTACAGTTTTAATTACAATCAGTGATTATTTCAGGACTCACGTTTCTCTTTTCTGGAAATTAGATGTAACTGGTATATTAAGTTAAAAGCTAAAAAAAATACTATTACTAAATACATAGGTTATTTAATTTGATTTTTCCTTTAAATACTTATTACGAATAGTTTTTTAATTCTTAGTCAAATTATTCACAAAGGCATTTGTTTTCATCATTTTCATGTTGAAGGTTATCTTATATGGCATTCAGTGCATTTTTGTTAGACCATATGGACCTTTGAATCCTTTACAGTCTCCTAAATTGCATTTCTGAAGGGAGAGGAAGTAACTCAAGCTTGAGGCAATGTTTATAACCCTTAGGGGTCATAATCTTGAATAACAAGCTTTCTAAAATAAACTCATCTGAGTATCTAAACCCTTTACTACTCGTATTAGAAATTGTTGCACTTCTTAACCATTGAATCAAAACCTATCTTCTGATTTTTGAAAGACATTTAACTTTACTGTCTAATGAATTTGAATTGTTCTTGATCTGCTAATTTCCTTTCGAAATAGCTTTTTTTTTTGTTTGTTTGTTTGTTTGTGCTTAGAAATGTTGTTCTTGGTTCTGGTCAAATTCTATTATTTTTTTCTACTTCAAGTAGGTGATGTCCTCTTTGTTTTTAATCAATGAGGCATCTTCTAGCGATGGTCTTATGCTTTGTTCATGTGACAAACATGGTAAATTATCCTGATCAGAACTTGATGGAAAAGGTTCCGGTGACAGCTCTTTTACAAGCTCTCTTGGGGTGTGACATATTCTCCTCTTATTAGACAGGATTGCTCCAAACTGTAGAATGCTTTGTGAAATATTCTGGAAACTTTGGAAAAATGTGGAGTACGGCTCCTATCTTTAAACGCCACCTAGACCGCGGAATGTTTCGGCATTGCCATCAACATAATGGATATCTGACTTGATAATGCTGACAGGAAAAATGCTACGAACATAGATAATTCTTATCAGTAAGCTGTCTGTCTCTCTCTTTGGTATTGCTATATCCCATTTATTTAATCCATTTTAATTTTCAATGGCTTAAAACAATGGTTCTCAGGGAAATACTTCATGTACCAGCTTTTACAACTCTGCAAAATACATGAAGGTATGTTGTATTTGTACCTAGAGATTAAAAACATATCTTTTGGAAATTAGAGATAAACTTTACGTTACTACAAATAAAGACACTTGATTCAGAAAGTGACATAAAATAACCCTTCACATTACACATGACGTTATTCGATTACTTAAAACACAACTTCTTGCACCTAACTGCAATGTCCATAGCTCGCAACATCATCTTTACTGATCGCAGCGCCTTAACTTCGACAGATCACCGCAGTGCTACAGCTCTCTCCATATAAACAATGGTATGGTGGCACGAGTGATCACACTTCTCAAGTTCTATTCATTATGCTACGCAAGTCTTGCTGTGCTATAATTCCAGAAGGAACTGTACTTGGCAAATCAGAGCAGAGTGTCATATGTTCTATTTACGGTACTTTCCCGTCAGATACCAGTTAATGGCTCGCACGCTGGGTGTGCAGATCACGGACATACCCCAAGAATGCCTGTGCAATTTTTCAAATAAATTAGAAAGAAGCCACCAAGAATTGCTGTCTCAAATTTTGTTTTGGAACAATTGGGCGTCCTGCAATATAATGCATAATTTGGGACGCTGAAAATGTTCTTAAAATGCGGGATGTCCCGCTAATTCAGGATAGGTGGTAACGCTATCCTGCGAGGTGGGATGTGTGAAGCCATGCATTTCCAGCTTGGGCTATTTTCAGTGTTTAACTCAATCTAAAAATGCTCACACCTTATGATTAAACTAGCAACCTTTAATTAACCCTTGATCGGGTTAAGTGAAAAATGTCTTTCCCGGGTTCAGGACTGGGGGGGTGTGTGTGTGTGTGTGTGTCCTTAGGTTTAAGTAGGTAGGGGACTGGCGCAGCCCAGTAACAAATCCGCTGAGAATATCCCCTTATGGGATCACCAGGGGTCGCTCGCGAACCTGAGGAATAACTTTTTGATCGGATTACTGTGAAATTTGTGCAGAAATAATCTGCACACAACAGCCCTCCTGATGATTAAAATGTAGCCTTAAAGTGGACACAAATGTTTTTATTTAATTTTTAAATATCACAAAGTTCATGGAGAGTGAAGCGAATTTGATTTTGTGACAACTTTTTGTACACTAGTGTCCAAAATTACAGCAACAAACCGAAATTTCATCTTTGGTGGTTTATTTTGCCACAAAACAGTATAAACAGGTGATAGTAATGTATAAACAATATGAGGAATAAAGAAAGTAAACTATTGCAACGTTTGTGGATACCAATAAAACAAACCAGTTTTTTTCCCCCCACTTTTTTTCCCACACATAATGACTTTCACACACACCCAGAAAAAGCATTAATGTGCTCAGTATGGGGTGTGACCATCTCTGGCAGCAATACAGGCCTCACAATGGCGTGGTATGCTGTGAATAATGTCATCAGTCTCATTTTGAGACAATAACGCCTCCATTCTTTCTGCAGAGCAGCTCGCAAGGCCTGGAGAGTGGTTGGTGGATGTTCACGTGAAGCAGGTCATCTCCATAGTGCATCCCAGACATGCTCTATAGGATTCAAATCAGGAGAGCGAGCAGACCACTCCTTGCATGCAATATCTTCAGTTTTATTATTTCTCTTATAATAATGATGCATGTTTTGATTTTTATCCTCTTTATAATTTATTGCAAATTCCATGTTTTCATAGATATATATAAGCAGGGCATATAGTTTTAAATATAGTTTTGCAAGATTCCATCTTTGGTCGGTGGCACCTTCTGATCAGATGGTCTTCTACTTGAATTACAAGAGTATAAAATTTCATAAATTTTCTTTGTTTGCTTTTCATTTTACATGGATTAAAGCATTTTGAAGTTCCAGCATAAGACAGTTTGATTAGAATGTACACACTTTTGCCAACTGGGCTTATAAATTGGGCTTGTTTATAAATTATAAGGATTGATAGTTGTTGGAATGTCAGAATGATAATCATCACTAATGATATACAACACACGTAGCTCTACTGATTTTCAGTATAGTGCACACACTGTCACTGACATGTTACTTTTCAGAATGAATGATTCTATGATGTCCCCTATGGGGGCCAGAACTGCTGGACCACCTCCATTTCCACATCAAATTGTACCTGGTCTGAACATCAACACAATGCAGCCACCTCCAATGCAGCAGCCACCATCTCAGCAGCAAGACCAACAGAATCAACAGCAGGGCTCTTCAATCAATCAGACACCGCAGAAAGATCAGGATTCTTCTCGAGATGGTAGTGAATTTTCAGAACGTACTCGAAACCGTGATAGGAATCGTGACAGGGATAGAGATCGAGACAGAGACCGCGATCGGGATAAAGAAAGAGACAGAGAACGTGATAGAACAAGAGACAGGGATCGGGATCGTGAGAGAGACAGAGATCGTGACAGAAATCGTGATGGTGATCGAGATCGAAACAAGTCAAGAGATCGTGACAGAGAAAGAGGAAGCAGATGGGGAGATCGCGATAGAGATCGTGATAAAGGAAGGGATCGTGATCGTGAACGTGACAGAGACCGAGAGAGGGATCGTGATCGTGATAGAGACTGGAGAGAAGATAGTCAGCAAGAAAGGCAACAAGTTCCTAATCCCTGGGCTGATCAGACTCCAGGAGACAAGCAGGACAACAAGCCAAGTCTGCTCGACAGATTACGCAGCCTTGCCAATGATGGGCATGCAGGCGTAGATCGAGAAGACAGCAGGTGAGTACTTTTCTCAGTTTCTTTTATAGCATTAAGAATGAAATGACATATGTAAAGCTTTTATGAGCTCCTACATAGTGATTACAAAATTTTCTGACAATTTTTTCCTATTCAAATCTATTAAGAACATTGACATTTCAGAATTTTCATTTACTTATAGGCCTAATTTAAAAAATACCTTATAGAATAAAACTATGAGTCATTGCACCTCAAACCGGACAGATTTTATGAAAATTTACGTCCATTATTTGGATTTCTATGAAACATTAAGTATTGAAAATAAATTAGGAGGTACATTTCAAACCATATTAAGTCCATTTTTGTAAATTTTTCAGGAGAGAAGAAAAACTTTTTATGTGTAAACTGAGTAGGTAACTTAAAATACTGTATTTCACCACATAATCATCACATTCGTAGGCCTATTCTCCCCCAGGTGAAAACAGTGAGACCATTATGAGAGGAAGGATTGGAACTTAACATATACAGGCCTATTGTAGACATACCTTACATAGAAAGAAAAAAGTATTATTAAACTACCAGAGCATTTTATTTAGTTTCAGAGATATTAAACTGCATGTGCAATGAAATTATGTCAATCGTCATATCAATTCGCAGAATGATTGTGAATATGAAAAAAAAATTACCGATACTTTGTTGTTGTATTTACGTGTAGATATTATGATTGTGAAAATTTATTGGAAATGATGTCGTGAAATACTAACTACGTACTTCCACAACATCTTTTGTTGTATTCTTCTTTGTTCAGTGATTCTTGGCTGTAGCCTGTTCCCAGTATTTAAAGCACTGTTTTCCCCTCCAGATCGGAACTCTGCCATCCACGCCTTGTACCATCTATTGGAAATCCCAGTCTTCTTGAAGCTCTTTGTAATTATTTTTTCATGAGAGATGTGATTCCAACTTTAAATTACACATTTATTAATTAGTCCCAATAATGTGCGCTGCTGATTGTGATTGCTATTTTATTTTGCACGAGTCTTGTACAGTCTTATTATTATTATTATTATTATTATTATTATTCATAACAGCATGCCCCATAATAAGTATTAGGCTACTACATGCTTTTCTAATTTAGCAATCAGTAATAACCACTTAACCTACATAGCTAGTTATAACTTACAATGATACTTGACAAATATATACATTATTAACTATCAGTTAATTAGTTATTAATCTGTTAATAATTCCTTAATGTAAGTAGTTAATTATAATCTTACACTATGTTAAAATAACACCTCACAGAGATGTACATTAATTCTTTACAATAATGTATTTCCATTAATTGTTGTTATTTTTCTTTCTTTATTTGAATTTTGAAAGGTATTTTGTTTTGATGAACTTAATGTAAACTTTAAGGTGTTTACTAATAAGTTTGCCTCTGGTTGTGGGCCAATCTTCTCCATTGAGTCTGATGTCTCTCATTAGCTGTTTCCTCTCCTGATTGAGATTTGTGCAACAATATTTAAGGTAATAATTATATACGAGTTGAAACTTTTACACTAGACTTCACTTCTGGTATAGTTCGGCATATACAGAAAGGCTACACACACTGATTCATACATCAAAGCCAATAGTTTCAATCCGATATCACATAAACAGGCTGTGTTCAATTCTCTCACACATAGACTGACAAACATTCCTCTCAGCAAATCAGAATATGACCTGGAATACAACACAATCATCTCCACGGCAGAACACAATGGGTTTAGTAGAGAGCTTATCGAGAAGAAAATAAAAAAGTGCAAGAAACAAAAATTGACCAGAGACATCACCACCCTGAAACCTATAGAAGAAAACATGAAATACAAGAAGATTACTTTCCACCCTTGGGCCGACAATAAATTCAGAAAAGTGTTAAAAAAATATGGCATCACCACAGCACCCGTGAACAGATATTCCCTAAGAAACTTGTTGAACTCCACAAATTTGGAGAATCCACATCATAGTAAAAAGTCGGGCATATACCAGTTTAATTGTAATGATTGTGAAAAAGTCTATATGGGAAAAACCAAAAGGAAACTGGAAGTTAGAACTAAAGAACACCTAAGACACATCAAATTTGGAAATACAGACAAATCAGCAGTAGCCACACACTTTTGGAACGATGGACATGAAATTATCAGAGAACCAGAATTATTAAAAATGTGTCCGAGGCCACAGGGAGCTTTCTATTTGGGAAAGAATTTTCATACACAAAAGGGGGGACCGGCTGATGAACTTCGACATCCCAACCAATGACGACCTCGTCTCGAGATTTATTCCACGTCCACGAGAGGGTAGCACTGCAGTTGAAGTATGACTGTTGAAAATGGTTGCAAAGGCGCCGAAACATGTACAGGTAAAACTATACCAGAAGTGAAGTCTAGTGTAAAAGTTTCAACTCGTATATAATTATTATGTTATATAACTTCACTGTGTTACTTCCAATACAATTTAATTATTAATATTTAAGGTGTTCAACTTGACAGACGCATAACGAGTTGTCAGCAAATCCGAACCTGTCTTAGTAAGTTCTTAATTTAGCGTGTCCTGACAGAAATATCGTTAATTCTGCAAAGATAGGAATATTTAGTCGGGGTCTATTGCCCACCTTGAGAAGAAAGGTTTTAGTTACTGCTCCTTTGTTTGTGTTTGCCCATTCTTGTTCCCATTACTATTACTTCTTTCAGTACTTTTCCATATACTATTTCGGTACTATTACTTCTTTCGGTACTTTCCTTATACTATTTCACTGTCTTCTGAGGCTGCTTGTTTTGCAAATCAATCTGCTAGCCCATTCCTTTCTATTCCGGCTGAGGTACTGTCTTTATCAAGTTTAAAGGGGATGATAAAGCAAAATTTGATAAGGATTGAGTAAAGTAGTACTGTGAATGATTGCTATTAAATAACTTCTTACACTTGGTTGGTCTATACCTAATAACTGACAATGAGTCATTCCATGTCTGATTGCACAAATTTCAGAAAAAATTGACCTTCGTGTCTATTTTTTCATTGATATTAAATTTACATATTCTGTGGAGGAAAAGTGATGTGTGGTTTTCTTTGTTAATCTCCGTTTTCATTGGTTGGCTCTTTTTGAAGGTTGAAATACAAACTTCATTTTCATATGAAATAAAAAATAATTTGTTAAATATGTAATAATTTCACAAAGCAATTCAAATTACAAATGTCATTATCAAGCATTTTACTGTAAAATTCCCCCCAAAAATGTCTTTTGGGTGATGACATAAACACAATCGAGAGAAATGCAGAAAGTCTTTTCGATGCCTGCAGGAATGATGGATTGGAAATTAATACAGATAGAACTAAGTATATGGGCATGAAACGTCAAAATAATGCGCTAAAAAATGTTAGAATAGCCAGTAAATTGTTTGAACAAGAGAAATTCAAATATCTGGGAGCAGTAATTACACATACAAATAATAATCAGGAAATGCTTGTTTTTATGCAGTTCAGAAACTTTTATCTTATCTAAATTAATTTGTGTTGACAGTTATGCCTTAATAACCATTAATTAGCTTTTTTTTTTTTTCATGCGCACTTTTCCATGAAAATGACAATAGATTAACTTGAAGTTAAGATATGTTTATTAAGTGCAATCAGTTACCAATTAGTATTAATCAAGGTACATAAAATAAATTTTAACAATAATATGATACAAATGAAATTGCAGAGTCAAGCTTTGTGGTTATATGTTAAATTAGTGGATAATTTCCTTATACAGTGTGTTTCACGTACGAGTTGGCCAATCATTTGGGTTTGTGCGTCGTGGTGGCCACAGTTATATTTAACTCCCGAGCGATCGGGTGAAATACCTACACAAATTAAACCACTAACAATGTAATGATTCAGGCTCTCACAATTACAATGTGTAGGGTATGCCTAGATCTGGCTAATGGAGTAGACCACATGTAAGAGGGGCATATAGGGAAAAATAGGTTTAAATTGAAAAAAAGGGATCTAGCCTCTGGAAATTAGGAAGGAGGACCAGTTACGTATTTGCAACAAAAGGGACCACAAAGGGTTGAGAGCAGTGAACAAAGATACGCTGGGATACAGGGATCCACGAACCTTATGTGACATACAATTTATAACATGTCTTAAAAAATGCAAACTTTATTCTCACACGTAATGCACTATGGAAGTAAATGAATAAATATAGAACTACAACTGAATTAGCCAATATGCAGAATTGGTGCAAAATATAGCACGTGGATGTAAATGTAGGTAATTTATATTATATATTGAATTATACACTGAAACACTCGTGATAGTTGATATTGTAGGTTAATCGAAGAGAATTGCTTGTAATATCAATATTAGGCGTAACAGAATGATGATAGGATGATGCACTGTGAACTACGGATAGCACAATGGCATGCAAGCCTAGAGAGAGCGTAACACAAAGGTATGTTAGCTGAAGTAATTGAAACACTGTGGCAGATGCTGATGCGCGAAATGCGAGTGTAGAACAAAACTTAATAATTGTATTTTTGTCAGAAATTCAGGGTTTAAGAGCACTGATACAAGGTGTTGCACAATGACTTGAAACCACGTGAATAATGAGTGTAGCTACGAACGTCGGAACGGAACGAGAGCTAGCTTAATACTGACTTGAGGTGACGCTAAGGGCTATGCACGAGGCATGAACGCTAGTTGCTCGTGTCGCTATTACACAATATTATGAAATTAGTTAGAATTGCTGATTCTGAAGCGGGAAGACTAGAGCAGGCATTTGAATAGAATAAACCACTATACATGTAGCCTGTACTAACATAATTCCCGCCTTAAAGCACCAGCTTTAAAGGGGTACTGAACGAAAAATTTTACTTTATCTTAAAATAAAATACGATTCTCGCTAAGTGCAGAGTCGAAAACCGTTTCTTTTTATGTTCGCTCATTCTCATTCTGTGAGCAATTTAAATTATGGTGTTGCAAGGCTGTGACGTCACGCGGCTAACGCACCGCGCCGCGCCGTCAGCACTTTTAGTTTGGCTTGCTCTGGTAATGTGTGAAAGGTGTCGGTCTTGTATTCCCTAGTAATGTTTATTGTGTAGTGTAAGTGAAGATGCCTGCGTGCAGGGCTTACGGTTGTTCAAATAATTCTGGTGTCCATAGAAATGTTGGTTACTATGCATTCCCTGAAGCGTAAAAATTGTGTTCCAACAAAATATTCTAGAGTATGTGGAAAGCATTTTAAAGCAGATTTTTAATTAATCGTATATTTTAAAAATCAGAATATTGAAGGATGAAAAATTCAGGTGCCCTAGACCAAAAGACAATGCGGTACCTTCAAAGTTCTTAATAGGAAGTAAAGAAATTCCTTCTCCCAAGAAAAGGAAGTCTAATTACTTTAAAAAGAGGGAAGTGTAAGAATTAATTGATAATTCAATAACTGATTCTAAACAAGAAAGAGAAGCTACACAAGTTTATGAATGTATGCATGTAGAATTGAAGACTGACGCAGAAATACAGTGTGAGATAGGCACAGAAATTTATAGAGCTGCAAATTCTGTCTATATGAACTACATTGATAAACATGACACCTCGGATGAAAAGGATGAAGATTACGTCCCCGATGAAATTACTAGGGAAGGAGAAGAAGATGGCATAGAAAATATCAACTTGTCAGAAAAATATTCTTTTGTGTTTGTGTAAGTGCCCTTCTTACACTATTCAGTATATGCCATTCATGTGGCGCTCCAGTATGAACGTAAAGTTGAAACGAGAGGAGTATTGTTACGAATAAAAACTCATTGTGTGAATGGGCATACATACGAGTGGTCTTCTGGAAGCATAGGTGGAAGTTTAAAAAGTAATGTGTTCATAGCCTCAGGAATGTACCTATGCGGATTAACATTTAATTATGTATCAGCTTTCTCAAATTCAAATTAAGCTATTATTTTTTTCTGAATCATACTTCAATAGGCTTGTAAATAAATTTGTATTTCCTTACGTGCACAAAACGTGGTTAAAAGAAAAAGAAACTAACTATGTAGATGCTATGAGTGATTTAAATTTATGTTTATGTGGAGATGGACAATATGACTCCCCTGGTTTCTCTGCCAAGTATTTGACGTATTCCATTATGAATTTAGCAACGAATAAAATACTAGAGGAACTGTAGCTGGTGACATTGAAAGAGCAGCTTGCAAAAAAAATAATAAGCACAATGAATGAGAAACTCCCTATTAAATTGTTCCTATCGGGCAGACACACAGGCATTACAGCTTTAATGAAAAACAAATTTTCACACATACACCATGAATTTGATGTTTGGCACCTTGCTAAATCTCTAATGAAAAATAATAACAATTTTCCGAATTCCTCCGTCATTCATGAATGGAAACAATCAATTTATAATCATTAATGTTGGGCATCGTTTACCTGTGAGGATGACAGTATACTGCCAAAGGAGAAATTTACCTCAATTCTCAATCACATTGTTAACATTCATAGTTGGGAAGGTAATTAGAAATACCATTCATGTGCTCACGATGTGCTCAGTGCTGATAAAATTTAAAATACTAAATGGCTCAGTAAGCATTCGAAAAACTACCATGACCTATATAACATCATTATGAATACCAGATTTTTAAATGATATTATGCATCTCAATCATTCTTGTCACTCAGAAAGTCTTGAATCCTATCATAGCGAACGTCTTAAATATGTACCAAAAAGAATCCATTTTTCATTTGTAGGCATGTATTTACGGTCAATGATAACAGCTCTTGACCACAACTTCCATCAAGGAAAAAGAGTCGTGGGCGGCTCAGTGGAATTTTCTAAATCTTGTGGAGATTGGGTTTATAAGAGAAAGTACGACAAGAAAACATTTGAGTGGAGGCAAAATCTTGTAAGGAAAACTGTCAATGATGTTAATGAACATACATCTCTAAAACGGATACTCAACAATAAAGAGTGCAACAATAAAACTAATATCATGTTGTGTTGGGGCTGTTCTGTGTATAATGTGCCCTGTCCAGACCCGAGCTAGCCAGGTGACGTCACGAGCGCTTCTATAGAGCGCTACAACTTGGAAACGGTAAGTTGGATCGAGTTTTTATTTTCGCCATAGTAATATACAATCAGAGCTCTTACTCATTTGTAAATAAAAAATATATGTAATTTTTTAGTTCAGTTCCCCTTTAACAAAAAGAAACACTTACTTACTTATCCTCTTCATTCCAAGGCGGAACATAGGGCAGCAACATTATTTCTCCATCGTATTCTATTTTGCGCATCAGGTTTGATGGTTGACCATGTTTTATTTATTAATGTGGTTTCCTTCTCAACAGAGCACCTCCATGTATTTGTAGGTCTACCTCTTCTATGTTTTCCTTCGGGGTTCCATTCTAAAGCTTCTTTGGCAATACAGTTATTGTCTTTCCTTAACGTATGGCTGATCCATTTCAATTTCCTTTCTAAAACAGTAGTTTCTATATTCTTAAATTTGGTACGACGATGAAGTTCGGTATTAGAAATTCTGTTTGGCCAATATATTTTCAGGATGCGCCTTAAACATTTATTAACAAATATCTGAAGCTTCTGGGTGATAGACTTTGTTGTCTTCCAAGACTCACATCCGTACAACAGAACCGAGATAACATTGCTCTCCATTAAGCGTAGTTTGGTACTAAGTTTGATATGTCGGGATTTCCAGATGTTACTGAGAGTATTGAAGGCACCATATGCCTTTCCAATTCGGATTTTGACATCAAATTCGGTTCCACCCTTTTTGGTCATGACTGTTCCCAGATAATTAACCTGATTAACTTGTTCAATGGGGTTATT
This sequence comes from Ectobius pallidus, assembly GCA_964059195.1. Taxonomy (NCBI): domain Eukaryota; kingdom Metazoa; phylum Arthropoda; class Insecta; order Blattodea; family Ectobiidae; genus Ectobius; species Ectobius pallidus. The sequence goes on along the minus strand of CAXKWD010000003.1, from coordinate 148,684,212 downwards.
GTCGATAGAAAGATTTGCTTTACTTGTTTTTACACTTATCCATTTGGTTTTGTTGGCATTGATCCTGAGACCCACTTTCCTTGCGTTTTCAGTAAGCATGTCCAGCTTTCTCTGCATCTGTCCCCCTGTTTCAGATAGCAAGAAAATATCGTCGGCAAAATCCAAGTCTTCAAGATGTTCGAAGACTCTCCAACATATTCCAGTTTGATTTGTCGATCTCCTCATGATCCAGTCTACAGCTATCAAGAAAAGCATTGGGGATAGTATACAGCCTTGTCTGACGCCACTTTCTATTGCAACTGGTTTTGAGAGACTACCATTATGGAGAATTTTAACTGTATGGTCTTTATATAGGCATTTATATTCACCACTGGAGGAATGCACTGACACTACGTGCACTAAACCATCATCACCAGGATGAACTGCTCTTATAACACCCAGCTTCCATTGAAGAGGAGGGCTGTTGTCTTCTTTCAAGATGACTAAGGTGCCAACTCGAACGTTGTCCTTTAAGCAGGACCATTTCTGCCTTTGTTGCAATGAGTGAAGATACTCTGATGACCAGCGTTTCCATAAATGCTGCAGATGATCTTGGAGAACCATTTCTCAACATATCTTGTGTTTTCTGTAGGAGGATGCGATGGCAAAAATGTGAGAGGTTCTCCAATTAAGAAATGACCAGGAGACAGATATGATAAATCAGCTGGGTCATCGTTTAGACGAATGAGTGGCCTAGAGTTCAAGCAAGCTTCAATTTGTGTGAGTAGAGTGTAAAGCTGTTCATATGTGAGAAGTTGTGCACCCATCATTCTTTTAAGATGAAACTTCATTGACTTGACTGCGGTTTCATGTAGACCTCCAAAATGTAGTGAATTGGGAGGAATGAAGTGCCAAGTATAATTATTACTTGCAGTAAAATCTTGGCCTGCGTTTCGAAAATCTGTTGACTGCAATTACAATCGTAGATCTCTTAACTTGTTGTTTGAATCAACGAAGTTAGTGCCATTGTTACTAAAGATCTCTTTACATAGTCCTCGACGTGATGTAAATCTTCTTAGTGCGGCTATGAATGCTTCTGATGTAAGATCAGATACCAGCTCAATGTGGATTTCCTTAGTTACCTAACATACAAAAATGGCCTTGACAGTAGTCTTGCTGCGAGGAGCACCGTATTTTATAATGAATGGGCCAGCATAATCCACTGCTGTGCGAAGAAAGGGCCTAGCTGGAGTGATCCTGTAGCTAGGAAGACTTCCCATTATTTGCTGAGCACCTTCTGCTTTTATCTAAAGCAGGTTAGGCATTTGTGCAAAATGGATTTCACTACTTTACGAATACAAGGTATCCAGTAGGTTTGTCGTAGGGATGCGATGAGTAGTTGATGAGAAGCATGTAATTGTTTGAGATGTTCATACTCAAATATCAGTGTAGTAAAATGGTGCTTTGAAGGAAGGATAACCTGATGTCTTGCATCATGTGTTAGATCTGCTTTATCCAATCTACCACCCACACGTATGATACCATTCTGGTCCAAGAACGGAACTAGAGAATTTATTGAACTTTTAACAGATGTTTGTCTTCCATTGCGAAGATCTGTTAGTTCACTAGCGAAGGCTGTTTGCTGAGCGATTCTAATACATGTTTGTAGAGGTGTTGTAGCTCTTCTGCTGTGAGAGGTCCATGAAACCTGGTCTCATGTCTGCATGCAGAAATAAATCTATGTATGAAAGAAGTCACTCTCTGTAGGCATCTTAGATCAGAAAACCTTTTGATAATGCTATCTTCTTCTGTAGTGGACACCATACAGACTGAAAGAAGTTGTTCTGAAGAATCTTGAACATTTAGCTGTTGTGGTTGTTCAGGCCATGATGATGTGGGTTGCAAAAGACGAGACGGACCATGCCACTTCAAATCAATGTCAGAAAGCTGTTCAGAGGAAACACCTCTTGAAATGAGATCAGCTGGGTTGTCTTGTGTGGAGACATGACGCCAGGCTGCTGTCTCAGATAATTCTTGCACTTGAGCAACACTATTGGACACAAATGTTTTCCATTTATGTGAATCTGATTTGATCCAGGAAAATACAATAACTGAATCAGACCATAAGTAGTTTTGTGATGTATGGAGTTTAAGATCACTTAACACCTTGCTGTAGAGCTTGGCTAGCAGCAATGCACCACAAAGTTCAATTCGCGGTATTGTTTGCCTTTTTAGTGGGGCAAACTTGGACTTGGAGCACAATAATTGAATTGTAGTTTCGTTGTCACTGGTCACAGAGCAAAGGAATATACATGCACCATAAGCCTTTTCTGAAGAGTCACAGAAGCCATGTATTTGTATATCCTGTAGTGTGCATGATGTTAGAACCTGACATGGTATATGCATAGCATGTATGGTATACGTGGGCTGTAACTTTAATTGTGGCATCACTGCTGTGCAAGTGAAACCGGATGGAGTTAATTGTTGTAACTTCTGTCACATGTTAGCATGTGTCTGACCTACCTCACATTAAATAGACTTCTCCGTGCGTCTCAAAGCACATGATCTTTGGAGAGACGAAGTTACTCTTCTATGAGTTGCCGCTCTAAGCTGTTGTGTTGTGTTGTGTTTTGCCATGTTTACAAAGCAGGAACAGCAAACTTTGCTGAAAATTCAATGTGCCCGTGGTCGTACAGCACGACAATGTCATGAAGGTCTTGTGGAAGCATGTCGGGAGACGGCATTGCCATACAGGACTGTGGCGAGATGGGTTAGAGCCTTCAACGAGGGGCGTGACAGCATGGAACACATGGCTAGGGAAGGGAATCCCAGTATTAGTGAAGACATGGAAACTGTTTCCACACTTCTAGACACGGATCGACGACAGACGGTACGTGAGTTAGCCCTGGAGGTGGGATTGTCGTATATGACTGTTTTTCAAATTCTAAAGAAACGAATGGGAATGCAAAAAATTGCATCTCGGTGGGTTCCCTGGAATTTGACAGAGGCTCAGCTATGGCTACAATATGACTCTGCACAAACTAACCTGCAGAGTTATGGTCATGATGGTGATGCCTTCTTACACCGGATTATTTCAGATTTCACCAACTGCTACGAAGATTTCTAGGTTTCCAATTATGTTTTCAAATTTCTCCTCTTACAAACTGTAATAAAAGAATTTTATCATTATATTTTTGCCGTCCTCCTTAGAAGCGTCCTTCAACAAACCACTCTGTGGCCACCCTTGATTTCACTAAATATGATACCTTCAGCTGTTCCGCTTTTTTCCCGCTCCAAAGATTTGATCAAAACCTCTGGATAATATATGTCAACCCTCAGACCTATATTCAAAACCTGCTTGAGAAAATTCGTTGACAATTCGTAAAACGTTTTTTGTTCTCCTTTGATGGACTGAAGCACAGCCATTGAACCGATGCAGGCCGAATATTTTTCGGGCAGACTGGCAGGGGTGGTGTATATTTCCAATAAAATGAGCAAACACTGATTTGTAGGTTTTCTTCAAAGGCCCATTAACATTCGCCATAGTCCATGGAAACGGCGCCAGAGGATATCTGAACCCTTCCATCATGTCAAGTTGTTGGTTTTCTGCAATATAGATCATTTTGCTGAATGGATTTCGATTGCACTGAAGGATTATTTCTTTGTTTTCGATCTTGGTTTTTTGTTCTTCTCTAGTCTACTAATCTTAAGATCCACTTTCTTAATATGTTTATGAAACCCTTCTCCTTTAGCTAGCCGAAACGTGAACTCTTAATAAGCTATTTTCCCTTGTTTTCCGAATCAATGTGATCAGAAGCTGTTGATTCATCAACATGTATTCCAGTAGGCAAATGTACAGTTAGTCTCAGGCAAATGGGTGCCGCCGCGCCACGCGTTGGGTTCCCCGCAGATGACGCTCCTATCCCCGGTATGCGGCAAAGGAACTCCCCGGCAGTTGACTGACTTGTCCGTGTGTGACAATGAAAATAAATGAAATAAGTTTGAAAATAACGAAAATAGGCATCTATCTTATTACAAGAGATGCTGGAAGTGTCCTCCTCCTACATCCACACATTTTTGGCATCGTGATAGGAAATTCCGATTAATACGCATTAATTGTTCTTCCGTTATTATTGAGTTTATCTCTATCCTAATGTTTTCTTTTAGTTGTGACAACTACCGAATAACACTTTCACGTCTGTAAAACACGAGAACAATGCTCAACTGCAGGCTATGCAGGAATTGTTTACTTAGCTGCGGGGCCACAGCTGACCGCGATGCGGGTAGTGTTGAGTCATCACAAGAGAAACACGGCGCCGCGACAAGCGGCACCAATCTGGCTGAGACTCACTGTACAACATCTTAAGGGTTGGGATCGAAGGGGTTCGTCCACTCAGCTAGAAGGTCAGTGAGAGTTGTCACGTCTTTCTCATCTCTAAGGGCTTGTATGACGAACACCTGATATCATATTTATCTGCCAGATAGAAAACCTATCTGGAAGTTGGCCGAGAATTGCGTATTGTGATCTCCTGACAAAATCTGTCTGGCAAGACAACTTCCAGATAAGCTAGCAGGAGGATGGAGTGGCTGACAAATTTCCAACTGCTAGTTAGAAAAGCTTGGTTGAAGCAAGATGGCAGCACCGCGAAGCGTCCTTGGCCATCTGAATTTTAGAACTGATGCCGGAAGATTTAATTTACACAAAAATGTAATTTTATGCTCACTTATGAATGAAATAGAATTGCACAAATCGATTAATGCACTTAAAACTATATGTTATTGTGTAATTCAATTGTAGAATACAAATCCGAGCTGCCACACCTAGCGGACGCCTACCAAACTACAACAAACACACCTCTCTGCTCAGCGAGGTAAGGTCCATTTTACAAATTTTTACTGCGTTCTTGCCGGTAGCAGTTCAGCGGTGGTATTACACGGCATCTTCCAGTTAAGCTATCTGGAAGTCACGTATCTGGAGGATTTGTCGCCAGGTGGTAATACAGGCCCTAAGTGTCCTTGGGCTTTGGAGGTCAGGGTGGCACTGATCTGTTTCGCTGGATGATAGAATGCTGAGGAGGATCTTTAGCTCTGTACTCAGCATTAACATATTACCGTACTAGAGCCTACTTTTTTAGACTGAAACCCTTAGTACCTTCAGGAGTTTGGGTGTCTGTTTACAGTCTCTTTGATGGCTTGGTCCACTGGAATTCTAGAAGATGTGTTGTTGCTTCTTATTTGTACTGAAAACCACCTTCTACATAATATTGGTGAACATATAGGCTCTCCTTTTCTAGTTTACTTAATTCAAGAAAGTGTTATGATAGATAATGTGAGTAGTTCACTCTATCCAGCGCAAAAATTCAAGGCACAATTTTTTCAACAGCAGCTAAAAACAGAAACCAATTTACTTCTTGATTAGTCCGAAGAAAAACGGAAAGTAGCTCCTCCAGGGCGATATATTTCATCTGAAAGGACAATATTGCTTCATTACTTGTAAGAAGATGTATCAAGTAGAGTGGCTTGAATATGTTCATCTTGAAGTACAGAGTTATGGGATGTATAGTTCGTAATTATTGATGTTCATTTCCCAGGTAAATTGTATAATTGTTAATTGTATTTATTACTCAAATCCGATGCACCGAGAGCTGTGGGTGCAAGGGGTGTACCAGCAGATGAGGAAGAGTGCAATTATAATAACTGATTACAGTGATTCTAGTGAAGAAGACTTATTTCAAGATTGTTCATAATATTATAGGCTATAAGGCATTTTATAGGCATTTTTATTTCTTAGTTGCTTACGTCCTGTGTTCATTTCTGAAAGTATTGTTAAAAGTCTCCGATGCATACCTAAATTGTAATACTTTTTTTCTTTTTCAATTATTTCGACTATTTGAAGTTCCTTTAACGATTTCATCTTAAAAATCGGATATAAAAGCCTTATATGAGTTGTTGGTAATTATTGACGTCCATTTCCCAGATAAACGATATAATTGTTAATTGTATTTATGAGTAAGTGTTTAATAATCATGTTAAAAATAGTGCACATTAGTAGGTAATGTAAATTTATCTAGTAATAAAGCAATTACTGAGGTTGAAAATAAATAAAGCGCAGGATTTTACGCCAAGTCTCGCCTCTCGTTAAGCTGCACCGAGCGCTCGGTCAACATGCTCAACCCCGCTCCGCCCAATTTGAATCTGGATATCTCGGATTCTATTGATCCGATCTTCGATTTTATTTTTTCGTTTTAAAGGTGAGATGTGTCTCTAGAACTTTTGTTTCAGACACTTTTTCGATATACCCAACGGTTAGAGTAATAAACCGCAAAACGTAAATGTCAAAAAACCTATTTTTCCAATTTTTAGAGTTTTGACCAATAAATACTTGTTTTTTGGCCACATTCATGTGGAACAAACATGTAGCCAGAAGAATAACCAACATTTTGAAAAAACAAAATTCAAGATTGATGAACCCAGTCCCGAGATATTTGAATTTAAAGATTCACAGTCGTCCGCCATTTTGAATGGCCGCCATGTTTGAAAGCTACCACCTCATGATGCCCCCCCCCCCCCCCGACTTTTTTGCTCCACATGATCCCAGGAACGTGTGGTATAAGTTTCTTTCAGTCCCTCCAAATTATAATGACATGGTCAATTTTGGGGGTCTGGCACATGGACTATCAGCTTTGAAGTTATGGATCATGGATCACATATTAACCTTAACACTTTGACCACAAGATGAGGTACCGTTTATGCCTCAAATGGGAGTGTTGACAGCTGTTATAAGTAGTTGTAGCTTCTTAGCTAATAATTCAGTTATGAAATTTTACTAGCTTCCTGAATCTAATAACGCTCGACATTCTACTAAATTATCTTGCTTATCTTCATGTTTTACCACAGCAGTAGCCAGAAGCACTTCTTCTTGTCTAGATTTCTCCTTAAAAGAACAATAACTAACTGAAAGATCAGCTGTTCTCTCAGGATTGATGCTATCTGAAATCTGATTTGAGCGAGAAACCATTTTCTTGTCGTTACTATGCAGAAACTTGCTGTGTATAGATGCACCACAGTCACAGAAGGATTAAGTTTGCACTGTTCCCTTTTAGGGTTAGGGGAAAAACAGTTTGCACACAAACGTTTATACTTAACACATTCCATCGTTGATTTACCTTTAGTTGTAAGAATTTGTTGCACTTTGATAAACTGTGATTGTCTTGACAACAAAGAGAGGAATCACTGTTTATAGCTACATAAGACTGTCGAGTTTCTTGTATGATCGCAGCTCACCTTTTCCCTTCGATGGGCTGGACGTGTTGTTGGAAGTTGCTAAAACTTCTAATGAGTGTGCTTTAGCTTCCAGGAAAGTTACAAGCTCTTGGAGAGACGTAAAACTTTTTCAGTCGATTTTACTCTCAAACCTTGCGAGTGCTGTCAGAAAGATGATCTAAAATCAACTGTATCAGAATGATCTCGTGTAATGGAACTGCAAGATTGAGAGCTTCCACTGCATTCAAGTTGCTCTGGAATCTCTTTAGAATATTCCGTAGTTCTGTTACATTGTATTGCATTTGTGTCAGTGTAAACAATTGTTTTATATGTTCTGTTGCTATTAACCTGGTGTTATTATAGTGAGCACAAACTAGTTCCCATGCCACAGAGAAGTTATCACTGGTGACAGGTAGGTTTTGCACTAGAGTATGCACTTGACCTTTCAGAGATGATGAAAGGTAATGATACTTTTCAATTGAAGCTAGAAGTGTTTGAACTTAGTCACATCACCTTCAAATACTGGCAACTGTATCACTGGTAGTGGTATGACTTTGTTATACTGTGAAGTGGACAAATGGCAAATGTGATGTGAAGCTTCACTGTGATGTGTTCGTTGACTGTTCAGAGAACTTGCACTATGAACTTGCTGCTCATGATGAAATACGAATTCACTGAGCTTTGCTTTTAACACTTCATAATTGTTTCTCACATCTCCGTCGTACTGTGCTTGAACTTCTAGTTCACCTTCACCCTCAATGAGAGATTCAATCTGAGTTCGTACAGCTTCGTATTTTTCCCAGAGTTCATTGAGGCTATCCTATTTTACCTTTAACATAAAAACGTCAATTTCTTCTGGAATGCTGTCACAGTAATTCTGAATGAAAGTGAACTTGCGTTTGATTATTCCACGTTTCTTCACCAAAGCTTTGAATTCTTGATCCATGTTGTATGGTGTGAAATACCTGCTGTGTTGAATGCTGTAAAGAGCATTGTAGTTGCTGGGGATTCTTGTAGTTTCTGGTCACTGCTGCTTAGATGATAGCCTGGACCACTGATCACTGCAGACCAGAGTCTTTGCCGTCCATTGCGGTTGTTGTATGATCTAATGGGCGGTGTTCGCATGATATGCCCGGATTCGGAAATCACAGCAGTAGTAGTGATTTTGGCGCAAGCCGAGAAACATATAAGCGGAACTGTGAAGCAAAGCGATACACATGTGAGAGTTTAAAATTGTATTCAATAAAGATCCGGCCACCGGAGGTGCCAAAACATGTAGGGAATGCCTAGATCTGGCTAACAGAGTAGACCAAATGTAAGAGGGGCATATAGGGAGAAATAGGTTTAAATTGAAAAGAAGGGATCTAGCCTCTGGAAATTAGGGAGGAGGACCAGTTACGTATCTGCAACACAAGGGACCACAAAGGGTTGAGAGCAGTGAACAAAGGTACGCTGGGATACAGGGATCCACGAACCTTATATAACATACAATTTATAACATGTCCTAAAAAATGCATACTTTATTCTCACACTTAATAATTGAACTATGGAAATAAAAGAAATATAGAACTACAACTGAATTAGCCAATAAGCAGAATTGGCGCGAAATATAGCACATGGATGTAAATGTAGGTAATTTACATTATATATTGAATCATACACTGAAACACTCGTAATAGTTGATATTGTAGGTTAATCGAAGAGAATTGCTTGTAATATCAATATTTGGCGTAACAATTATGATAGGATGATGCACTGTGGACTACGGATAGCACAATGGCATGCAAGCCTGGAACGAGCGTAACACAAAGGTATGTTAGCTGAAGTAATTGAAACACTGTGGCAGATGCTGTTGAGCGAAATGTGAGTGTAGAACAAAACTTAATAATTGCAGTTTTGTCAGAAATTCAGGGTTTAAGAGCACTGATACAAGGTGCTGCACAATGACTTGAAACTGCACAAATAATGAGTGTAGCTACGAACGTCGGAACGGAACGAGAGCTAGCTTAATACTGACTTGATTTGACACTAAGGGCTATGCACAAGGCATGAACGTTAGTTGCACCTGTCGCTATTTCACAATATGATGAAATTGTTAGAATTGCTGATTCAGAAGCGGGAAGACTAGAGCGGGCATTTGAATAGAATAAACCACTAAACATGTAGCTTGTACTAACACAATGAAAATAACCACGTACTTCATCACAAGAGATGTTGGAAATATCCTCCTCTTGCACCACATAACTGATTAATACTAATTCGTGAGTGTTTGCACTTGATAAAATATCTTAACTTCAAACACGTTAATAATTTTATCTTCTCTTCTTCTGATCAGAAATTTAAAGATGAATGGAACTATTTTTAACAAAACTCAACAAATTCTAGCATACGCAGATGATGTCGTTATCACTGGGAGAAGAAAACAGGAAGTAGAACAAACTCTAGTAATACTGGACAAAAATGCCAGGAAACTAGGATTTAAGATAAATACTAAGAAGTCCAAATTCATGACAATTACAAAGAAAAAACAAAACGAGCAAGCAAAGGAAATTAAAATGGGAAACCACGTATTTGAAATAGTGAATGAATTTGTTTACCTAGGTGCCTTACTGACATCCAACAATGACATAAATGATGAAGTACAAAGAAGAATAAGTCTTGCTAATAGAGCATATTTTGCTCTGTTACCAATAATTAAAAACAAAATAATTTCTAGGAATATAAAAATCAAAGTATACCAAACACTAATAAGACCAGTTGTAGCATATGGAGCAGAAACCTGGGTTTTAAATAAAAACATATGTAATCAAATAGCAGTATTCGAGAGAAGGATACTAAGAAGAATTTATGGCACAGTCAAGACAGAAGAAGGATGGAGAAGCAGATATAATGATGAACTGTATGAAATGTATAGAGACTCGAATCTGGAAACTTACATTAGATGTATAACGCTGAGGTGGCTGGGACACATCATGCGCATGGAAAGCACAAGGAAAGTTAACATTAACACACCAGAAGGAAAGAGATCTAGAGGGAGACCAAGGACAAGATGGGGAACCTGCGTACAAAACTACCTGAGCAGATTTGTAATAGGAAACTGGAGGGAGATGGTGAAAGATAGGCAGAAATGGAGGAAGGCCATAGAGGAGGACAAGGCCCACAAGGGCTGTTAAACCAAACAAGAAATGTCACACAAGTATTGTAAAAGTTTGCTCACATAATTTTACCTCCAATCTAAGAGCATTACCACATTTTCTCTAGCTTGAACCACATAATTTTGTTTGCGGCCTTTGGAATATACCATAAGTTAGTGTAAATTGACCCATGGCATAGGAAGTTTTAAAGAAGAAGGGAAAAATCATATACTGGTAAACAGAGATGCGTAGTTTTCTTGAATGATGGATTTACAGCTGTGGTTTTTACCATTAATAAAGCGAACTTTTTTGTTTCAAACACCTCTAGACCGAAAGATTGTCGTTTTACAAACGTGTTTTTGCTGAATTTCCTTTTTAGTGTAAATTTTTCTTTTTTTTAACACAAATGTTACTTTTCAAGGGAAATCTCGAGTTCTGGAAAAGCATTTTTATAAAAGGACTTATGTGTTTTAAGTGATATGCTTACTGAAAATCAAATAAATATATGTGCACATTAATCAAAACAAATACTCAATAAACCACATGAATGTTGAGTTAGCAGGTATGCCACTGGTATAACATAAGTGTAAAAAATTATATTAATTAAAATTAAAATGATCTTATTTGTAGAGATGTTCATAGAAATTGATTTTTGCTATGCTAGTACATTATGCAACAAGCTTTGTACTTCTCGTCTTTCCTAACAGATGGCAGGCTACTGTCAAATATCGCATATTAAAAGCACACATTATGAACTCAGTTTAGTACGGTATTAAAATTAACACGAAAATTGATTTTATTTGACATACAAGGTAATCATGCAGTTTTATTTGCTGCTGTCATTGTTTCAAGATCATTCCGTATTTGATAATAATTGATAGCACACCTGTGTTATAATGGAAAATTTATAATATAGTTATGCTACCGTTACGTCGCATGAAATAAGCATATTATACAGCGAGTCCCACGCAAGAGTTGGCCAATGATGCAGGTTTCTGCATCACGGCGGGCACAGCTCCAACTCCCGAGTGATGGGGGGAAATATTTATGCAAATAAAGCCGCAATCGGTGTAATGATTCAGGTTCTCACATTTACAGCTAAAATTACAATGAAAATAACCACGTACCTCATCACAAGAGATGTTGTAAATGTTTTCCTCTTGCATCTGCACAATACTGGTGCCTTTTTAGGAAATTTTCTTTCGTGCACATAAGTTCAGCTTCCGAGATAAGAGTTAATTTCTCTTGTGATATTGTCTTTAAGTTCTTCTAATGTACGGGAAATTGGTCTATACGCTTTATTTTTCAAGTTTCCCCATAAATAATATTCAATACTGTTAGAAGAACTTAAAGACAATATCACTTAGGCCTTTCACAAGAGAAATTAACTCTGTCTCTGAAGCTGAACTTATGCGTGTGAAAGGAAATTTCCTAAAAAGGTCCCAGTATTGTGTGGATGCAAGAGGAGAACATTTCCAACATCTCTTATGATGAGGTAAGTGGTTATGTTCATTGTAACTGTAAATGTGAGAACCTGAATCGTTACACCGATTGCGGCTTTATTTGCGTAGATATTTTACCCAATCGCTCGGGAGTTGGAGCTGTGCCTGCCGCGACGCAGAAACCCGCATCATTGGCTAACTCTGTGTGGGACTCACTGTAGTATGGTGGAACAAAATATGTATTACTTTAGCACTAATCCCCAGTCTATTGGGCCAGAAACTACAACTTTCAATATGTAAAGTGAGGTCGATAGGGGTCTGTAGGAAGATTTGGAATGGGTCTGGATATGTCCCATGGGAGCCTAATGGTCTAGGTGTCAGAGTACAAAGCTGGAAATCCTGGTTCAATTACCATCCAGGACTAATTTTCATGTATAGATTTATAATATACAGTGCGCGCCGCTTATCACTTCTGGGTGGACCTAATCTATAATATTAACCAATTGATAACAGTAGCCGAAAGAATTAATTGAAGGATATTTATTCATACATCAGATAATACACTACAAAAACAGAATTAAAAGATGTTTATTCATACATTCAATGAAGATAATACGCAACTGTGAATCATTTAACCACTCATAATAGCCTGCAAACAACTACGAGGGTTGATCCAGAAATAAGGTTCCCAAAGAGCTCCAGCCGCACGGGAAGGTGCGAGGCGAAATCCGGCAACACCGCTGTGCGCGGCTGTTCCCCCACTCTCGATTCCGCCTGGCCGCGCTTTGCTGCGCCGCTCAGCCTTTGCTCAGCAGCCATCCGAAATGGAGGTGTTCATTGTTGCTCCCACCAAGTGCGAGATTCGTTCCGTAGGGATTGTTGGACTCCATTGTTACGGGAGACGAAACGTGGGTGTTTCATTTCACTCCAAGTCCAAACAATGGCGTCACTCAAGGTCACCAGTCGCAAAGAAGTTCAAACAAACTCTTTCTGCTGGCAAAGTCATGGCCAGTGTGTTTTGGGATCGTAAGGGGATACTGCTGATCGATTTCATGGAACCTGGGACAACAATCAACTCAGACAGTTATTGTGCAACACTAAGGAAACTCAGGCGAGCTATCCAGAACCGCCGTCGAGGACGACTGACAGCCGGTGTAACGCTACTTCATGACAACGCCCGACCTCATGTCTCCCGTCAAACCCAGGACCTTTTGACAAACTTTGGGTGGACTATCACCCACCGTACAGTCCGGACCTTGCGCCTAGCGATTATCACTTGTTCCCAATGTTAAAGGAACACTTGGGTGGCCAACGCTTCCGGAGCGACGATGAAGCCAAAGACGGTGTGAAACGCTTCCTCAACGGGTTGGCGGCGGAGTTCTACGACATTAGGATACAAAAATTGGAGCATCGTCTACAAAAATGCCTAGAAAAAGATGGCGATTATGTCAAAAAATAGAGCAAAGTGTCTTCTTTCCAACGATGTACATTACTATGCAGGGTTGGAATGTTTAAAACAAAACGTTTAAAACAAGTGCTTGTGTTTTTTTAAGTTTGTTTAAAACGTTTTAAACATGTTTTTTTTAGCATATGTTTAAATTATTTTTTAATTGCTGTTATATTTAATTATGAAGACAATTTACATTTTGTCAAGTCAGTAACACCCTGTTAGTGTTGTAAACAGAAAACAACAAAAAAACTAGGGCCAGAATACCAGAAAATCATGTGAGGTGATGACTTTTGTATCCTTTTCCTCCAGACTTCTCTATCCTCTGTCGCCAGCTTCCAGTTTCTGATTTTGAGTAATTGATTTGAATTTTTTCTGTCTGCATCCTACCATCTATTTTGTGGTCTTCCTTTTTAAAGAAAGAGATTATAAATATTAAATATTGAATGTGTCAATTTGGCAACACTGTAGTAGGATATTCCTTGTAAGTTTGATAATGTAAGGCGGCTAAGACCACATAAAGCATGGTGAAAGTCAATCATCAGTTGAGCAGTAAAGGCAGTAATTAAACAGTAGTTTGTATTTATTATTTTTTATTAATCATGAACTATTAAATCATAAACAAATACTACTGGTACAAAATGTATTTTCAAATACTATTAAGTCTACGACTCGTAAATCTTGAACATCTTAGCACAGGGTGTCATTGGATTGACAAAATGTAAATTGTCTGCATAATTAAATTTAACACCCAATTAAAAAGTGTTATAAACATATGCTAAAAATGTTTAAAACAAATTGTTTAAAACGTTTTAAACATTTCAACTGTATATATATATATGTGTGTGTATATATGTATATGTATATAATAGGCCCTATACATTAAAATGGTTGATTTAAACAAAATGAACAATTTCAACTTTTTTAAACAAACAACATTGTTGTTCACAAATAAAATGTTTTTTTCCAACCCTGTTATTATGAGAATAAACAATGTTGTCTATTTGTAAAATTGATGGGAACCTTATTTCTGGATCAACCCTCGTATTTTCGCAATCAGTAAAAAGTTTTTATTGTTTCTGTTTTCCCTTTGGAGTCCATTAACCAATATATCATACTCATAATGTTTTTTGGAAGTTTACTGATCTGTGGTGAACACTGCTTAGCAAAACATATAATGCCTGTCTGTTCAAGTCTCTTCATTTTACACTAACCATCACTGCATGTCATCAGTGGCCTTCACAAAGCAAAAGCTAAACTGATGGTCGAGGGATGAAACATGTTTTACTGCTTAAAAGATAACATGTTGTCCTATGAGCTGGGAACACTACCCTTCTAAAGTCTATCTCAGCAGACCTGATAGGGAGGAAAACAATTTCTCCTCTCCTTGATCCACTGGCTACCGTCAGAGGGGAGGCTAGAACGATCCATTCCAAAAACATTGATTCGACTACTATGAATAATCATACTAAAATATGAAAATAAAATTATGTGTTACATAGGTACGGATGTTGGAGTAATCAATAATGCAGTTATATTATATGAAAATATAGATTGGATATTAATAATTAATAACTAACATACCTTTTTAATTACTGAAGTCCATAGGGTCGGCGTCAATGTCTTCACCGTAGCTGTTACCTGCTCAGTTCCTTCCTCGAGAAGTGTTTTTACCTCTTTTAATGTAAATCGTTTGTTGCTCCATGCCACATGTCCCTTTATTTGGCTCCAAATAAGTTCATTGGAGTTCAGTGAACTATGGTAGGGTGGAATTCTCAGAACTTCTCTTCCTGTATTGGCTACCATTTTGTCCACCTTATAACCAGAACATTCCTTTTTGAGAGAAGGAGGTTTGAGATTGATTAACTCGGCCTTAATGTAAGTTTCGTCGAAAGTAATGTTTTTGCTGGTCAACCACTCCATTATACAGGGCCTGGTCGACAACATGATAGGCACCTTTTCTGTCTGAACGCTATGATATGATGCATTGTCCATAGCTATGACACAGTTTGGTTCGAGGTAGGGAAATATATTTTGTAACCATGCTTCAAATCTGGGGCTATCCATGTCTTCATGGTAGTCCTTGGTGTACTTTGACTCTGAAGATTAATTTTCCTTGTGGAACGAATCCCTCTTCACTCCCAATATTTGACTCGGAAGATTTATTTTCTTTGTGGAACGAATCCCTCTTCACTCCCAATATGTAAGATAATTAGCCATTTCCCTTTACCGGTAGGGCTTTTAAGTCCTGTAGAGAGCCACGAGAAAAGCCTGTTTCTGTGACTTTAGAGTTTCGTCGAAGAGGACCTTTTGCACCATGTGCCTAGCACTTACCCAGGTTTCGTCCAGGTAATAAAGTTTTCTCCCTTGGGCTCTGAATTTTCGAATTGTCCGCAAGTATTTCCTCCTCCATAGCACAATATCTTCCCTATCAACTACAAAACAGTTTCTGTTCCACGATACATATTTAAATTGGAGTTTTTCCAGCAGCCTTGTAGCATTGTACGAGAAAAAGAGAGCAATTCATTATCAGAGTTTACCACTTCAAGGATTTTATTTAAAGTTGGCAGCTCATTTCTGGGGGGGGGGGGACCTATGAATTTTTGCCCGAATTGCCGATTTTGTAAACTCCTATTTGTCTTCCAGTTTGAGAGTTTTATGAGTCTTTTTGGACTTTTCAGTTCATTGTATGCAACCTAGCTTCACGCCTGATTCTATAAACAGTTACCTGTCCCACACCAGTCTTTTTCCCGTTATTTCTGCCAGCTCTTCAAGAGTACTTTCAAGATATTGTTCCTTTAATGAATTAAACACATTTAAAATGTATCTTTTCTCCCCACTTCTCAACGCTTTACCTGGTTTGTGTTTTATTACAGGAGTTTCTGACTTTTAATGGTTACGTAACTACTGTGCAAGGCCTACCATATACACTACACTGTTGAAATTCAATGCTTCCGATTAAATGCTATGCATTACATACACAATAAATATTATTTACGCAATAAATAAATAAATTTACAGAGATTTCTTATACACACTCACTGACACAAGCATCCACACTGAACTATGAACAATATATACTATAACTACTAATTTAACCATACACAGGGCGAAATGTGGAATTTGAAATGACATGTGCAGAAAACCACTTTGAGACCGTCTGCGACAATGTTTTCTTGGAGACTGTAGTTGCCAAAGATCTGAAACAGGTACATGGTACCTGGAACAATATCTCACACCCACGCTTATTGACACCAAGAAAATAATGTTATTTAAAATTAAGGCTATTGTTGTACATATTTTACTTATGAGACTTGTATAATCATCTTAGAGGGTTATCGCATCGCATCACATCTCAATGAATACTACGTTGTTTATACTCCAGTAGTAAAACATTCTGACGTAAATATCAGAGCTGTGAGTAGGGGGTTGAAAGCGGTAAAATAACGGCAATTCATCACGGAACTCCAGTCCGGTTCCGTTGAGGGGACTGAGAATGTTATGCTTTCCTATAAGGTTCCCTGAGATATAGTTTAATACAACACAGTACAGTTGAGTTAGAAACGAAATCCTTAAAAACAGAATTTTGAATGATTTACAATAGGCTACTTGGAAATAAAGCCACAAAACACAAAATATGATAACATAAGCCGAATCTTTGATCACAATAAACAGCATTTTTTCACTGTATTAGTATTAATTCATACAGGACTTCATAAAAGTGATAACATTACCCAACTGATAATATTAACCGGCATTCACTGTCTATGATCATACAGTGCACATCCCTTATTCTGATCACTTTGGGATGCAGCTAATCTGATAATATTAATCAATTGATAACAGTAGCCGAAAGAATTAATTGCAGTTATTTATTTACATTATAAGATAATACACTACAAAAAAATAATTAAAAGCTACTTATTCATACATACAAGATAATATATAACTGTGAATCATCGAACCACTCTTAATACAACAATATGCTGCAAGCAACTATTTTTGCAATCAATGAAAAAGTTTTTAATTGTTTCTATTTTCCCTTTGGAGTCCATTAACCGGTATTTCATACCCTTAATGATTTGTCAGTTTACTGACCTGTGGTGAACACTGCTTAGCAAAATATCTAACAACTGTCTGTTCAAGTCTTTTCATTTTACTCTGACAATCACTGCATGTCAATACTGTAATCTTCACATGTCAAAAGCAACAGCAACAGGGGTGAAACATGTTTTAATGCTTAAAAGACAAAGTTAGGGAACACCAGTCCCTCGAACAGGTCATCCTGTTAGTTAAGAACAGTAGGTCTACAGTTACTTCCAATATAATACAGTTAAGAACAGTAGGTCTACAGTTACTTCCAATATAACACAATACAGTTGAGTTAAAAACACAAAACCCTTGAAACAAAATTTTGAATGACTTCAATACTTAGGAAAAAAGCTACAAAAAAGGAAAATGTGCTAACATAATCCAAATCTTTGAATACAATAAACAGCATTTTTTCAATGTATGAGTATTAATCCTTACGGTATTTCATAAAAGTGATAACATTATCCGGGATTACATTAAGCGGCGTTCACTGTGATCAGCAAGAAAAGACTGGAAGCATGTCATTAACATACTTTCAAGTTTTTTTTATTTATCTTTATTATTATTTTTTTTTAACCAGCAAATGTGAATATACATTTAGGGTCTATTCCAAAAAAAAAAAAATGTATGAATAAAATTACAGTGTTCATTAACAAAATGCTGCTTAAGTAACAGAATCTTATGTCATTAATTTCTGCTAACTAATTTAGAATTAATAATAATAATAATAATAATAATAATAATCCTAGAACTGTTTTTATTCTGCTGCAGATTTTAGTGACAATTGTTTGAAAAGTGTATATAGAATATCTACGTATGTAGGTTCAATTCAATATATCCATTTAACAAGGGATTGCTGCCAGCACCATGGGAATTTGCCCCAAGACCTCAAGGGTGAAGTTTTTTCAATTGTA
Source organism: Ectobius pallidus (assembly GCA_964059195.1). Classification (NCBI taxonomy): domain Eukaryota; kingdom Metazoa; phylum Arthropoda; class Insecta; order Blattodea; family Ectobiidae; genus Ectobius; species Ectobius pallidus. The sequence continues at coordinate 148,665,941 of CAXKWD010000003.1, read as the reverse complement.
ATTAGATGGGTACTTCACGAATTCCATTTTGCAAAATGAACAGTGATTTCATATTGTAGTGTGTAAAGTTTTATTTTAACCTTTAAAAAATATGTTTTGAACCACAAAAAAGAGATATAAACTGTAATGATAAACAAATGATGTTAATCATATTATTTTTTTCTTTAGGAGTATTAATTTCACTTTGGAATATTATGTCCGTGACACAACACGTTTCTTCCTAAAAAGATTAATTTGGAGCCTAAAAAAGCATTTAATAATTCATAAAATCTGTCCAGATGATTTTTTAAAATACTAAATTAAGGAAATTTCGGCTGAAATGAAGAAATTCAGTAACTATGTACCAGGTATTCTCAAAATTTTGTCTCAGGGGCCATTTTCTGAGCCAGTTTAGAAAGCAGAGTCTCTGACCCAATTCTTGAAATTAATGTTAGGGTACGGCTGGGTTTCCACTGATATTGGCACAAGCTTTTATGATGCAGTATCCATTGGTGTGGCATGGTTGCCAAGTTACAGACTGTTAAATTTTGGAACCCATCACAAAGGTAGCAGTGTGTTGCATGCATGCCGTGCACAACATGTCACGAAGCTAACATAGATGTTTTTCTGGAGATTATATTTTCGGATTCAAAAAATGTATTATAGCTGAAAAACAACATTGAATTTTAGGGTTGAATACAATACTTATTTATAGGAGTGGTAAAGAAAATAAAAAAAGGGAGATACAACGCCTTTATTCATATAAAAAGTAGGCGAAAGAGTAGAACTGGCCGCGCACACGTCCCCCTTCCACTTAATACCCGCCTGGCCGCTTCCCCTATCCTGCCGACCGCTCCTAGCATATCCCCTAGCCACACGCCGGTAATAATACTTCACAATAAAAAAATACCCTTGCACCAAACATATTTTACAATTATAAAAAACGCTGTATATATGCCAACAGAACATTTCACAATTATAAAAAACAAAATAATAAATATTTCATAATAAAAAAATACGCTTGCGCCATACATATTTTGCAATTATAATAAAAAACGCCATATTATAACTTAAAATAGGCTTAATTGATGCAGGAAAATTCCCTTGCACCTTTTCATAACTAACAAAATATCTCAAAATTATAAAAACCGCTAGATGTTTCCCCACCCAAAACCCCTACTTTCCAGGTGGATTGGAGTGGGGGACTCATGCACGGGCCTGTTTTACTTTTTTCCCAGAAAGTATATACATTTTATTAATAAAATGGTCTTGCAATCAATATTGTGTATCTGTTTCTATAAAAATAGTTGACATCCCATTTAGTGTTCATAAAATATTAGAATAATTCCAGGAAACATTCAGGTTACTATTCTTTAGCATTTGCATTCCATGTTTGTTATTTTGTTGTTATTTTGTTTTAGGTTTTAAACTTATTAGAGGTTATAGAAAAATAAAAGCTACCTTGGTTTTGTCTTAATGAGTTCTCCAGGGTTATTTTTGTTTTGTTTCAGAAGTGGATTTAGTGGACGAGAGTCTAGACCACCTGGCTCACAACGGGAGAGAAGTTCTTCAGCAGAGCGTAATGAAAAGGATGGTTCTTCTTCGAGTACAAATGCTCCACCTTCCTTGTTAGATCTACCTAAGATACCACCTCCAAGTAATCAGGAAGGAGGGCCTGATAGAAAGCCTCATGGGACTGACGGCCATCTAGGTCCTCCTCCTGGACTTCCAGGGCCTCGATTTCAAGGTCCAAGAGGAGCACCTGGTCCTGGTAAGAGCTTTATTTTTCTGCAGTTAAAGAGAAATAAACCAACTAAGCTAATAAATTGCAATTCATTGCATTATAATATATTACATAATTTATAAGTTTTAGTCTATCTGACTATATAGCAAGGATTTAATATTTAATTTCTTGGGTGCTTATTATTGATTGTTGGTAGTGAGACTTAATTTGCTGTAATATTTTATACTTGTAGGTGCCTGTGGCTTTGCAGGTGTTTATTATTTAAACTGCTAACTGTATAAATTCATTTATTTAGCAAATAATTAAAACAAGTCTGTTCATGAAATAATTCTCCCTTCTAAAAGTAACATGGACTGTAGCGCCATTAAAGAAGAAGAAAAGTAACGTACAAAGTTTAACATATGGGTCAATCCATATGAAATCAACCAAAAATAAAATAATTTGTTGATGACCTATTTTATTTAATTTTAAGTATATATTTTCTGTTTCTATGTGTATCTGGGAGTACAAAACAATTTTTTTCACATTTTTATCACTAACGCTTCGGCAACTAGTGGCCATTTTGCTTAAAAGGATCTGTCATTTTTGGCATTTTCAAAGGTTAGCGGTAAGTTAAGTAACTATTTTATTTATGAAGATATCAACTTGAAGTAAAAACCATCTTAATCTACAAGAAACATTCTACAATTCATGTTATGACCAAAAATTTGTTAGGTCTTAAGGAAATAATCTAAAACTTTATTAGAAAATGCAGTTCCGATTAGAAAAAATTAACAATTTTATAAAACTTTTTTTCATAGAAGGGATGAAAACACATGTTTCATATTTTCCCCCCACAAAGATATAGTAGATCACTAGATGCTAGTAAAATTTGAGATCATTTATGTAAATCCTTTAGGTTTTATGAGTCTTCAAATATTGAGATTTTGCAAAATTGTTGATTTTCAAATTGAAATATCTCAAATGGGACTGAACAGAAAAATTTGAAATTTTCTCAAAATATTCTTCTAGTGCCTAGTAATCAACATATAAAATTTCATCGCTGTGTTCTGACCAGAAGTATTTTATTTTTAATAAAGAAAATGCTAAAAAATAACTGTGAAATGAGCGAATAACAGTGTTAAAATACAATAAAAATTGTCAAAAATAATATAATTATTTGTTGTTGCTAGTAAAATTAAATATGTCATAAAACTAACATATTAAATGTTCCATGCTAGTAGTCATAGCGATCAATACTCCAGCAGAAGGAGACGGACCATATTGCCACATTTGCTGAGCAAGCCAGAATATGCTGACTTGAAAAAGGCAAGTCTCTACAGACTCCTCTGTAGCTCCTTTGTTCAGTAATCAGTAGCTGTGCTTGACTGAAGATATCAAAAAAGTTGCCCCTTCAGTTAAAAAAATTGTTTATTTTAGTGATGGAGATGGTAGCCAGTACAAAAACAAAAAGAACTTTTTGAATATTTGCAATCACTTTGAAGCTGAATAGCATTTTTTTGCCACTTCTAATGGAAAGAATGCCTGTGATGGGATTGGAGGGGGAACAAAGAGGGCTGTCTCGATGGCTAGTTTGCAAAGACCATATTTGGACCAGATACCTTCAGCAGAAGAAGTGTTCAAATTTTGTTCTGAAGAAATTAAAGGTATTTCCTATACACTTGTACCTTTACATTTTTTAAACCTTTGGCTCAGCTGTGGAACAAACTTGTAGCATCATAAGGTGTTAAATTCACTCAAAATGTGATATTTATGGTGAACATAGTATTTCCATTTTGCCCAAATTTGAAATAAGACCTTTTGAAGTAAAGGACATTGTTGCCTGCATTATGATCAGAACTGGTGGATTGGTGAAATTGATATTTTTTTAACTGAAGGGGCAACTTTTTTATATCTTCAGTCAAGCCCAGCTACTGATTACTGAACAAAGGAGCTGCGGAGGAGTCTGTAGAGACTTGCCTTTTTCAATTCAGCGTATTCTGGCTTACTCAGCAAATGTGGCAATATGGTCTCCTTCTGCTGGCGTATTGATCACTATGACTACTACCATGGAACATTTAATATGTTAGATATATAAGCATTCATGAACCACAGATTATTGTCTCTGTTGAGCATTACATGAGAATATTATAGGAGAAAAATTCCTCCGGCACTGGGACTTGAACCCAGAACTTTTGGCCAATGCTCTACCAACTGAGCTAAGCCGGAGCTCAATTCACAGCGCCAGATGGAACCTCTCTCCTATGACTGACTGCCCTAATGATCTACCTCACAGACAGACAAGTCATGTCATATGCAGTCCGGCTTAGCTCAGTTGGTAGAGCATTGGCGCGAATAGCCAAAGGTCCTGGGTTCAAGTCCCAGTGCCGGAGGAATTTTTCTCCTGTAATATGTTAGTTTTATGACATATTTAATTTTACTAGCAACAACAAACAATTATATTATTATTGACAATTTTTATTGTATTTTAACACTGTTATTCGCTCATTTGACAGTGTTATTTTTTAGCATTTTCTTTATTAAAGATAAAATACTTCTGGTCAGAACACAGTAATGAAATTTTATATGTTGATTACTAGGCACTAGAAGAATATTTTGAGAAAATTTCAAATTTTTTCTGTTCAGTCCCATTTGAGATATTTCAATTTGAAAATCAACAATTTTGCAAAATCTCTATATTTGAAGACTCATAAAACCTAATGGATTTACATAAATGATCTAAAATTTTACTAGCATCTAGTGATCTACTATATCTTCGTGGGGGAAAATATGAAACATGTGTTTTCACCCCTTCTATGAAAAAAAGTTTTATAAAGTTGTTAATTTTTTCTAATCGGAACTGCATTTTCTAATAAAGTTTTAGATTATTTCCTTATGACCTAACAAATATTTGGTCATAACATGAATTGTAGAATGTCTCTTGCAGATTAAGATGGTTTTTACTTCAAATTGATATCTTCATAAATAAAATAGTTATTTAACTCACCGCTAACCTTTGAAAATGTCAAAAATGACAAATCCTTCTAAGCAAATTGGCCACTAGTTGCCAAAGCGTTAGTGATAAAAATGTGAAAAAAATTGTTTTGTACTCCCAGATACACATAGAAACAGAAAATATATACTTAAAAATAAATTAATATGTCAGCAACACCCATTGGTTGATTTCATAGGGATTGACCCATATCTTATATATCTACATAAAAATATAACAGTTTATCTCTGACTGAACCAATTTGTCACAAAAACTACTAACCCGATAGAGCTGAAATTCTGCATGAACATAGTTATTATACCTGGAACAGTGAACCCCCCTATGGGAATTGTGGAAGGAAGTGCTAGGTTCCCGCCCAAGGAAAGCTAACCTAAATTGAAATACGGACCCGCCCAGAGGATAATTGGGTTTCCCGGGGAGAACAAGGTTAAAAGATGGAGTCAAACATCAAATTTTCGTTTCTCTTAGATATAATTTGAATGTTGTCGTAGCCTTTTTTATGAAATCATTCAATTTAAAAACCGAAATATACAGATAATCATTGGTTACATAAAATACAATAGTTCATAGATTATTTACAGACATAAGTACAGAAGAATAATTTTAAAATAAGTTTAGGATGAATAAAACAATATACACACTTTCAAATAGCCCTAAATAAAATTGATTTAGAAATAAATTTAAAAAATCCAATTGATTCGCCTGAAGGGCGTGAAATAACATAATTAAAATGAAACATACATGTTTACAGGTATTAATTTACATATTTTGATTTACATTATAAATTCATTAAAATCCTGAAAAGAAAAGAAATTAGAATGGAGACAAGACTTGAAAAATACTACGGTTGGGCTGCCTCCTCGGTCCAACACGTAGGCCTCAAACACATTGGTGGGGGGGGGGGGAAAAGAGTTGAGAAATATATTAAATTAAATGGCTAAAATAACAATTAAAGAAAGGGGCAAAAATGATAATATATGTAACTTAAATGAAAGAGGTTAACGCAGAAACGTTTGAGAAAGCAGGACTACAGGAGAATGGCCGGATATCAAAATAGACACCTAGTAGCGGCCATGGCGGGAAAACGGCAATCAACCATTACTTCACATTACATTAACAATCAAGCTATACTAGTATATCTGAACAAACGAAGAAGAAACCTAATAGAAATAGAAACAAATAAGTGAGAGAAAAGGACTTTAATACAGACAAGCAAGACGCCTATAGCCTAGAAAGCCGGCATGGTCAAGCGTGACCCACGCCGAGATTGGATTTGGTATTCTACAGACATGCCTCAAAGGAAAGTATCACAAACATTTCTGCATCAACTAGGGATCTTGCCCAACAAAATCAACACATTTCTACGTCTGAAAACGCAAAGGAATCCTACTCTACGCTTCTGGCTTTACCAACCAGACGCATGTACAAACTTACAGTCATGGCTACCATTGTGTGAGAGAGCGAGAAGCCGGAAATGACGCGGTCACATAGCCGGGAACAGCATTTTAATAAACTACCGCCAGATAGTGGCTATGTATGGAGAACAAAACAGAGGAAGGTAAGGAAACTGCCACCTTTTGCCGCTAGTCGGCGCCACACTACGTAAACATTAAAAATGGCTGACTTTACGTAAAAACAATTGAGACGGCGGGAATGCCGGCTCAACGGTTATAGGACTACAGTTGTTCTCTTATCTCTGCTAATTCACCTACAGATCGTGCACTCCACGAGTGCCTTTGGACGACCGTTACTCAGATCAAAACATTCCTTGGAATGGAGCGGGTTGGGGAGGGTTATTCGGATCGGTTCGAAAACATGCGGTCGAGACAGCTTAGTATTGCTTGTGTGCGTGTCATAGAAGGTAGTTGTCTGGAGTTGTGATTTATTTGAAAGAATATTTAGTCATATTTATTTGTGTAGTGTCATTAGATTTGCCTGAAAATGCCACCTATCTTATCTAAACTTAATGGTAAAGTCGAGCATAGCCAAACAAGAGAGGTAGTGTACAATGTTCTAAACTTTATGGATAGTGAAGCGAAAAATGGCGAAGTCTTAATCCCTCTAAGAAAAGTACAGGAAAGAACAGCTTCTGCTACGGGTGTAGGTAAGACTGAAAATTGCGTTCCAACTGTAGACACACTTCGTGAAAAGCTAAAGGAGGATCTAAATTACAAGGGCGGGAAAACTAGTCTAAGGAAAATTTTACATAATTTAGGATTCAGGTGGAGGAAAACAAAAACATATAGAAAAATATTAATAGAGAAACACGAATTTCTAATCAGAGATCAAATTGGAGCCAGACAATTTCAATTGAGATGGAGGATTTAATATCAGCCCCATTTGGAATGGTTGTGTTTATAATTTAAAAGACCAGAGAGAAACACTCTCCTGGAAAAAGGCTGTTTTTCTGCAGACCAAAGGAAAATTCCTGATTGGTTGACCCCCTCAATTCTAGAAGATTTGAGATGTCACTTGATTGGCTGACTCTCCCTGAAGATGGAGGAAGTGTGTTCCTCTGAAACGTCAGAGCTCTTCCACTCTCTCACCGGGTTAGCAACCCAAGAACATTATACTCAGACCAAACGTCAGGAAAACCTCAAGTCATTCATCATGTGGGGAATATGTTTCAAATACCAGTAGTGTGGCAGTATATTCCCGACACTGTTTCTGGCAATCTTTGTGTTGCCTTGTAAGAATTACTGAGGATTGGTGAATTCTCAAACTGAAAAGGGAAACATGATAATACTGCCAGATTAGTTTGAGATTGTGGATTCTACCCATATATACATGAATTTGTTACTAACATGTGCAGACATGGGAGACACTTGTTTTGTGGAAGGACTTGTTTTGTGGAACATACAATTATGCTACTGAATAAGCTTGTAAACATAATTGATAATTAATATATAAATGAATAGTACATTCTCATTTTCTTAAATCTGTCCAGTTCTGGATCTTTCAAACCATGACAAAGGGCAGTACAATAAAATATTAATTATTGTATTGGAAAGAAATGAAAATAGAAGGCAGGCAGTACCATTGAAAATGACAGCAAAAAATGTTTGTGTTACAGGTGGTCCAATGTTCAATCCAAGGGGACCACCCCCAGGAGCTGATTTCAGACCTCCAGGGCCCGATGGTTTCAGACCACCAGGGCCAGATGGTTTTAGACCTCCAGACTCAGATAGTTTTAGACCACCTGGGCCTGATGGTTTTAGGCCGCCTGGCCCTGGTTTCAGAAATGATGGTGTGAGGCCACCAGGACCATTCCCACGAGGACCACCGCCAGAAGGTATGATGCCACCAGGCATGGATCGGCATCCAGAAGGTTTTGGACATGGGCGAGACATGAGAGGTCCTCGAGGAGACGATTTTGATCCAGAGCGAGATGATTTTGATCTTAGGCATCCTCGGCCAGATAGTTTTGAGCCACGAGGCCCAAGACCAGAAGGTTTTGAACAGAGGTTACCTCATCCAGATGATTTTGATGGATTTGGTCCTAGAGGACCTCCACATCCTGATGAATTCGATATCCTTCCTCCAGTGCCAGAAGATTTTCGTAGAGATATGCATCCTGATGATTTTGGGCCTAGGGGTCGAAGAATACCTGATGGATTCGATCCCAGGGGTCCTCCAAGAGAAGGATTTGATCCTCGGTTGCCACACCCAGATGACTTCGATCTTAGAGGTCTACCTAGACCAGATGGCTTTGATCTCAGAGTGCATGGACCAGGACCAGATTTCTTCCCTCCTCGGGGTCATGAGTTCGGTCCAAGGATGATGGGACCACGTGGAATGGGAATGGGACCAGGTCCTGATGGTTTTGGCCCAAGGCCTCTTCTTGGACGGGGACCAGGTAAATTATTATCTTATTATCCATTTATCTTTTTTCATTATATTATTGTTGGTCTTTGTAACTGAAAACCGCGTAGCAAACAATCTAACGCCTGTCTATTCAAGTCTTTTCATTTTACACTAGCCATCACTGCATGTCAACACTGTTACCTTCATCAATCAAAAGATGCAGCTTAACTGTTGGGTGAAACTTATTTTATTGCTTAAAAGAGAAAGTTTGGTAATATCACCCCCTCGAACTTCTCATCCTGTGAGCTGGGAACAGATTTTCTACCTCCAGTACAACACAGTACAGTTGAGTTAAAAACAAAATTTTGAATCGCGTACAATAGTTGGAAATAAGCTGCAAAAAGGAAAATGAGATAACATAAACCAAATCTTTGATCACAATAAACAGTATTTTTTCATTGTATCAGTATTAATCCATACATGACTTCTTTTAAGTGATACCAATTGATAACATTATCCGCAATTACATTAAGCGGCGTTCACTGTGTGTGTGTGTGTGTGTGTATATATATATATATACACCAGGATTATTTAAATTACAGTACAAGAATAAATTACTATTAAGTATCTTGGATTCTACATAAAATTGGTATTAGTAAAATGTTTATAGCCCAAATATTCACAGGAATGCCTACTAATCAGGAAATAATAATTTAATTATGATTGCAATATACCTTTCAGTAAGGATTCAGATTTATTTGTCAGATTCCCATTACATAAAAATAGATTGACATGTCAAGCAAGTATTGGCAATATTTACAAAAGTAAGATATAAAGGATAAAATGGTTATAATATATATATATATATATATATATATATATATATATATATATATATATATATATACACACACACACACACACAAAAGTATAAAAATCATAAGATTTAGTAATCAAATCTAAGAAGTCTTACACCAGTAATGCAACAGTAGTCATACAAAAACTTAGTTTATACACATGGCAAGCTTTCATTCAAGCAAACAGTTTAATACTATTATAGATAATTTTTTTGCCTTTACAAATCAGGCATGCAAAATTGATGTATTGAAGATACTGTATTTATCTGAATATAAGCCGCACTTTTTTCCCTAGATTAAGCTCAGCGAAATATGCCTGTGGCTTAAAATGGCGTACAAGTAATTTTAGGCAATAATGGTAAAAATGAGCACAATATAGCCGGTTGATCCATCGTAGCTGGTTCCCCTGCTCCAAGCACCGCCACCTATCAATTATCTCGACTCTCCAGGACTGTCAATATATTAATCGATTTAATATCGAAAATATATCGATTTTAATCAAAGCATCGTAGAAGATGCGTAAAAATGCGTAAGCAAGTGATGTTTTGTGTATTTTGTCATTTTTGATAGCGGTATGCATGTATTATGAGCTGCTCAGAAGTAAAAAAATGCCGTAACGTATGGGAGTGTGAATAAAGGCAATTTTGAACTGATGGTAACTGAAAGTGTAGTTATGAAAAATAGAAAAATTGTGCGAAATTCAACACTGAAAGTCATATGAAGTGAAAAGTACTGATTTCTGTTTTCTTTTTCGTCAGTTTTATTTAATTTTATATAAAATTAGAATATTATAACTTAAGTCAGCTGATACTTTCTTTTTCTTATTTCAGGCCTAAGAAATGTGTTACTTTAATATTATGAAATTGAAGCGATTTATTTTTTCACTTTGGGGTTAATTTAATTTATTTCCTTTACTCTACTGCTAAAAAGCCAGGGGTGGCTTATATTCAGATAAATACGGTATTATTAATCAGGAGGAGGGACAGATGACGTATGAATTCAGCTAATTAAGTCTTTAAGTGCAAAACACTGTTTTTGTCATCAGAATGCCTTCAGTCATCCAGAACCAGGTATCTTCTTTCTGTGATTCCCACTATGCTGTAGTGCGCTTGGTTTATAACTACGTAAGAGTGTGATTTAACCAACATAAGACATCTTTGCTATAGATTGTGATTTTTAGGTCTCTCTCTTTCTCCTTTTCTCTCTATCTCTCTCTCTTCCCCCCTTCTCTCCTGTCTCACTATTCCCCCTTTCCCTTGCATATATCTTTTTTTCTTTTCCAGCACCTATTTTTCACTCTCTGTAATTTGCAAACCATAATTTTACTATCAAAATATTTGTTAAAGGGTCAACTGATTTTGCTCTAACCATGTATGTAAGTTTTTTATTTAAAAATCCTTCAATCAACCTGGAATACCTCCATTGTCTGCAGTATGTGTGTAGTAAATACAGTTGGAAGAAAAATAAAGGTTATGCAAGAAGCTGTGATGAAGAAATAATGTGTTATTTGCTAATACGTCTAAATTTTGACAGGAGGACCTATGTTTCATCCAAGAGGACCTCCAGGTCCAATGGGAATGCGTGGACCAGGACCTAGGCCAGGTGAGTTTGAACTTCCTGTATCCATTTACTCATATTGTATTTATTCGGCTATAGGACCCCCTCACCTATAAGACCCCCCAAATATTTAAATCCTCAATTTGAGAAAGATACTAAAAATCGCGAAAATTGAAGTTTCAAACTCGGATAAAAGTGTCAACGTTGGACATTCTTTCGATATAGCGGTAAATTGTTTAGCTTCCTCCTTTACCTTGAGCTTCCGGCTGCATGACTCATCCCCTCCCAGTCACATCCTTAACACTTCGCGACAGCGTGTTTTGTGAGCACGTGATCCGTGGCATGGGGTGGTCTATGTTTACAGCAGACAGAAAGTGGCATGTTAAAATGACTGATCGAAGAATTTGTTATTCTCCCTCGTGGAAATTAAGTGTAGTGGTGTTTGCATCACAAAATGGTGTGAGAGCTGCGGATAGCAATTTCAATGTACAACCGAAAATGGTTTGTTACTGGCGCAGTTAATAGGTGTGAAGAATTAGAATTCTTTTTTGGGTAGATGTTGCAACAGCGTAGGCTGCAGTTCATTCGGCATCACATTCGCGCGTGCCACACACGTAATGGCGGCCATTTTAAATCTGTCATAGTTATGATTGTTTATGTTATTAATCGGAATTGAATGTTTTAATAGTATATTGCGATACAAGTGCCGTAAGGCACGTTTACGGGTCGAGGAAACAGATTGAAAACCCTCGGCTGCGCCTCGGGTTTTTAAGTTTTCGAGACCCATAAATGCCTTTACGGCCCGTGTGTTGCATGCTATTTTTTGCACGATGATTATTTATATCAATTTAATTATATTAATTGTGATATTACCTGAAAATATTATGTAAATACATTCTTGAAAATAGATGTTTATTTCAGAAAGTGATTCTCATGTGTTTGTTGTTATGGGAACCGAATATTTGTCCTGGGGGCCGTGCCCATAAAGGCTTGTATTATGAAGTGTATCGTAATGAATTATGACGTAGCGCTTGGACCGTAAGTAATTTAACCTCATCGCAACCGCCCTTAGCAACAAGACTGTGTGGGAATGTCAACTTACGATCCATGTAAACAACGTTCGTAAGTACCACTTACTAGCTAAGGAGTGCAAAAAGTATTTTGTTCACTGCATTTTTAATAAAGTAGTTCATTTTAGTTTATAAGTTACTAGTACTCCTATTTAATATTAACTACCCCCCAATCCCTTGGCCTATTGAAGACATTCTCATCTATGAGAGCCCCTCCCATTTTAAAACACCAAATTATGGAAAATAAGGGGGTCTTATAGCCGAGTAATTGTGTTGTTACTTGCAACATTTTTTTATGCTGCTTGAAGTCGCTTAGTAAACCTGCATTGAATATATTGTAGTTTTACCTGTGCTATGACACATTATATGCTGGAAACCTATTTTGCAATAATACGAAGCATTATCATCATTATTACTATTGTTATTATTTATTGGTATGTACTATTTTATTTTAAAATCGCGTATTTTGAAGACAAAGAACATGGCATACTGCCCTTCCAGTTTAATTAGTAAAATTGTGTTGATTTACAAAACAGAAGTACATTTATGAATGTTCCAAGCTAGAAGATATATTTGCCTGGAAGTTAGGCATTTAGTCAGCTAAAATAGATTGGCCAAAAGTACCAAAATCATTAGAAACAAGCATTAACCCTTTGCGGGCGGCGATGTTTTATGGCTTTGGGCGGAAGGCATTTTTAAAGAAAAAATAAGTTAATGAAAAACCAATTGAAGGTAACTTAAATCATGCATTCATGCATAAAATCAGCATATACCTTGGAGTTTTGCCGAATTCTGCCCCTAATCAGCTATAGGAACGATTTTTATTATTTACCGAGAAAATGTTTATGCGGAAACGGCACAAGTCTCACTGAGCGCATTATAAGTTTACATAGGCCTACAGTAGGCTATGATTCTCAATTGGATCAGTATTTTGTTCAAACTCAGAAGGCAGAACTGACCCTTGCTGGATATTGTATATTGTAGTAATAGATGATGTGCCTGCATCAAAATTACTCACTTCCATTGATCTGGGCGCACGATTGCCTCCAGTGTCACTTATGTCGCTCTCACTCTCATTAATGCTGCCGTTAGCGATCTCGGAAAAACATCCCTTACTATCGCTAAATGATTATTCTGACACTTCACTGTCACTTTGAATATTTATTTCTTCAGATTCAGAACCTGTAAGACACTTTCTTTTGGCCATTTTACCGAAAATAAGGGGAAAATACGGAACAAAAAGTGTTCACTAGTTACGCAAGGCCACTGAAATCCTCTACTAAAATCATCCTGGGCACGTGTATAGGGGAATTCCCAAGTCACAGTGGATATGAGAACATTCTCCTGCCATCTGTTGAAGATTTTATGTACTTCGTGTGTGAGAAGAGCTGGTCACATTATGAGTTGGTCAGAGAACCCATATATGGGTTGCTGCCTTCGAGGCATCGGAAAGGTGTGCCATATATGGGTTTCCGCCCAGGAAGGGTTAAAATAATGTAAATATTAATATTATAAAACAGTAACGTTGACAAAATGGGCATTTTGTGACATTTAAACTAGACTTACTTATTGTGTTGATATGCCTTAATTTTGTTTAATATTGCCAGCTCTTCTGCTTTTACTGGAGTGACTGAACATACTTAAAAAAGAAATATTCCAGAGTTTCATAAATATTTTAAAGTATTTCTGTGTCTCTATTAGCATTCCAACATCTGCTTTATGCCATTTTCAGTTGTCATTCCATTCTCCAAATTCATAATTACTTCTGTTATACAACACACGGTTTTAGAAGGCATATGAGGTGAGACTAGAAGGAAGTCACCCAGCACAACTAGCCTATCATAGTCATGCGCTGTTGCCTAGTTCAGACACCCACAGCACAAGTATGAGCAACAGAGTTTCCGGTTTGCATATGGCTGATGTTGTGGTCTGTGCCTGGTGCCCGCTAATGTGTTGAGGATTGTATGCTGCAGTATCTCCGGGACACGCGCGGTGCATAATCGGAATAGAGATACGACGTGACATTGGTGGAAGTGTTGGTGTGACTTGGGGACGTTGCGATCTTGAATTGTGTACAGAAGTTTGGGAAGTGGCTGTTTTAGGTTAGGGAGGCTGGCGTTTCTCCGAGGGAAGTTTCTGTCGTCTCCTTCTGAAACCGGAAGTGACGTCGAGATATGTGCCATGGAGTCTTGAATCTTATGCAAGAGAAATCTGATAATCTTTGGTGAACCAAAATGGCAGACGAGTTTGAGCAAATGGTGGAAAGTGCGTTCAAAACGCTTATGAATGTAACGGATGTTAGTAAAAATCTACACATGGATTTGAAACAAGGCATCATGAACTCTGTGAGTGAGTTAAGGGAAGTATTCTCTAATCTGAAGAGAAAGGTTACAGAAACAGAAAATGAGCTAAACAATTTACGAGCGGAATATAAGACAGCTCAAGAACAGCTTAAGTCTAGTAAAGACTCATCACGCGGGATACTAGCCGCGCATTCTGTCGGGGAATGGCCACAAGTGGGGGAGTTAACACACAATGTACATGGACCGGCCTCGGCAGCTCTGAAGATAAGCTATTCAGTAGCGCTCCAGAAGGCCCAATTTCATGTACAGAAGCCGAAAACTTTCAAACTCTTTGTTAAAAGCAAGGCGAATCACAGCGTAGAGCACATGAAAACTTTGATTTTAAAAAAGTTAAATCCAGTAGAAATGAAGGTGGGAGTAAATTCCTTTCAAGTACTGAAAAATGGCCAATTGCTTATAGAGTCAGATAATGAAAGTGAATCCCTATTAATAAGTGAGAAAATCAATGAAAAATGCGGAGAAGAGATTGAAGCTAATGTATCGAAGCTACGAAATCCACGAATAATAATATTTAGCATTCCAGAAGAAATTACTGCAGAGAACGTGGTAGAAGCTCTCACAACACAGAACCCGGAAATAAAGTCATATGAAAAAGATACGAAGCCTAAATTTACCTTTGAAGACAGACGCAAAAACCAAAACCTAATCATGGAGGTGAGCCCTGAAGCAAGAAAACTGCTCTTAGGCCGTAAAATGAAATTAGGATGGAATATGTGCTCTTGGAACGACTATGTAAGGATTAATCGCTGCTTCAAATGCTCAAAGTATAATCATAGAACACAGGATTGCAGAGGGAAACTGACCTGCCCAAACTGCACAGATGAACACGCAAAAAAGGACTGCCAGGCCCTCAAAACAGAATATAAGTGCATAAACTGTGTAACCTTTAATAAGTACAATAAAGAGGATAAAGTTAACGAGAACCATACAGCACTAGACACAAATTGCCCATGCTATAGGCCTAAGGCAGCATTAATTAAGTACGAGCAAACTATAAGATACTAAATGAATAGTTCAGCAATAAAGTGTATCCAAATTAATTTACAGCATAAAAGAATAGCAACTAGTAATCTAGTGCAAATCTTCAGCGAAACTAGAGCAACTTTTACAGGAACCATACATTATCAACAACAACATAGCTGGTATACCAAAATCACTTAAAGTGTTCACCGCTGGCAATGGAGCCATGAGATCTGCCATAATAAGTAACAATCAAATAGATGCTACGTTAATCACGCAACTATCCAATGAGGACCATGTTGTCGTGGAAGTACGAACAGGGGTAAAGAAATTCTTCTGTGTCAGTATGTATTTCGACATAAGGAGAAACATTGAGGAAGACATTCACACACTAGAAGACATAATAGAACAATTCAAGGGCAGAGGAATAATCATATCTGTGGATAGCAACGCCAGAAGCAGAACTTGGTATGGCACACTTACTAATCAACGAGGAAGAAATATGGAAGAATTCATAATCAACAAAAATCTTTATATAATGAATCAAGATACTGAAGCACCAACTTTTAATTCCACTAGAGGAAGCAGTCGCATCGACCTGACTATAACTAATAATCATTTAGTCAGATACGTATTCGATTGGGCCTGCAGAGTGGAAGAAAGTTGCTGTGACCATAACATCCTACAATTCCGAATAACAAACTGTACCGGATACTTGACCCAAAACTATTTTATAAGTTCCCAGATCCGTAGACTATGGAGGAAAACAGAACCGGAGAAAAATCAGTTATAATTAATAAATAATTAAAGCACCAAAATACTTAACAGGGGTTTTTATTACCCAAAAAGACATTTAAATAGCAATAGGCCACAATCAATATGAATTCATTCACATTCACGACAAAGCCATAATTATGTTAAACACAGATAAAATATCTGATATAAAAGGTACATACAAATTTTACATATAATTTAAGATAATGCTTTGCCCTAAATATATATTTAAAGTGCAATATAGAATAGAATTGCAAAAAGAATTCAGATCACAATCTTACGTAAGGAGTAATGACTAGTAGCTATAAATAACTGAACCTTTGGTACGCTACATTCCTGCCGTGAGAAAACAATATGCCCTCCATCCTGTTCTGAGTGATCGCATCGGTAAAGAAATAACTTAACATCACGAAAACAGAAAACTAATCAAAAACGGAGCATAATGAAGTAGAGAATGGACAAAACTAATTAAAGAAAAACAAGAAAAATGTCCAAGTGGACACTTGCTTAAGGCTTAGAAAAATGTATTAATTCATCACTGTAACATTACTTACATGAAAAAAATAGAAGTCCGGAGTTGACTACACTAATAGAAAAAACACTACATATTCGTTATACTGTAGAGATCTCACTTTGTAAAGCAATTACGGGCGTTTGCCCGAAGATAACTGACTCGAAGCTAGCAGGCTTATTCTTCCGATCTGACCATGGCGACGGCTGACGGCGTTCTCCTCGCTCGCAAAAAACAATCCCGGAACACAACTCCCAAGGAAAAGAAAAAATGGCGAACCGGAAGTGATGCTATCACTCAGAATATACGAGGCTATTACTGAAGGTAATAATAATATAACCTAAAAACAGTGAAGGTAAACAAGGTAATTAATTAGAATAAATATATTAAATAATAATAATAAGAGAATATAAACAATGGGCCACAAACAAGTGGCACAAAACTCACAGAATAAACATCATGAGATGACGTATCTTGGAGTGCGCTATGTAACCAAACCAGACGACTTTGTGATATTTGACACCAAACTGGCCCAGGAGTTTACCTCAATATTTATTGGCGGCAACGAAATTGAACTCGAAAATCTCGACGTTGAATTGCAAAATAAAGCAAAAGAATACAATGCAGAAGAAATTGTACACAACTGTTTCTCCTGTATAATAGCAGCATGTAACACAGCCTTCAGAATTTCCAGAGGGAGAAAATGCAAAGGAAAAACTGTTCCCTGGTGGACAACGGAATTACACATAATTACGCCTTAAGGCGACGTTATCAGGAACCAATCCCTGGAATTCCGTGTACAAAATAGCGTCGGGGAAGGCAAGAACTACGTCAAGACTAACTATCCTCAAAAAACCAGATGGTACTTTCACTGAGGACGCAGAGAGCACGATAGAATATATGTTGGATGTATTTATTCCTGACGACAAAGCTACAATGGATAGTGCAATTCATCAACACGTTAGACAAAAGATCAAGGAGCCCATCAACACAGAAGATGATCAACCATTTACGCAGAACGAAATCAAAGCGGTTCTCAAGCAGTTTGACCCTAAAAAAGCACCAGGTGAAGATGAACTGACAAGCGAGATTCTCTTACATGTCTTCGAAAAATTCCCATCATTCCTTACTGAAGTATACAACGCATGCTTACAACAGGGGCGCTTCCCTCAACAATGGAAGAAATCTTGCTTAGTACCAATTCTCAAACCTGGCAAGGAAAATGCTAAAGACGCTTCAAAATATAGGCCAATCAGCTTACTGAATGTAGCAGGCAAAACTCGGGATAAGCTAATGATTAATAGAATACTTTATCATGTACAATCCAAAGGAGGCCTAAACACCAATCAGTATGGCTTTTTACCTCAAAGAGGAACTGTAGATGCAGTCATGGCACTAAAGAAGAATATTGAAGACAATCTGGGCAAAAAGAAAACCACAATCCTAGTTAGCCTAGACGTACGGGGCGCATTTGACGCGGCATGGTGGCCAGGTATCTTAAACTTCCTGAGAGACTTCAATTGTCCGAAAAACCTATTTCGGCTGGCAACAAATTATTTCAGCAATAGAACAGCAGTTCTAGGCACAAACACCTTCAAAATAGAGAAACCAGTGACCATGGGGTGCCCGCAAGGCTCATGTAGTGGCCCGGGCTTCTGGAATATTTTATACAACACTATGCTAAATCTGGACTTCAGTCATCACACCAAAGTCATTGCATTCGCAGATGATTTGATGGTGATGACGGAAGGGAAAAATGTAGTAGAAGCAGAAAACTATGCCAACGAAGATGTTAAAAAAATTGAAATCTGGGCAAGGGAGAATAAAATGCAGTTTAACAAAACTAAGTCCAAGACAATGGTAATATCTAGGAGAAGATCTGAAGATAGAATTCTGCAAATTTACTTAAATAATAAAAGACTGGAACAAGTTACTGAATTAAAATATTTAGGAATCTACCTTGATAGTAAATTTAACTTCAACAAGCACATAGAATACATATCTCAAAAGTGCACCGCAGTCATAAACATATTGGCAAGATCAGCAAAACTTACCTGGGGGCTAGAACACCAAGCATTGGGCACCATCTACAGGGGAGCAATAGAACCCATCCTAACCTACGGAGCACCAGTTTGGAAGGAGGCGTTAACTAAGCAATACAACATGAAAAAATACAGAGTCCAAAGAATTATGAATATCAAGATAGCCAAAGCCTTTCGTACAATATCATACGAGGCCTCGTGCATACTTGCTGGAACTACACCCATTGGATTGGTAATTGAAGAGAAGGTATGAATATACAATGCCTTACATAGTAATGATTAAGACGCACCCATACCAATGATTCAATGACCCCACCCAGCGGAGGAACCGAGAATCAGAGAGCCATCACATACAATCAAAAGGACACTTCAAATTTACACAGATGGAAGCAAGATTGAAGGAAAGGTGGGAGCAGCTGTTGTCATAATCAAGGACAGCACTGTCATCTATGAAGCCAAATTCAGATTGTACAATTAGTGCTCCAATAATCAGGCCGAGCAGGTAGCCATTTTGAAAGCACTGGAGAAGCTACAAGAATTAGAGGATACAGCGGAGAAGATAGCTGTATTAAACACTGACAGTAAAGTTACCCTAGACACCCTGCAGAATAAAAATAAACATTATCCACTAATTGAGAAAATCAGGAAAGAAATTCAGAACCTGACTAGAAAGCAATGGACAGTCTTCTTCCGATGGGTGAAGGCTGATGCCGGGCTACAGGGGAACAAAATGGCCGACCGTCTTGCTAAAAGAGCAGCAAAAGAGGACGAAGCAGAAATAGCATACAACAAAATACCAAAGGAGGCAATAATAACACAGGAAAGGGAAAAAGCCTTAACTACATGGCAGCAACAATGGTCAACCTCCCCAAAAGTTTAATATGCAGATCATTTTTCCCATCAGTAAAGACAAGATTAAAGATAAAACTACCAATAGAACCCAAATTTACAGCATTGGTAACAGGCCATGGTTTCACAAGATCATACTTGCACCGCTTCAAAATTACTCCAGAACCAACATGCATCTGTAGCATAGCGGAAGATCAAAGTATACATCACCTTATATTTGACTGCACACTCATAAACACACAAAGAAGAAAATTGAAAGCAGCGGTGTTGCGAGGAGGACAGACTTGGCCTCCAACATTGGAACAACTTATCAGAAGGCATCTCTCAGTGTTCTCTCAATTTTCAAAATCTATAGACTTTAGTTTATTATAACATTGCAATGAGTCACGTGGTAATAAAATCATATTAAGAAGTGCAACTTACATCTCAAAGACGCTAAGATAAGAAATTCAGGAGTTCATAAATACATTACTTGGGTATAAGAAAGTGCATCATCAAGATCCTCAGTACATTCTAATAATCATAATTCTGTAAAAAATGTGTATATTATGCAACAAATTACCATCCAGATGTGAAGCATGTAGTGTTGCAATGCATCGGAGCATGCTGTTAGTAGCTAATAAATAAATAAAAAAGTATGAGCAACAGTGTTTCCTATTTTTCATGCTACATACATTTTTTTTTGGGGTAAAAATACTACAGGAAATTCGTAATTTTAATGTGCCTACCTATAAGAGGGAAGAAATTTTGAAGCAGCCTTCCAGACGCCACATTTCTTCATCATAAGGTTCTCAAGTTATCAGGTGTAAACAAAGCGATGCAACAAATGTTACTTCCTTACATCCCTCTCCATGCCTTAATCACTCAGAACGCAACATGTGACAGCAATGCAGCTGTTGCAAGCACGCATTGGCTCAGCTCATAAGCCTTCTAAAACCATGCCCCGTATAGTACACCATACCAATGACAATGTTCATAAAACAGAGCCATATTGACTTGTTTAAATTGAAAATTGCGGTCAATATTAAAGTCTTTCAAATGTGGAAATCAGATATATTTTGACCAACAAAAATGTTATCACTGAGGATGACCACAAGTTGGTCGAAATATATCTGATTTCCACATTTTAAGGACTTTAATATTGACAAGGCGGAGTTAGTGCATTTTTTAATTTTTAATTTAGTATACCATAACTTTATGTTTTGTAAATCCCAGATCATTGTCAAGTTTCTTTTGATACATAGTAACTACATTTCTCCTCCCAAACTTAAGCATTATCATCATCTGATTAACATTGACTGCCTCATGATAGCCTGAATGATTTACAGCTGAAAAGAGGCCTTTAAACAAAATAGCAGGTATCTTAGAATGTTATATGACAGCACAGATCTAGCCATAACTGGCTGTAGAGGTTTGCTCAGCTCTTGTGCTGTGTCCTTAAAAACTGGAATGAGGCATGGTGATTGTAGGAAGATATTCTTGGTGTTTTCTGGGTACAAAATTCTTACTCCTTTAAGTATGCAGTTCCAGAATATTTTTGGGGAGTTAACTTTGAAAACTTGAGCACCTTTTTTTTTTCATATAAGTTGGCTTCTATGTAAAGTAATGTAGGATTTTGTTATATTCATATGACCAGAGTAACATTAAGCAATTTATTTGTAGTTATCTTGCTTTGTCCATCCTTCTGTTGTTAAAATAAATTTAGTCAAATTGATAAAACAAAGTGCCATGTGGAGCTAGAAGGCCATATTTCAGAAATTGTTGAGTTTTAGACCATGGTTTCTTGAGAAAGTTTTATTAGCATATGTGAAGGAATAATGGTATAACTAGAATATTAAAATTCCTCACGTCAACAATATTCCTTTATTTTTGCAAAAAAAAACATCGGAAAGTGTAAAAATATGCCATCAAAACCTTTCAAAGTATTTTTTAGGCTAAAAATTTGATCTCTTTAGAATTTCGGAATCTGTTACAGTCTAAAAGCTGTAAATTGCCTGACTGTTGTTGTGAATGACGTCACGGCTATCCAGTCAGTTTTCCATACTTACAGAGCAGCTAGAAACACCAGATTTTTTTGCAAGATTATGGCGGTTGGATGTTCTAATATTTCTGCCAAATTTTATGAATCTTATGTCCTATTTAAGAGTGTAAAAAATTACATGTCAGTATACAAAATTTGCTTAAAATAAAAGAACTAACTCTATTTAAGGTATAACCGATGGAGATACAACAAAAAGTCATAGGACCAAACTTGTAGAGCTCTCAAAATCCAATAACTGCTGGTGCAATCAGTTTTTTGATTAAACTTACCTTTTACTTATTTACCCAAAGAAGGTTCTCACAGACCTTCAAGTCTCGTCCGCCGTTTTGAATGTTTTTCGGTTATACCACATACCACATACAATGATGAAATTAATCCAAGCTTATTGCCGGTTGTCGACCAAGAGCTAAGCTAAATTAGTTTAGCTGTCATTATGTGTATTTATAGAAACCCCAGTAGTGATGTAAATATATTAATAGAGAGTTTAGATTCAGGGAAAGGGAAACAGGTTATCATAGTGGGAGATTTGAATATAGATTTTACTTGTAACCTTCACAGAAATACTATTTTACTAAACAATATGTTGAACTCACATGGTCTATCTATACCCATGGTCTATATCTATGCCCGAACTATAAATGGTCACCAGTCTACTATTGATCAGGTCATTCTTAACAAGAAGTCTGGGATTTTAGTGCTCTTATTCAGGATACAGGTTTCTCAGATCATCATGCCCAAATTCTGCAAATAGATGGCTCCTTATGCACTAAATCAAATGTACTTCCTCAGTATAAAATAAGTAGAAATTGTAGTATAGAAAATCTGAAATATTTGAATTACCTGCTGGGGAAAGAAAAATGGGAAGGTGTTTATCATAGGTAATCCCACAAGAGTTGAAGAGTTTATCGATAGATTCGCGACTGCGCAGCAGGAGCGAATTTATCTGATGCAACTCGTCAACTCGAGTTGGATTTATTAAGACTATTCAATGAATAAAAATCCACCAGATTATACAAATAATAATAACTTTCGTGCTTTGTTCTACAAAAACAAAACTAACAGCTGCGAGATCACGGCATACTATGAATCAACCGTCCATGAATCGATTCGAGCTGTTTTGGTGTAATCAGTGCTACCACCAGAGCATATAAGACATAGTTAACTTCATTCAATTAAGCTAAAAGCAGAACAGAATAAACGCACACGAACTGGCTTGCACAGAATCGAAATTGTGTTCTTAATCAATGTACATTTCTATTATTTCAATTTCCAAACAAATTATCTTGTATGAAATAATCTGTTTTCGTGCCGCTTAGTGGCACCATCTGACTATTAATCACTGCACACTGATACTTGCGTCTCCAGTAACGACCAGACCATTTTACCCGATAAAATGCCATCCTCGCGATTCCTACAAGAATATTGTAAGATAAACGGCCGTAATTGGTCAATATCAAACACGCGGCGTATGAGTTGAATAGTCACAGTTATTCTGTGCCTTTGCAGAATTCTCTAACACATTCAATTACTACTATGACATTGCAGTTCCAAGAACAAAAAGAAAGGTGCTATGTAAAAAGAACAGTTGGGTCACAACAGGAATACAGGTGTCAGACAGGAAATTTAGACTTCTGAATAGAATGTTAAAGGGGGGGTAATGTTTCAGATAATTTTAGAGATTGCTGCTCAAACTACAAAAGAATTTACAATAAAATAATTCCAGAAGCCATGACAACTATATAAAACAGGCTGAAAACAAATCTAAAGCATTATGGGAAATTGCAAGGAGGGAAATAGGACAACAGAAGAAACCCTCCAGTAATCTAAAAATTAACAATGATGGTAAGGTAATCACGGATCCTTATGAAATTTCTAATATTTTCAATTATTATTATGCTAATATAGCAGGAAACATTACTGACACATACAAACAGTTCCAACCAAATGCAGTTATAAATCAAACTAATCACCACACAGTTTTTTTATCACCAAACACTGTAGATAAATTTTAAAAAATCATACAAAATCTAAAAAAAACAAGAGATCTGCTGGGTTTGATGAAATCTCAGACTTTTTACTGAAGCAGTGCTGTGATAATATAGTAGAGCCGTTATGTTATGTTGTAAACTTATCACTAAGTACAGGACAGTTTCCAGAACAACTAAAACTGGCGTTGGTGAAACCACTGTTTAAAAAAAGGTCAAAAGAAAATATAGAAAATTACAGACCAGTTGCATTTTTCCAAAATTTTTTAGACAAGTGTTTTACATAAGGTTATCCAAATTCCTAAAAAAAATATAATTTATTATCAGACCAACAGCACGGATTTCGTGAAGGAAAACCAACTATAACTGCAATTACAGACTTCACTAAAATGTTTATGAAGCAATAGACAACAAAGAAAGTTGTATGGGGTTGTTTTTAGATTTGTCGAAGGCATTCAGCTTAGTTGACCAGGTATTTTGTTACAAAAGCTAGAAGTAATAGGTGTACATGGCACGGCTTTAGAATTATTCAAATCCTATTTGGGTAATCAGGTACAAATTGTAGAGATTTGTTCTGTGATGAAGAAACTAAAATTATGTGCCCAAAATTTTCACAGAAAAAAGTGTTAAGCTTGGTGTCCCTCAAGGATCTATTTTGGGACCAGTACTATTCTCAATTTATGTTAATGACCTAGGGAAAAATTCAAACAATGTTGGGACAATACTATATGCCGATGATACAAGCGTTTTCATTAAAGGGGACAACTTGAGTAATTTACAGTATCAGGTAAATTCAGTATTAGATCAGCTATTAGATTCAAAGAAATAGTTTAAAGATTAAGATTAATGATTAAAGTTAATGCAGGAAATACAATAGCAATGCTTTTTCATCATTCAGAGGCAGGAAATCTATAGAATTTGCAAATGAAACCAAATTCCTTGTCATGCATCTAGACGAAAACTTAGTGGCATATGCACATCCAAATTCTTTCGCAAAAACTCAGCCAAGTCTGTTTTGCAATAAGAGTAGCTAGGGAATCTCTAAGTCTAGGTTCATTATGGGTGCTTTATTATTCCTACTTTCATTCTTTGTTGTCATATGGGGTTATTCAAAATTCAGAAAAGGGTTATTATTAGGCTTATGATGAAGAAAAATAGTAACAGTAGCTGTAGGGAATTGTTCAAATAAATCTCTATCTTACCACTAACTTCATTGTACATAGCCTATATGAGATACTACTCTATGTAAACAGAAACATTAATACATTCCAAGTTTCCTCACAAGTTCACTGCCCTAACACTCATAGTAAAGACAAATTATCTATAACCACTCATAACACGGCTTTGTTTGCGGAGAGCTTTCAGTATAAAAGTATCATATTATACAATAGTTTACCAGACGTTAAAAAAAAAAAATCCAATTTTGAAACCTGTGGAATCGAAGGGGAACATATAGCCTAAAGGTAGCCTGTGAATATTGTACATTCCAGTAGTAAATTGTAAGTAAGGAGAACATATTTATAGTGGTAGCATGTGAATTGTAAATTTATAGTAATGGTAAAGTAAATTGTAAGTAAGGGGAACATGTAATAGCAGAATGTTAGTTGTAATTTTATAGTAATGATATAGTAAATTGAAATTTCAGTTTCCTTAATTAGTAGTTTAAGAAATTGATGGTTCCCATATTTTTATATGGTCCAGAGGATGAAGAATTGAATTAAATTGAATTTGGCACAAGAAGGGTGTAAGAGGGCCAGCCTTAACACACTGCCACCGTTACCCACAAGATTGTTCTGGGTATTCATTTCTGTTATAGACTGAGTTGACCCAGGGCCATGGTGTCATCAGAAGGATTAGGCTAATTGAAAAAATCCTAAAGTTGATGGCTTAGTGCACAGTGTGTTAAGTACAATTCTATAGTTTTTAGTAAATCTAATTATCACCTAAGAAAAATACTTACCACATTTTGCCATACAGAAAGATATAAAGCTTCTGTTTTTTCACTTGTTACATTTGTATAAGAGTGAAGACATGACTCAGGAGCTTCCAAATATGCACTTAACACATTTAAAACCCCAGAATTGTACTTAACACATGTGTGCACTAAGCCATCGATATATTCAGATATAGAAGTATTTTTACCTTACTATAAATTACACAGCTGACATTCACAAATGTCTTATGTAAATCGCATTGAAATCCGTATCAGAATACAGTTGTAGATTAAACAATTCTTGAAATTCAGAGAAAAAAGGAAACTAATTTCAGCTGTTATTTATTTTATAAACAGTTAAACATAGCCTAGGCCTACTGTAATATTTATCTCAAACAGTGGCGATGCACTGCCATTTGTCCATGCATAGCAAGTTCACTGCCATGTCCCATTATCTCCCCTCTTTCAAACGAGCCATTGCTGGAGCCGCTAAACCTTTTAGTGTCCGAGATGAAGCTATTTAAAATGGATCTCCTGATTTCTGTCCCCACCAAGTGCGGCCTCTGCAAAGTCTTACGGTTTCTTACTGCAAAAAAAAAAGTTCCACCAATTGTAATTCAGAGACAGCTTTGCGAAGTTTATGGAGAGGGATGTATGGGTATAAAAAATGTGTGTAAATGAGTTCGTGAGTTTAAACAGAGCCGGACAAATATTCATGATGAAGAGTGAAGTGGGAGACCAACAACAGCCGTCACAGATTAGATGGTGGCAAAAGTCGATGAATTGGTGCGACAAGATCGACGCGTCACTACTCGTGAACTTTGTTTATTGATTCCTGACATTTCTAAAGGTTCCATACAGACCATTTTGAGTGACAGATTGATGTTCCATAAGGTTTGTGCGAGGTAGGTTCGTGGAGGCCGCACTTGGCAGGGACGGAAATTGGGAGATCCATTTCAAACAGCTCTATCTCAGATACTAAATGGTTCAGTGGCTGCAGCAATGGCTCGTTTGAAAGAGGAGAGATAACTGGACATGGCAGTGGAGCCAACTCTCTCGTCCGACGTTGTGAGCTTGGGCTAGAGTGTTGGGGACCTTACTTATTGACCAACCCTCATACTTCAGATACTATTGTAAGTTGTGCTTCTGCGAAAAGCATTCTATTTTATAATCAGACTCTTCCTTCAATCTTACAGCCACAACTGATTTTCCTGTCTGGGTGACTGGTTTTTATTTTTTGGAATTTATGAGAAAAACCCATACTTTTGAGTCCATGCATAGTGTTTCTTTGTTCATATTATTCATATACTTTTAATATCGTATGAATAACTGGGTTATACTATTTAATGTGGGTAATTTTCTGTATGTTTTTTAAAGAAAATGTGAGATTTAATGCAAGACATTTCTATCTTTAAGTTAATGCAATTGATGGACTAACCAGGCTCAGTGGAATGTAAATATGACACAAGCTTTAACAAAGTAGGTGGAACCTGCCATGAGATTATTAAAGGTTTTTTGTTTGTTTTTAACAGCCCTGGTTATAAAGTGCACTTCAGAATAGCAATATAAAATATATAATCAAAGACAGTAAAGTGGCCTATTGCAAATTTGTATTTGCATCTTTTTCAGGGATTTGGATGGAAAGCCAGGGACCACCACCATTGTTTCCACCTCGATTTGATGGGCCTCCACCACTAGATGGACCTCCTGATGCATTTTTTGGGAGATCCCCTTTTGATGATATGGATCGCCGAGGAAGAGAAGAAGGTCGACATCCCCGTGGTAATTGGGGTCCCAGAAGGGGTCCAGGTGGTGGGCCACCAGGGGTACGAGATGAAGGGTGGTTCAGAGGGGAAAGGGATGGCCCAGGTCCATGGAGAAGAGATGAAGAGGGAGCTTCCAGGAAGCGAGGGAGATCTGAAGAGAGAGGAAGTGATGAAGGGAAAGAACCTGGAGCACCACCCAGTGGCAAGAGTGATAGAGATCGGGCCAGGAAGTCTCGATGGAGTAATATCTCCCCAACAAATGAACCTGTCTCCATACCTACAGAATCTAATACTGCTGATGATTCTGGTCCCAATCTTATTCAGGATCATGATCATGAATCTGTTTCTACTCATGCAGCTGCTCCTGAATCTGATACCAAATCTGTGGAGCTTCAGGCAGCTCCATCTGAAGAACCCATGGAGACCAGTGCTATTGAAGAAGACTCAAGTTACATGGAAGAAGAACGTATACCACCACCACCATTCAAAGGAAGTGAAAGTGAGCCCATTTGTAATGAACCTCTACCACCTGCTGCTGAATCTCATACTGTTAATACTCCTTGTAATAATGAGCCCCCAAGTACTGCTGAGCCATGCTCAGATGTTGGTGCTAGTGAGGAGACAGCCCCTGATGGGGAGTAAGCTTGTGAACTGTACTTGTGTCCGTGTGTGGTGTGAACACAGGAAGTGCAATATGTAGTCAATGTGGTGCTCAGGCAAATGAGGATTTTATTTTAAATCTACTCTTGTCCTTGTTTTATCCAGTTTGGTTAGTACAATGTGCAAATCATTGCTCAATAAAAGAGGACATTCATATTTTTATATATTAAAAAAAAAGTTTGTAGTCATTTTTGACAGGGGAAATGAGAGGAAGGAAAAATTTGAAACCAACCACCCCACACATTGATTTTATTTAGTTGGCAAGCTTGCACACAAGGTAGGTGTTCCTGTGTTCACGGACAGCACAGCGGCCGGGCGGAGGAGACTCGCGCTTGCACTCAAATTGAGTGACAAGTGCAAGGTACTGTGGAAGTGCTTTCTCTTAAAACTTTATTCTGTCAACTTGTGCTACAGTGGAGACCAGCATGAAGAAACAGAAAGTGCTACCAGTGTCAGAGTTCAGAAATAAGACATTTGGACAAAATTATCATATTAAAAAAATATATATTTCAGAGATAGCAATTCATCTCAGCTTCATGTTTTCATCCATGAACTTCAATCCTGTAAATTTGTGTAATCTATTTCAGGTGGTGTTTTGACCAAACTTATCCATAATAATTACTCTTAAGGTTACGATAGATGTTAGGTCTTTAAAGTATCATGTATAAATGCAAGGAATGTTACAGATACGTCCTGAAAAATATAATACTATTCGATTAATGTAGCAAGTTTATGTATAGCTAGATGTTTGTTAGGTGGTTAGGTGATGTAGAATGAAGTGTTAATTTTAAGGTAATTTTAATGATCAAAACAATTAGTCAAATTATTACCACTTGCAAGACCATTTATTACCTCTGCATTATTGCTACACTTCTTAAAATCGATATTCTCACTTCTTAGAACAGCTTTAGAAGTAGACTATTTCTATGTAAATAAGAAATATTTATATATTGAATAGTAGCTTGAGTGTACTTTAATTCTCATCGGAAAATATTTTGTGATCAACAATGATGTGATACTGATTTATCAGTAGTTTTCCTTTTGTGTTACCTACTCAGTCTAGGTAATTTTTAGCTTTGAAAACAGGGCTAGTTACTGATCCCGGCTTTGAGAATATAAATATTTATTTGACATATGAAATGTAAGTTTCAATTTCTTTATTTTTTAAAGTAGGTAGTTTTATTTCAGTAACACAGAGATTTTGCCTATTACATACACAATAGAATATTATAATCTAAGCTACATATTGGGAATGTTGGGTACTGGTATTTTGCAAAGCTCTTAAATATTCTTTAATTCATTGTTGCATGTCGGAGTAATTATACCAAACCAATGAAAACATGAAGTTGGAAAAGATGATCGGGCTGCTCCCCAAAGAATAATAAGTAGTAATATGTAATTGTAATCTTTAGTATGTAAGATTGTTCATGTCTGGAGTGTTTTCAGTTTAGTTATTTGATGCAAACTAGTATTAATTGTAGATGTGCTTGTATTATCATGGGTATTCTATGCTTATTAATAAAATTTGTTTGGGAAATATTTAGTAAGGGATCCTTTCAAGCTATTCTTTTTACTAAGAAATTATAAGAATTACTGTCTCCTAATAAGAGAAGTGAAATTTGGCTATCATTAAAATATTACTTCATACTAGGGGCACTAAAAGTAATAAACAAATTCAAGGAAAAGTGGTACAAAAATTTTAGCCAGTGGGATATTTTTTTTTTTGGGGGGGGGGGGGGTTTGGGGATTGTGGAGATGAATAGGATTCTCATCCCATAATGTAACTTACTATGCACGTAGAAAGAATGGGAGGACAAGAATAGTGAAGGCCAAGGTTCGTTTTGGACTGTAGAGCCGGAAATAATGATGATACATTTAGAAAACTTCAATTATCTTGCTGTCGTGTAGACCCTAAATTCCAATGTAATTGCATTGTCAGAATTTTTTGAGAAGAGTTCATTAGGAACTTGGCCGATTAGTGCTTACTCCTATTCCATATACATAAAGGTGATAGATTGGAGATAGGATATACTTGGAAATTTACTCATAAGAGACTAGCTGGATATGATCCAGGTGATTTGCATGTATATGTATGGGAATTCCAGATATAAGAATTTAGAGACTCCCATTATGAAAAAGTATATCTTTATTTTTGTTTAAATTTTTTATGATATATACATTCTTTTCTGTTTAATTTTCATTAAACCAGTCCTTTCATTAAAAAATATTTCAGAAAACTTTCATCCGTAAATAGTCTCACGTTACACTTATTGTGAATATAAATTGTATTTCAATCCACATACTTGATAAAAAAATAATTTTTTGCCTTGCAATTTTATTGACGAGTTTGATTTATATTCTTTACATGAGATGACTTTCTCCTACAATTTCAGAAGAATTGCGTGTTCCTAGTTTTCTTGAGGTCTATTTTATTTGAATGTTATTCTTTTCATGTTTTTAATATGTTTGCATTTTCTGAATTTCTGTCAAAACAATGCCAAATTTTTAGTTTATGTACAGTTTGTAACAACTTGTTCATTATTGCTGCCTTTTCCACCCTAATTTCTGGCAATTGTGATTTTGAATGCATCTTTAAAAACATGGCAAAATTTTTCTCGTGGAGAGGTAGATTAATTTTTCATTCCAAGCCGAACCTCTCTGAGAAAGCCAAAGAGGAAGAAATTTAGGATCAACATACCAATTGTACTGCATTGAACTCAAAGGAGCTCTATGGCACTATCTTAGTCTGCTCTGTAAGTTCTAAGCTCACAATTCTTTTTTTTTTTTTTTTTTTTTTATAAGTTGAAAGAATATAAATTTAATTTATATTTTTTTTAATTCATCAAGATTGTCTGTTAAAATCCATAACAAAAATTCTGTCAGGTGATGTTTGTTTCCAAAATTCTTACAGACATAATTTGTTATGAACTTAAAATCAGTATTTCCTATAATAAACTAAAATATAAGTGGTGGGATGTTCAGTTTAAGCTGAGAATGGCAATATAAATTACTTCAGTAGTTCATAATAATTGTAATTGATCAATTAAGAGACTTACGTATATATAAAATTTTTAAAATGACCCCAAATTAATAACACTGAAATATTAAAATTTTCAAACGCATTTTCCCTAAAAGTAAAATAACTTTTTTTAC
Organism: Ectobius pallidus; assembly: GCA_964059195.1. NCBI lineage: Eukaryota > Metazoa > Arthropoda > Insecta > Blattodea > Ectobiidae > Ectobius > Ectobius pallidus. The sequence continues at coordinate 148,634,901 of CAXKWD010000003.1, read as the reverse complement.
GGATCTCTACATATAACTTGTGAGGCTTCTTTCCCTTATCCACTACCACTAGATACTCAATTTTTATGCATATCTGCTACATTGCCAATACTCAGAACTTCCAGAATTAATTGGCAAACTTGGTTTGTCTGAATGTTCCGTCTACTGAATATGTATTTTATTTGTGGAAATTGTACATCTAAACTGGTTTTCACTTCGTGAAGGCACAATGGGCTCTTATGGCCATGTTATTTATATGGGAGAATCAAGCGCGCACAGGAGCTATGTTGCCAGATCGGTCTGTTTTCTAAATATGACCAGAGTGAAATAGGAATATGCATTTCTGTACAAAATGTTATGAAGAATATGATGGTAGACACGAAAATCTCATATTTTCGTTGATTTTTGTTTAAATAATAAAAATAGAATTCTTTTCATTGAACGAAAATTTTAACATATTTTTCTTTCCGAACATTAAAACGTACAAAAATATCGAAACAATTGCGACGAAAAAAATCTCAGTTATTCGTTTGTCCTTATAGATGATGATCATTCGAAAAGTTCAGCAATATTTTAAAAATGTTTATAAAAAAATAATTTTTCAGATAAGGTGAGAGTATTTTTAGATGTTGCACTGGAAAATGTCGTCGCTGGCTAAATTTCATTCTGTTAGTCCACATAAAAACTTCCAGCAACAAAGTTGTAAAGAAAAGTGTGAAATTATTTTTCAGTATCATTCAAAAGTCCCCCGAACAATATTAGCCGTGTATCCTCAGTTTCCTTCTCAGTAGAACAGCGCGCAACATTGTAAAAAAGTGACATACTATAGGGGTCCGGCTAGCTTTAAGTTTCTTTCTGTTCAGTTAACTTTTTGAGTTGTAATATTTTATTTTCATTTAGTGAATAAATGAAGCTTGTGCAAGAAACTGCAGCAGAGTTCAATTCCTTGAAATAACACCACCATGTATCAATTATTATTTAATGCTGTTAGCCTACACATACCATAGTGTGATCATTATATTCAGAGCTATTTTATATAGTCGACTGAAATTAATGACATCAGCTTCACAGCTCAAACATTTGATAGAGGATACATTCATGAAGAATGCTTTCACAGCATATTAAATTAACATGCGACAAATAAGGGTTTCATGAACATATGTCGTGAGCATGATATGTTGAGGTGGCAATGGTCCATCGCCTCGGAGGATGTTTTCAGTTTCGGTTTGTCAGTGAACCTGAATGTTAAGTGATATTAAAAGTGCTCTATCCCGCGAATAACCGTGTGCGTTAAAACTGTAAGTGTTCAAAGAGCGCAATGGACCGCAGGAAAAGAGGTTAAACCATCAGAAGTGGTGAAAGAAAAACAATTTTAAGTGTATTCGAGTATTTGAAGGGAAAGAAACCCGGACGGAGTCAATCGTTTATTGTCAGTGAACTTTCTAAGGCTACCGGCGTCAGTAGGCATACATACTTTAAAATGGAAAACAACGAAGAGCCCATCGCCACACCGCGGAAAAAAGGCAAACTGGGCTGAAATACAAAATTAGCAGGTGGGCGAAATATAACGAATTTGCACGCAGTGCTGCACACCGCAAATTTCATGGGTTTCTGTTTCAGAAAACCCTCCTACAATTATGTCTGTTATGAAAGCAGTAAATGATGATACAGATTTACCAAATTTTAATTATTCAACTTTTTATCATTTGGTGAAAGAAATGAGGTTTAATTTTGAAAAGCGAGGGAATAAATCGCTGATATACAAAGAAACTATATTATACTGTAGCGACATTCGTATTTACGAAAAATGAAACAATTCAGGAAAAAGGGAAAGAATATTGTGTATTTAGATGAAAGTTTTGTAATTGTAGGTCACAGTGTGCCAAAAGTATGGAAGGATAAAACAAAAACTCCAAAGATGCTCTTTTAGTTGTTAGATTAACCAGCAGTTGTTCCAATAGTTCTTCCAACAGTGAAGAGGTGCCCCAGGATTCGGCAATGGAGGGAGTTGAAACCATATCTGATTAAGGTACTTTTATTATTGTTACTGTATACTCATTAATGGTTTTAAGGTTTAGGTATAGTATTTATACATATTAACAGATTTAATTCCATGTGAGAAAGTATGGATTTCACTTGACACAATATAGTAATAGGCATTAATGCGATTGCATTTATAGAAGAGTAAAAATGTAATATCCTTTTGTTTATTATATTGAACCAATAAATTGATTACCGTATATAATAATAATAATAATAATAAGCGAACACCTGCATTGTATAATGGTTGGCTTCCTGACTACTGACATAGGCTACATGCTATGAAGACTGAAAGTACGGGTACGATATCCGATATCTCCTGATTTTTTCTGAAGTCAATAATCAGCCTCGAAAGAGCAACTGATAAATACTTAATAAAAAAAGTAGCGTCTCCGGTAAGAAACATCAGTGTCAGTCATTGGAGGCGGCATATTAACCAATGCTCCAAATCCTATCATCCGTGAATGAAGTCATCAGACGGAGTTAAATAACACAGCGGTTGAATGATTGGCATGACTCAATGTGATGTAGCCTAACGGAATTCCAACAAAAACATCACTAATAATTGATAGTAATGATGATGATGATAATAATAATACTAATACTACAACTACTACAACTACTACTACTAATAACAATAATAATTGGAATGAAAGGAATCACGATATTACCACTCAAAAATTAACTGAACAGGAAGCTTGTGCTAACCGCTCAATCCCAATATTCAGCTTGTGTCAAGCTACATCGCGCGCTGTTCACCTGGGAAAAAACTTTAGATTTACTGTTCGGGGGAGTTTTGAATGAAGATAAAAATTAATTTCACACTTTTCTCTACAATTTTGTCGCTGAAAGTTTTTATGTGGACATATAGAACAAAATTTAGCCAGCGACGACATTTTCTAATACAAAAATGAAAAATACTCTTACCTTGTCTGACAAATTATTTTTTTATAATCACTACTTTTAAAATATCAATAAATTCTAAGAACCAGCATTGCCTATAAGGACAAAAGAATAACTGAGATTATTTCGTTGCAATTATTGCAATTTTTTTGTATGTTTTAATGTTCGGAACGAAAAATTTGTTAAAATTTTCATTTAAAGAAAAAATTCAAATTTTTATTACTTAAACAGAAATCAAAGAAAATATATGATTTTCGTGGCTACCATCATATTCTGAAAATAAACATCTGGCAACAGTGCGGGGATTCTCCATAAGACCTGTAGTGCCTTCACGACGTGAAAAGGACAATACCAGCATATGATAATATTTTCAGGATGTTTAGCTTGCCGATAAATGGTGTGAGCCACTTGACCAACCTGAATCCCTTTATTAATCGGAAGGTCGTTTTAGTACCATCAAAAAACAAACAGACTGGCATCTTATTTATTGATGAATAATACATAATCTGATAAATAGAGCAACGTGCAATAAGTGATATTTTGTGCAAAGTATCGCACAAAAATCCAAAATTGGCATAATCTTCTTGAAAAAATTGTTTTACTTGAAAAATGAAAAATCCTTTTTAAACAATATTATAATATTTTCCACCATTTCCACGTTATGCAAAATTAATACATGAAGAATAAATAAAAATAGAGAGTGCACCTTTCCACTAGATAAGAATATCTATTGTCCAAAATTCCGTATTTTCTCTCGGTACAAACGTATAGGAAGAGAGGAAGACAAAATGGAAGCTCCAGGGGTTTATTCGATTTCCTGTGATGATTGTGAAGGAGTGTATATTGGTGAGACAGGCAGACGTATCAGGACTAGACTCCAAGAACATGATAAAGACATAGTGTGTGGTAGAGGTGCAACTGGATTGAGTCAACATATGATTGATAACCAACACCGTATTGGTGATGTTAAAGGTAGTAAGAGTGAAAAGGGATAGGACAAAAAGAAAGGTGTGTTAAGTATGGAACATCGTGGGCAGAGAAGGTGTTTCTCTGAATAGGTACAACTGAGATTTAGGGGAGGATTGGTTAGAGTTAATTCGAAAGATGAAAAGGACACATCAGAAGGTTAAAATCCCCCCTCCACATAAATGCATGGAGGAAGTAGAGTATAACATGCCTGAAACATGGAAGAAGGAATTTCATCGAAACATGATATTTAGGATCGATCATGACATATCGAGGACTGTTCTTCGTCTGGCCCAGTTAATGATAGCGTGCCGTCTGATGAAGACTAGTGGAAATAGTTGAAACTTTGCGCCATTGTATTTTATTAATTTATCCACTGTGTATAATAATTTTAATTTTGGACAATAGATTAATACATGAAATTTTTTGAATTTTACAAACCTGAAACAAGTGTTTTTATTGTTTAAAGTGCTATATGGTAAAAAAAGAAAGCTGTTTTTATTTTATTTTTTAAATATCTGCAAAAAATTCCAAGGTCTCTATTTATGATGAAAGGAGAAAATTGTTCTGCATTCATTTGCGTTGATTAGGGAACGTTCCTTTAAAAATCTTCAAGAATTCTGTGATCTTACTTTCAGGAGATTAAAGTTAGAAACAATATTTTCTGTTCATTTACATCAATAAGGGAATCAAAATGTTAAGCATTAGACAAGTTTGGGGTTATTTTTATGGGGATTATTTTGATGCACATGAAGTACATTTCGTTAAGTTGATGTACTAAATTCGTCATCAATAATCAGCTTGGTTTCCCAAACACATGCAAAAAGCCAAAATGGGTACTTCCTGTTCTCACTGGAAGAAATTGAAAACAACTGTGTGAAGTGCATTAATCATTTTCCTAACTGTAAATTGAGTGGGATAGGTGACCAGATAGACAGAAAACAAGCGTACCCCTTCACAGGTGGGCAAGCACTGAGTACGCAACCACCTTAGAAAAAGAGGAGACAGTAAACTGCTTTATGTTCAATGTGGAACCAAACATGCACGTAATAAATGCCGTCCTCTTATAAAGTCTACGGAATTGATTATATGATAGATAGATCTTTATTTGCCAGAGACATGAAAGTGTTTATGGTAATAAATAGTTATGGGGCCAAGACCAAAGCTTATATATCTAACTAGATTTTATGATTTAATTATTTTTTAAGTAGTTCAATCGACTGAAAATAAGGTTTTAGTACCTTGAAAGTCCAACACTTAGTTCATTTTCAAATTGAGGTTTAGGTTTTCTTTGATAACAGTGTTTTTATATTAAAATAATAAACAATTTTACACAAATTTTAAAAAATTGTTCAAACCCCCCCAGTATTGGAGGGCACAGATTTGTCAAACTCGCCAAGGGCGGAGAAGGACCTTGCTACAGCCCTGCTTGAATGTCCAGTACATTTTCATGTCTGTATTTTTTTTAATTTAAAATGTTTATGAAACTGTTTTTAAAAGCATAAAACCAAAGAATCATTGATTGTGAGATTTGATTAAACTTTTCCGGGCTTTGTGACTGTGGTTCATCGGTTAAGTTACCGGACGTTTTGCCTGCATCTACGGCAAGCATCCTCAGCGGCGTGGTCTCAAATGAAGTCTCCTCGGAGAGGTCTCATTGACGAATGAGTTCACAGTTGATTAGTTGGTCATTGAAACGTTCGGTAACTTAACCGATGGACCATGGTCACAAAGCCCGGAAAAGTTTAATCAAATGAACACCGGCCGTGAAAGCCTACATCATTTGATTGTGAAATTAATAGTTCAGACATCATTTGTAAATAGGGATTTTTGGCATCAAGTTACAGTAAAATATCCATATGTTTGTTCACTGTATGCATTCTGTCACCCTCCACTTTAACCTCACAAATGGGGTATTCAGCCTTTGTATCTAAAGATGACCTTGAGTTTGACTTTTAAAGAATGTTGACATTTCTTGATATCTTCTGTAGTAAGTTCATTCCCTGGAGATCATACCTGATGCCATTAACTATGGGTGAGATTCCCCAAAAAGATCTGTCAACAGTTTTTGAAAAAAGATTTGAGATATTCTGTAGCTGGAAAACTCCTGATTTAAGTTATAGGCATGTCTTATGAGAAACAGAAATACCTGAAGGTGGGGCCACCCCATGGCTGAGTGGTTAGTGGTTCCACTGCTGGGACCCAAGATCGAATCTCGGTGGATATCTATGGTGGACAAATTGGGGTCAGGGCAGTTTGCTCGTGTCTCAAATTCCACAGTTTTACTTTCATCATAATATGACCGTTGGAATTAAATTATCTAAGGGTGGTGTATGGGAAAATAATTTGGGAATAGCCAATTGGAAACCTTTTACTGTCAGTGCTCTGTTAAGAAATCTTCCTTCTCCACCTCTTACTTTTTCTGAGCTGCTTGCAAATATGAGAATCAAAATATCTGCAGAATGGTGTGGCTAACATGAAACTCAGACAGAGAACTTAGATGTCTCACATTTGTGTAAAGTCCCATTGCTATTAATGTTTTTCGACATCTAATGGCTAAGGTAAAGTTTCAATGCAAATTACATCCAATTTCAATTCATCTATTATTATTATTATTATCATCATTATTATTATTGTTGTTGTCTTATTTTCTCAGCTGTTTGGCTGGTGCTAGGAGTAGATGCGGGCCATAACCAAAACATCCTCACTCTTCTACAAATTTGCGCACAATACGTGTAGTGTTCAGAATGACAGCTTTCTGCATCGTTCCAAACAGATTCGGATCCAATCCCAAGGCTTTGATGTTCTCTAGCAAGGCTGCTGGTATTATAACTGTGGTTGAAACTACTACTGGCAGGATGTGAGCTTCGTTTAGCTTCCATATACGTTTAACTTCGCACTTTAGTTCCTCATATTTCTGTGTCTTTTCAGTGATTGTGCTGCTTAGGTTGTGGCTGTTAGGGACAGCTATGTCAATCAGATATGCTATCTTCTTCTTATCTAGCAGCAGAGGCTCCAACTTTTGAAAAACATTGGGTGGGCTCAAAAACTTTAAAAAAATTAATAATTATAGAATTGTATTAGAAACGATTTCAGTGTTAATTAATAACAATCATTTATACTTAGTAATTCAACCGTCAAAAAATAGATTGTGTAGCCTAATTAACGGAAATACTTTAAAGTTTATAGTCGCATATTTTTATTTTATTTTGGATCTTAGATAACTATTAAAATAAAGTAAAACATAGACTCACCATTATGTACCACGGCGTGTTGCAAACGTGTTTCTCCTGACTGCACTTCTGCCTATAAATTCGTCACAAGCGTCATCAAGATCCAACTTTTCTGTGCTATCCTTATGTATGCTTAGAAGAGCAATGTGGTTCAACCTTTTCTGGGACATTGTTGAACGCAAAAATGTTTTAAGGCTCTTCAATGCGGAAAAAGATCTTTCGGCGGTGGCTGTGGAAACTGGCATTGTCAGAGTAAGACATATAAATTTAATAAATTCCGGAACAATTTCGCTGACAACATTGGGCTTCAGAAATGTTACCACATCATTAAAATTACTCAATTCTGCACCCACCATTGCAGCACTGTCAACCACCATATTCCTCTGCGAACATAATACTTCATAGTCACAAATGTCATCGTTGAAAACGCACTTGACGTCGTCTTCTTTTCCGATAACAAAATTTTCAATTTTATTTAGAATTTCACTTTCCTGGAAGCGCTCTTTAAGTGATACATTCACACAATCTACAAGTTCATAAAATTTACACTCAAAATACTTTCTTACATCAGTAAATTCGTATTGTGTATGATGACGATCATCTAGGCGACGAGACACCTTCCTCTGTTTGGGGGCCCTTGGTTCTGACAGGTCCAGCTCACATGCTTTTTTCGTCGTTTTTTCCCAGAACACGTCAAAGTTATTACGAATTCCCTGGAATATTTGTGTCAAATCCTGAATGAGACCGTTTGCTTTATGAAAGTTAAGGTTTACACTTTGTAGTTTAACATTCGTTGCATCCATGGGGGTAAAAATGAGTGTCAACATATTTAAATAAGCAAAATGTTCAAATGACTCGAGCAGTGATAAGTAACCAGCGGCTTTAGTACCAGCGTCACCTTTATCGTTTTCAGAGAAATCCGAAAGGAATGAAAGAACATGCTAGTAATTGTCAATCAGAGATTTTAAACTGAGGGCTCTTACAGTGAATCGCGTTGGGCAAAAGGGCCTTAAATTACGTTCTGAATCTAATGTGTTGGTATCTTTTATAGCATTAAACCAGTTCACCCTTTTCGGAGACTCCCTTATCATATTGATCAAATCTTTAGTAAAAAATTAACACATTTCTGCAAGTTGTAATGTGCTGCTAAATTTAATGAGTGCATGAAACAGTGTAAATATCTTGCTTTTTCATTAACTTGTGAAATCCTTGCCTGCACCCCCTTGTATTTTCCGCTTACATTCGCAGCACCATCATAGCACTGTCCGCGACAATTCTGGATATTTAATCCTAATCTTATTAAAACGTCACTGACAATATTGAACAGACTGGCTGCGTCTGTTGCTGACGTTTCGTAGAACCCAATGAAATACTCTTGTGTCTCAAGTTCCTTAGAAACAACTCGCAAACATATTGACACCTGTTCTTTCTTTGCCGCATCAGTAGTTTCATCCATAAGCAGGCCATAATAACCCGCATCTTGAATTTCACTCGCCATAGTACGAAGAAGTTCCATTGCCATGATTTCAAGCATTTCGTTTACTGCTTCGTGTGACACCCTTGTCTTGTCCGTATGCCCCCTGATTGCCACTCCCTGCTTTGCTAAGTATAACAATGATGAAAATAATTTATATAAAGCGATTCGGGAATTTTTAAGATCTTGCAACTTTGAAAGATTCAGACTAGATGCAACATTCACTCCACTCTGCACTGCCATAACTTTGGTACACGATTCTTTGTGACACTGTGAGGTTTCGTGGGAACTAAATTTTCTTAAAGCACGCTTACAGTTGAAAAAGCCAGAAGAAATAAAACAAGGGTTCTCTTTGCTGGAAAAATTTAACAGTTTTTTTATCATACTTTACATAATACTACCTTTTTGTTTTCTTCATAGAAAATCCACGGATGCTTACTTTGCCACGAATTTTGAAAAGTTCTACCTGTAGCAGCACTTTTTGTTTCACTTTCACTTGTTCGTGTATTATCACAAACTCCCGAATTATTCGACAAGCTTGGTTTATCAGTGATAGATTTCCGAACCAAATTTTTATAAACAATATCCGGGTACTGATCGTGGGTATTTTCTATCCGCGGTCGTTTGATCAGAAATTTATCCATGATCGATAACACGTAAAAAGAACAACAGACACTAGAACAATGTTCACGTCTTCTGAAATTAGTTTCAACTGATTCCTCCCGGGGCTGTGAACAGTGTTGCCACTGAGATCTGACTGTCTGATTTTTTGGGGGATTTTGTATATAAGTCGAAGTGTCATTAAAGATGATTTTGCCATGTTATAATATACAATTTCCACCCTTAAGATACAATAATCGAAAGGAGGAAATTTTGCTTCAGGAAACAGATGGCTGTGAGTTAATTTATGGACTGAAACATGAGAAAACTAACAACTACATAAGAGTATAATATGTTTTCGTTTTCAAAAGGAAAGAGAATATTTTAAAGCACTTAACCACTACTTGGGTGGCACAAGATTCTGTAACATGGACTAATAATAAAATTGTCCCTGTCTGCAACCTAAACTGTCAACTTAAAACAACACAGATACGACTGTCCCCTCATTCTCCCATTTACTTAAAGACAGCCCTCTGGACCCACTGTCTCATTAACTAGAAACTGACCAGAACTAGAAGCTCCTGCTTTGAGACAAGATGAGATCATGTTACGCTTGAAAGAATAGCTCGATTTTCGTTTTTCACTTATTCAACAAAGAAACCACCTATTTCTGGTAGTAGTAGTAGTATTGATAATAATAATAATAATAATAATAATAATAATAATAATAATAATAATAGAAAATTATGAAAATAATACTCGGGAAATTATTGAGTGGGCTCGAGCCCCATGGGCCCATATAAGTTTGCGCCACTGTCTAGCAGTGTTATATCTGGTCTATTGTAGTGTACAGTTTTATCAGTAACAATTGTGCGATCATAGTACAGTTTGAAATCTGCCGATTCCAGTACTGTTTGTGGGTTATATTTGTAGGAGGGTAGCTTTTCTGTTAATAAACCTCTTTGACTGGCCAATTCTTGATGGAGTATGCTGGCTACTTGATTATGGCGGTGGAGATAGTCAGTCTGAGACAGTGTCCTGCATGCTCCTGTTATGTGCTGGATGGTCTCTGTTTTCTCTTTGCATCTCCTACATTTATCGTCTGTTATTTGCACGTTCTTTGCAATGAATTTCTGGTAGTTTCTGGTGTTGATGACTTGGTCCTGTATAGCAATTAGAAATGCTTCTATCTCCGGGTATAGACTACCTCTTTTCAACCAAGCGTTCGATGCATCTTTGTCGACATCATTGGGGTGTCTACCGTGTAGAGCCATGCTTTTCCATTCCTGTACTTTCTTTTCAGTTGTTTGAATCCTTTCCTCGTCCTGGTGTATGGTTTTGAGGTTAAGAGGCGTAAAAGATTTGTCAGCATATGCTTGCATGAAGGGCCGATTCTGACTTTCTTTGTTGGACGTATGCCCTCGGGGTACTTCTCTAGTTGCTATGCAAATTATTGATGTTACAGATTCCTCTCCCTCCCTCTGACCGGGGTAATGTAAGGCATACTGTGTTGCTACGAGGGTGATGTTTCCTGTACTTTGTGAGTGTGGTCCGAACTTTCCTCTGCATTCTTCTAATCTGTGTCACACCATGAGACAATTCCAAATGAGTAGGTCAGGACAGGTATTGCATAAGTGTTAATAGCTTTTACCAAGTTCTTGCTGCATAGCTGTGTGTTACATACCTTTTGGAGCCTAAGTGTAAAGTCTTTCATAATTGTATGCTCTACTCTTTTTGTTTGTTGGATGCCAAGATACTTGTATATATCATTTTCTTCCATTGGCTCAATGGTCTCCTCCTCTTTAGTGGTAAAACCAATCAGTTCCAGTTTTGACCCTCTTGTTATGTTTATAGTCTTACACTTTTCTAAACCAAATTTCATGTTGACATCTATCAAAAATTTCTCTACTAGCTGTATCAATTGTTGCAACTTAGATGGTGCTGGTGCATACAGTTTCAAATTGTCCATGTACAGTAAGTGTGAGATGTTATAGTCCTGAATATGATATCCTATTTTTGTTCTTTTGACCAGATTGGAGAGGGGGTTCAATGCCAGACAGAATCTTAGGGGACTTAAAGAGTCCCCTTGAAATATTCCACGCCTGTATACAGATTTGTGCTGTAGAGAATGTGTTCCCATTATTTGGTTAAGTGTTCAGTGGTGCTCCATTGGCTCATTAGTTGTTGAAGAAGTGCAATTAGGGTTGGATGAATTTTGTACACTATCAGTACCTGAATTAGCCATGAATGTGGAACTGAATCAACAGCATGACAGATTTCTATTCTTTTTCTGGACTTGTTTCAGTATGACAGAATCTATTATTAATTGCTCTTTGCACTCTTTCTTACTCTTCCGGCATCCTTTTTGCTCTTCGGTTAGGATACCAAATTGCTCTGTGTGTTCTGTAAGCAATTTCGTAATGCACGACGTTAGTAGTTTATACATTGTTTGAAGACAGGTGATTGGTCGGAATTGTGCCAGATCATTAGACACGCTACCTTTTGGGAGTAGATATGTCTTACCTTGAGTGAGAAACTGAGGAATCTTGACTTATGAAGTCAATGAAATGCTTTACTATAGAGGAGTGAAGACAAGTAAATTTTTTCTACCAGTAATTATGTATATTATCACAGCCTGTGCCTTTCCAATTGTGCAGGTTCTTTATAGTGCTTTTCAGAAGGGGTGTGGTGATTTCTGGTACCTGCATTTGTTCAATTTCACTTGTTTTTTCCTCTTCCTCAGCAATCCAGCTGGCTTTGTTATTGTGTTCCGCACTGTTTGACCAGATCGAGGACCAAAGTATCTTGTCACTTGTTGGCACCTCTGTGTCTTCCTCAACATTTTCACTATTTCCAGTGTTCAAACTTCTGTAAAATTTCCTTTCATCCCTCTGGAAGAAAGCATTTTGTTCTTTATGTCTTATACTTTTCATGTATCTTTCCTTCTTCGCTGAGTATACCTTCAGTATTTGTTTCAGCGTGCCAGTCACATCCTTTACTTGCTCATTGTCCTTATCATACTTAGCGTGAGTTTTGTTTTTCTCTAGTATTTTTGTGACTTTAGTTGATAGTTTTTTTTTCTTGGATTGCCTTAGGTAAATTTGACTAATCTGCCTATGTCTGCTCTTATATTTCCTATTCTTTGTTCTAGTCTCATTTGCCACCATGGAGTAAGGTATTTTTTTGCTTGTGGAGTTTTTTCTTTGGGATTTTAATAATTTTTGCATTAATTATTGCTGCTGTTTGAGCAGCACAGCACACGATGGTATGTAGGTCTTCAAATGAATCAAACATATGGCTCTTTTCAGGGAGAACATGGTCATTTAGTATGTTCACAATCTTTGCCAACTTTGTGGAAGTGTTCTGTTTTGGAATATAAGGTCGGGTTGTTGGATCTGTTCCTAAATATTCCGTTAAAACAGTATCAAAAGTTTCCTTTATCTGAAGTAGCAACATCTCATTACAATCATGCTTTTCTATGTCTGCCAACATTATGTTGGGTGCTGTTGCATTCTCTTGACTTGGCATGGCTTCTCCTTCTTTCTGTCTTGTCATTTGTTTCAGTCTTTGTTGCTGTTGCTTGCCCTTCGTTTGCAACTTCTTGTTTTAGCTGTGCAAGTATATTTTCTGGTATCAGTTTATTTCTTATGATGACTCTTTCTTGTTCTGATAGCCTTTGGGCTGTAACTGGGATATCAGGATATTGTATTGTGAATAGTCTATGCAGTTCTTCTCTGTATGCTGTCTGTCTGTTTCTAATTTTGTAATTTTATAGAACGTACTCGTGATGAATGTGTTTATTTCCAGTGTCCTCTTCATCGTGTTCGTTTCCTTCCTGCCTGGGTGGTCTCAGGGAGTAAAGGGTTACTGCCCTGAGAAATACTTTCAGCTGGTGTTGCGCTTAATGTTTGCGATGGTTCTATTGCCATTCTTGTGGTGCCATAGGATTGAGAGCTGCCACTTGCTCCAGATTCGCCAACCCCGGACGAATCCTCCCGACGGTTCTGAAGGTTCCCCGACCGTGAGACCCTGCCGCCTCTGGTACTATTTTCATTATTGTTACTCTCCATCATAAAAGTGGGTCTGGGATTGAGGGTAGGCCTCCGACTGCCTTTCCACGGTCACCCCTAACATGGGGAAGAGACACCGATCAGCTCGCTGCCCAATACGGGGACAGTCGCAGCTGGATTTGTCCTTGTTTTGGTCCGCGGGTGGTATTTGATTTCCCATATCTGGGAGGCGTTCCCCTATCCGCCACCTTGGGGACGAGCCCGTTAGGGGACAAGGAACCCCAGCAGGTTGTTGTTATTATTATTATTTATTATTATTATCATTATTATTATTATTATTAAGAAGAAGAAGAAGAAGAATACATTTCGATCAAGTTCACAAGTCACCAGTCATCTATGGAACAGCTGTAAAATGAGTTTGATTCAAGACAAGCTCATGGCATGTACTAGGTACAATCATCAGTACTTTGATGGATGTTTCCCTAATATGGCTGTTGCCTTATGACCAGGCTGCATGATAGGCCTGCTGCCTAAATGAGTTATCAATGCAACTGTTAGTCAATTTGTACAACTTTTTTTAAGATGCACTAAAAGCACATCATCAAGGAAATCAGTAGTTCTGATGATATCCTAATGGCTTAACTTTCCCCATGTAAAAAGGGGAAATCATTATTATGTGATGCTATATGTGAGGACAAAATTCCAACTTCTAATTTGCCCACAGCCTCTAGACCTAATGGTTCTGAGATTAAAGAGAAATAATTCCTGTGAAATTACTGAAAATGACATGTTAGTTGTGTTTGCGGTAGAAACGAGCCATGGAGTTAAACAATCTTTATTTTATTATCCACAATAATCATAATACTAGCTACATTAGGCCTACTTGGAAAAAATCAATTGATTGTGAAAAACCATTGCCATTCAAATGTAGTTTTGATCCTAAAAATTCAGCCCAATTATCCTTCTCACTGTTCTAATTGATTACAATCAACCCTTGCTCCAAGGCTATTCCAAGCAGGGAGTTGGCGTTGCTATTCGAAGAGATATTGCTGCAAGTATCAACAGGAATGTTCTAAGCTTCATCTTTGGATGAAATTTGTAATAGTGTTAAGGCAGGATAATTACATCCTCTGCCCGTACCCCAGGTACTGTAGGTAGAGGAAGTATTGCTTTATACCCCCAAATTCGAAGTTTAGTTTTTAACATACATGTTTTGATATCCCCTGAATCCAAAAATTCTATTTTTGGAAACATGTCTGTTTGTGTGAACAGCCTAGCTGCAGAATGGAAAATCTTACGAAAACAAAATTTTGTAATTGGGTCAGGTACCTTCTGAGGATGACACGAAAATTGGCGACAAGTTTCTCTTATTTTTAAGGGGACTTTACATGAAATTTTCGTTTTTTGTGATTACTCAAAAACAGTTTTAATTTTTTTCTTTTTTTTGCACATGGGTTGCTTATACTAATAACAAAAATTTTTATTCGAAACATTTTTCTAAAAAATTCTCTGAAGTTTAGTTATAAGCCATCCACTCTGAATATGCACTCTTTGCAATATGGCCTCTTGTAACAGAAAATCGTACGAAAATAAAATTTTGTATCTGAGTTAGGTACCTTTTGGGGATGTGACACAAAGGTTAGCGACGACTTTCTCTTATTTTTAAGGGACTTTACATGAAGAAAATTTTGTTTATTTCGATTTTCTAAAAAAACAACTCTTACAGTTTTGTTTCGATTTTACACATGGGGTGCTTATACTAAGATCTAAACCTTCTATTTGAAACATATTTCAGAAAAAATTATCTGAAGGGTAGTTATAAGCCACCTACTTGAGTACATGCTCTTTGCAATATGGCCTTTTATTCTATATCAGAATGTGAACTAAGAAAATGTATTGACCATGCTTAAAGTAAAGAAAATTACTAGAGTACATTAATCAGATTTTATTTAGGTTATGTATCCTTCGGCGATGCAATGTGATGTAGTAACGACATTCTCTTTATTTTAATAACCAATTTACATGAAGAGAATATCATACATAATAGGCCTAATTATATTATTCTCAGAGGCTAACTTTATTTGGGTAGAGGAAATTATGTGAATTTCACATCAGACTTTTTGTTACATGAACAATAGGTATATTTTTAATTCTGAAAAATAAACATATATATATAAGTAATAATTATAATGTGGAGCTCCTATTTTAAGGTTAGTAAAAAGTGTAAAATTTCAGTGTAAAAATTGGTTAATTTTGGTGTTGTTTTACATAAAAGAAGTAGACCTACAATTTCAATATTATTTTTTGCTAAAACCTAAAGTACTTACTGTATGGTAAGTATGTGGTGCAAAACATTGAACATTTCTCCAAACTCAAATCATCGGGCCTTTCCGTAAGGAAACAAAAACAGAAATAAAATCCTTGAAAGAGGACATGGGTAAAAGAGACGAAAAATGGAAAAACCAGCATGCCTCACTAGAAGAAAAAGTCAACAACATAGGAAATTCGACACAAGAAAAAATATTAGCTTTGGAAAATAAAGTGAAACTCCCTGCTGACCAAGAAGAGTACAGACCGCGCAAACACAGAAAAAATAACATTGTAATTAAAGACAAGATGCTGAGAGCAGAAGGTACAGACAAGAATGTGATCACAGAAAAAAACAAAATAGATCCTGAAGAAAGTAGATGCTACAGCAGAAATAACAGACATTTCAAACAGAGGGAATGATGGGAACCAGAGAAGAATAGTAAGAGTCATCTGTAAGAGCTTTGAGGACAAGAATTTAAGAACAAAACAACTCTGAAAGGACAAGACACATACATCGAGAGCGACCTCACCAAGAATGAACAAGAAATACAGTCAAAGCTACAGCAGATAGCAAGAGAGGAGAGAGGAAAAGGTGACATTGAAGTGAGAGTAGGATACCAGAAGATTCTACTAAAAGGCCAGTGGCTGCACTGGAAGGACATTACTGCAAAGAACAGAGATACAAAAAGCTAACTGCAACATACCATGTCCCCACATGCACTCATACACACACCACCAAAACTCAAACCCTAAAACAGCAACCAAAACTAGTATTGACAATGCTAAATGTCAGATCCCTAGATACAGAAGACAGAGAGGAGAAACTTCAGCATGCACTCGAAAATATTGAATTTGATGTCTTGGGATTAAGCGAAGTCAGACGATTAGGAGAAGCAATAAGTGAAAACAGAATGGAGACATTTTTATCTAGATCGGTGAGACGAAAGGCTAAAAAGGGATTGGGTTTTTAATCAAGAAGCATATGATAAATAATGTGACCAACATCAACGGGATATCAGAAAGAATTACAGTACTATCCCTTCTCATTAAAAATAGATCAATGACCATAATACAAGTTTATGCCCCCACAGAAAATAGCACAGAAGAGGAGAGCGATGAATTCTATAGCATGCTTGAAGACACACTCAATAACCATGCAGCGGACAGCACAATTGTAATGGGGAACATGAAAAGTAAAATAGGACACACAGAATCGGAGGAGGAAGAACCTATGGGCCCATATGGATACAGAAGAGGCGAAAAATTAATCCAGTTTGAACAGGCGCACAGACTGAAAATTGTAAATACCTTCAAAAAACCAGCAGACAGCAGATGGACATGGAAAGCACCCAACAGGAGAACCAAGAAAGAAAATGACTTTATACTTACGGATCAGGTAGGAGATGTAAGTAACACACAAGTGCTAAATGATGTGAGATTCGCTACAGATCATTATTAAGGGAAGGGAAGATAAAGATTAAGGGAAGGAAACAACACTACTACAAACAAAGGTTGGCTGAGCCAGCAAGGCTAGACCAGTCGAAGTACTTAGCTGAGCTACAGGAAAACATACAAAAAATGTACAAACAGAAGGGGGAAGAAACACAAAATATATACTCAAACATTGAAAAATGCATAACCCAAGCAGCCAAAGACTCTATGAGAACAGGATCTGGGCAGACGAGAAAGAGCAAGCTCAAAGAATCAACCATCAATATGATAGAAGAAAGGGATCACCTTAAAGGCACAGCTGGAAACCAACCCACAACTACAAGAGACCTACAAGGCACTAAACAGAGACACCAAACGTGCAATAAGAGGAGATATCAGAGAACACAACCACAAACAAATAACGATGGTAATCGAAAACTCCAAATCAGTCAAATATCCAAAACATTGGATATTAGGAGTGCAAAACAACACAGGGAAAAGGCAGACTTCAGGAGACGAGATCCTAACACAGCCACAGGTTTCTACAGTAAACTATACACAAGCAACATCACAACAGAAAGTTCAACCCATGACCCTAGCGTAGGAATTGGAAACACAGAGGACATCCCACACATCCTTTCAAGTGAAGTAAGAACAGCAATAAACAAACTGAAAAGTAAGAAGTTTCCTGGTGAAGATGGCATATACAATGTGTTAGATCAAGAGTCTGTAAGTTTATATGGTTTATATTTGCCTCTGTGTTAATTGGCGCTACCGCCAATTAATTGGCGCGCGAATTACTCATTTCCTGCAGGTGTGAGCGTGGTAGCGTTACCACGCCATTGCAGTGCAAGTCAGTTGAGATCGAGAAGTCATAATAGATAGACCGCGTCACAATTGCTCCTAGTTGTCGGGACAGTTTTCGCTCTATATTATTAATACTCATCTGCAACTCCACGCATATTATGCTCCTGTAGTGTAGGCAGCTTTGCGTGTAAAATTCAGGAAATAATATTGTATTTTAGTGTCATTTACAAGTGTTTCCATTGTCTCTTAACCTAGAAGCCACGTGCAGTGAACAGGCTTTGTCTAGCGTTACATACACTATCGGGCGGGAGAATAGATATTCTCCGAGAATAGTAACTGTATTAATTCTCATATATCTTATTGTATCAAGTGTTGTATAATTGTTTCAGTATTCAGAGTTCAGGCTTCCTGAATAAATATCATTGCAAATTGCCCAGGTTTAAATCTCTGTTCCAGCTACCTACAGTCCACTCTCCCTTCGTTTAATTTAATTGGTTTTCCTCCGTAGTGCATTTCCAGTCACATGCTCCTCACGGACCGGATCCTATTAATTCCCTTCATTTTGGTCCTCGGTCCAGATATAGGACGTTATTCCCATCATTTTGGTCCTGCCGGGCACGATCTGAGACATTATTTGCAATAATCTTCTGAATATTGAACAGTGTGCGACACGTACTTGATTTTCATAACGTGTGTGGACGTGCGTGTAATTCGTGGTTGTTCGGGTTGCTTCGTGGCGCGCTCGAGTGATGACCTTCATGCCGCTTCCAGCGAGCTCTGGACAGCTGTAGCTGATTCTCTCCGTACGTGCGTGTTTCATGGTCACCGCCTTCAGCCACGCGAGAAGAAGACTACCGCCTCCCTACTACCACCCCCAGTGTTTACAGTTGACTGTCTAATCACTTCTCTGCTGTCAATGTTAATTGTTTCATCTCAACATGGAATCAGAAATTAAGGCTTTAGTCAGGCGTCGTGGTGTGTGCAAAAGGAAGTTTACATTGACACAGAACTTTCTCAACGACGTACCTGAAGATGTTAGCATATTTGTGATCAAAGCACATTATGAGAAACTGTTGAATGAAATTGAAAAGTTTGAAGCTGTGCAAACGCAGATTGAATTTTTGGTAGAGATTGATACAGAACTTGATAGTCACATACAGTATGCAGACGTGGTATCAACAGTGTACATTAATCTAAAAGCAAGGTTAAGTGAGTTGATGCATGCTCGTGAGCCTACTTCAGTTAGTGTCAATTCAAATACCAGTGACACACGACAATCAGTGAACTCCAGTGCTTCGCAGGCACGTAATGGGATAAAATTACCTACGATTCAAATTCCAGTGTTTGAAAATGATGTAACTAAATTCAAACATTATTTTGACACTTTTTCGAGTTTGATTGTAGATAATAGCAGTTTATCACCCATTCAAAAATTTCATTACCTAATTGGTTCGCTAAGGGGTGAAGCTAAAACATTATTGGAAAATTTGCCAGTGACGAGTGATAACTTCCAAGTTGCCTGGGATATATTGTGTGCAAGATACAACAATAAACGGTTAATTGCTATATCCCACATCAAGCATCTGTTGTCCCTACCTGTAGCGCGACAAGAGACAGTTGCAGACTTGCGAAATTTGTTGAATCAATTCCAAAACAATTTGCATGCTATTGAAGCGTTAGAATTAGAAGTGCCACTTCATGAAGTCATTCTAATGCTATTGTTATTGGAGCATTTGCCAGACAGTGTGCAGCGTGAATGGGAATCCAGAATCGATTCTCAAATATTTACTCCATTAGGTGAACTTGTGTTATTTCTAGAAGCTAAGTCTCATTCTCTAGAGGTGCTGTCGAATAATTCCTGCAACAGGTCCAGCCCATCAAAACCTAGAAGTGAACGTGAGCCTAGAAATCAACATAATAATAGTCGTCAGTCATATGTGTCGACAACTGAACAGTTATGCCCTCAGTGTCAAGGCGGCCATAACCTGTCTAAATGTAAACAATTCCGTCAGATGAGTGTTGAACAGCGATGGAAAGTTGTAAAAAGTAAAAATCTGTGTTTCAACTGTTTTTCTAATACTCATCGAGTGAATCAGTGCAACGCATCTTCCTTCTGTAGCTGTGGTAAAGTTCATAGCAAGATGTTACACAACAGTGATCACAGGAGAACGGTTTCACACTCGAGTGAAAGCAGTAATACAGTAAATAGCAACAGGACTGAGGCTCCTGCGAGTTATTGCTCAGTGAAAATAAAGCCAGTGCTTCACGTCTTACTTGCGACTGCAAGAGTCGAAGTGCAGGACAAGCATGGTAAATATGTACAGTGTAAGGCCCTTCTAGACTCTGCCAGCCAGGCCAGTTTCGTGTCTGCGGATCTAGCTAGGCGTCTGCAACTTCCTACAAGGACAGCTGATACGCCTGTCAAGGGCATAAATGGTACTTCATCAAATGCTAGTCATAGTGTAAACATAAATGTGAGATCCATGGTTTACAACTATCGAAGGAATCTAGATTGCCTAATCCTTCCTCGCATAACAGGGAAGCTACCTGCAGTCCGAATTGATCCATCCTCATGGAACATTCCTTCTGACATTCCATTAGCCGATCCCAAATTTAATATTCCTTCTAAAATTGATTTACTGATTGGAGGAGCATTATTCTTCGAGCTTTTCCATGGTAAGATCTTGACCAATCCTGGGTTTCCTACACTGATTAGTACAGAACTCGGATGGATATTGTCTGGAACCATTCCTAAATCCTCTGTGAAAGGCAATCTGGATGCGGGCTCCCAGCACAACTTTTTCATCTCTACGGATAATGTGGACAAGCAGCTACGACGGTTTTGTGACCTCCCCACAACACATGTTAAAACAAGAGGAGAAACGGTGTGAACAGCATTATGCAGAAAATACCACTCGCAATGATGATGGTAGTTTCACAGTACGTCTGCCAATGAAACAGCATAAAACTTCATTGTGTGAGTCCAGACAACAATCAGTTAAGCCTATTGAATCATGGCCCAAACAGCCTCAGGAACTTGAGCTGCAGGACAGTAGTGAGCAGCGTGACACAGTTTGCCTAGTCACACATGCTGCAGAAGACTTTATGTTACGCTTTTCCAAGCTAGCACGTTTACAAAGAGTAACTTCGTATATGCTACGCTTCATAAACAACTGTAGAAGCCAAGTTAAACGCCACGGCCCTCTCACAGTTGAAGAGTTACAACAAGCTTTGTTGCTTTGTATAAGAATAGCTCAGCAAGCAGCCTATTCTCATGAACTGTCCGATCTTCAGAGTAAGATGCAAGTGAATACCAAGAGTTCTCTCCATTCCTTGGTGCCTTTTGTAGACAAGGATGGCCTACTCCGAGTGGGTGGACGTCTGGAGAAAGCTGAGTTACCACATGATGCACGACATCAGCTTATCCTCCCTCCAGGTCACCACCTCACTAGATTGATAATTGAATCCGAGCATCTGCGACTGCTTCATGCATCACATCAACTGCTCATATCTTCTCTGCGAGAACGATATTGGATTCCTAGTGTACGTAGAGTTGTGAAGTCTACGCTGCACAGATGTTTAACTTGTTTTAAGTTGAAAGCCAAAGGTGCTCACCAGCTGATGGGCAGCCTACCTAGCTACAGGGTGACCCCTGCATGAGCATTTCTACGTTCTGCGGTTGACTACGCTGGACCATTCTTCATAAGATACGGCTCCCCCCGCAGCAAGACTCAGGTCAAAGCATACATTGCTATCTTCGTATGCTTGGCTACGAAAGCAGTTCACATCGAGCTAGTTTCAGACCTTACTTCTGATGCCTTCATCGCCGCCCTGCGCAGATTCACATCTCATAGAGGACTTTGCAAGGAAATATTTAGTGATAATGGGACGAACTTTGTTGGTGCTAACAACAAGCTGCGTGAACTGCGTCTCTTGCTTCAGTCCAGCTCCCATCAACAAGTTCTCCAAGACTACGCATCATCTAATGAATTTACATGGCATTTTATCCCTGCGTGCTCACCTCATTTTGGAGGACTCCACGAGGCAGCTGTCAAATCCATGAAGTTTCATTTACGACGAGTGATGGGTAGCCAAGTGTTTAGCTATGAGCAGCTTTCTACAGTTCTCACCCAGATTGAGGCCTGTCTAAACTCTCGACCTCTCCTACGCCTAAGTGATGATCCTAGCGACTCATCCTATCTATCTCCTGGACACTTTCTCATTGGTGAAAAACTCACAGCCCTACCTTCTCCTCCTATGGCAGAGAATGTCTCTCATGTTGCTAAATGGCATCAGCTACAAACCTACATACATCACATATGGCAGCGTTGGTCAGCTGACTACCTACATTCACTGCAGCAGAGGCAGAAGTGGTCTGCGTCCAGCGAAAACATTCAGATTGGTACTCTTGTGCTCCTGAAAGAAGATAACTCTCCACCGCTCCAGTGGAAGCTGGGAATCATCTCATCAGTGCATCCTGGTGACGACGGTTTAGTGCGTGTTGTGACAGTGCGTACGTCCAGTGGTGAATACAAGCGACCAATTGTAAAAGTGTGTCCCTTGCCTATTCAATAAGTGTAAATCTATTAGTAAATCTTGATCTATCCGCAAAGTGTTATGTAAAATCTGTCGATTTTAGGCGGGAGTATGTTAGATCAAGAGTCTGTAAGTTTATATGGTTTATATTTGCCCCTGTGTTAATTGGCGCGCGAATTACTCATTTCCTGCAGGTGTGAGCGTGGTAGCGTTACCACGCCATTGCAGTGCAAGTCAGTTGAGATCGAGAAGTCATAATAGATAGACCGCGTCACAATTGCTCCTAGTTGTCGGGACAGTTTTCGCTCTATATTATTAATACTCATCTACAACTCCACGCATATTATGCTCCTGTAGTGTAGGCAGCTTTGCGTGTAAAATTCAGGAAATAATATTGTATTTTAGTGTCATTTACAAGTGTTTCCATTGTCTCTTAACCTAGAAGCCACGTGCAGTGAACAGGCTTTGTCTAGCGTTACATACACTATCGGGCGGGAGAATAGATATTCTCCGAGAATAGTAACTGTATTAATTCTCATATATCTTATTGTATCAAGTGTTGTATAATTGTTTCAGTATTCAGAGTTCAGGCTTCCTGAATAAATATCATTGCAAATTGCCCAGGTTTAAATCTCTGTTCCAGCTACCTACAGTCCACTCTCCCTTCGTATAATTTAATTGGTTTTAATCCGTAGTGCATTTCCAGTCACATGCTCCTCACGGACCGGATCCTATTAATTCCCTTCATTTTGGTCCTCGGTCCAGATATAGGACGTTATTCCCATCATTTTGCACGTGGCTTCTAGGTTAAGAGACAATGGAAATACTTGTAAATGACACTAAAATACAATATTATTTCCTGAATTTCACACGCAGGCTGCTTAAACAATACAAGAGCCGAATGGTGTGGAGTTGCAGATGAGTATTAATAATATAGAGCGAAAACTGTCCCGACAACGAGGAACAATTGTGACGCTGACTATACACGGCAGAGGCTCGATCCCAACTGACTCGAACTGCAATAGCGTGGTAACGCTACAAAGCCCACACCTGCAGGAAATGAGTAACTCGCGCGCCAATTAATTGGCGGCCGCGCCAATTAACACAGAGGCAAATATAAACCATATAAACTTACAGACTCTTGATCTAACATAAAGCACTGGCTTTATTTTCACTGAACAATAACTCGCAGGAGCCTCAGCCCTATTGCTATTTACTGTATCACTGCTTTCACTCGAGTGTGAAACCGTTCTCCTGTGATCACTGTTGTGTAACATCTTGCTATGAACTTTACCACAGCTACAGAAGGAAGATGCGTTGCACTGATTCACTCGATGAGTATTAGAAAAACAGTTGAAACACAGATTTTTACTTTTTACAATTTTCCATCGCTGTTCAACACTCAGCTGACGGAATTGTTTACACTTAGACAGGTTATGGCCGCTTTGACACTGAGGGCATAACTGTTCAGTTGTCGACACATATGACTGACGACTGTCACTATGCTGTTTCCTAGGTTCACGACGTTCATTTCTAGGTTTTGATGGGCTGGACCTGTTGCAGGAATTATTCGACAGCACCTCTAGAGAATGAGACTTTGCTTCTAGAAATAACACAAGTTCACCTAATGAAGTAAAAGTTTGAGAGTCGATTCTAGATTCCCAATCACGTTGCACACTGTCTGGCAAATGCTCTAATAACAATTGCATTAGAATGACTTCATGAAGTGGCACTTCTAATTCTAATGCTTCAATAGCATGCAAGTTGTTTTGGAATTGATTCAACAGGTTTCGCAAGTCTGCAACTGTTTCTTGTCGCGCTACAGGTAGGGACAACAGATGCTTGATGTGGGATATAGCAATTAACCGTTTATTGTTGTATCTTGCACACAATATATCCCAGGCGACTTGGAAGTTATCACTCGTCACTGGCAAATTTTCCAATAATGTTTTAGCTTCACCCTTTAGCGAACCAATCAAATAATGGAATTTTTGAATGGGTGATAAACTACTATTGTTTACAATCAAACTTGAAAAAGTGTCAAAATAATGCTTGAATTTAGTTACATCATTTTCAAACACTGGAATCTGAATCGTAGGTAACTTTATCATATTACTTGACTGTGAAGCACTAGAGTTCACTGATTGTCGTGTGCCACTATTGTTTGAATTGACACTAACTGAAGTAGGCTCATGACCACGTATTAATTCACTTAACCTTGCTTTTAGCTCTTCGTAACAACTTCTTGTTGTTTCCTTATGCTCTGCGTGTTCATCTAAATCTTCTTCGGCTTCTATAAGCGATTCGATTTGAGATTGAACTGTCTCGTATCTCTCCCAAATAACGTTTAAACTGTCATATTTTACTTTCAATCGAAATACATTTGTTTCTTCATTTATAGTAGCAAGAGTCTTTTGCATGTGAGTTAGTTCACGCTTAATTATACCTCGACGCTTAATCAAAGCACGTAATTCACTTTCCATGTTGAAATGAAATAATTAACTTTGCAGTAGACAGAAAAGTGATTAGACAGTCAACTGTAAACACGCTAGGGGCGGCAAGCCGGAGGTGGATTATTTTATTATATCAAGTGTTGTATTCTTATATTCAGAAATCAGGCTTCCTGATAATATATTATTGCAAAATCCTCAAATCTAAATCTCTGTTCTAGCTACCTACAGTCCATTGTCTCCCTTCGTTTAATTTAATTGGTTTTCCTCCGTAGTGCATTTCCAGTCACATGCTCCTCACGGACCGGATCCTATTAAATTCCCTTCATTTTGGTATCTAAAAATAGGACAAGAAGACCTAATACCAGCAATCACGGAATTGTTCAACAAGGTAATCGTATCCGAAGAAATATTAACAGAATGGGAAATGAGCACAATCATTTTACTGCACAAGAAAGGAGCATGGGACAGCATCAATAACTACAGACCAATCAGTCTTTCATCCATTTTATACAAGCTGTTTATGAAGATCGTCCGCCGGCGTGGTCTTGTGGTTAGCGTCGCTGACTACAGATCCGTCGGTCCGGGTTTGATCTCTGGTACCTCCTCGGATTTTTCTGAGGTAGGGAGGTCTGGTAGGGGTGCACTCAGCCTCGTGATTCAAATTGAGGAGCTACTTGATAGAGAAGTAGCAGCTCCGGTCATGAAAACCACCATTACCTGCCGTGGGTGTCGGCATGCTGACCACATGCCCCCCAATCCTGCCATCTGCCTACGGGAGATGACGCAGCGGTCGGGTGGTAGGCCAAGTCCCTCCAGGGATGTAGCGCCACGGAGTTTATGAAGATCATTACCAGAATACTTACAAAAATGATTGATGCAAACCAACCAGTGGAACAAGCAGGCTTTAGGACAGGATTTTGCACAACCGATCACCTCCAAACTGTAAATCAGTTGATAGAAAAGACACAAGAGTTCAACCAACAAATCTACATCTCCTTTTTAGACTATAACAAGGCGTTTGACTCGTGGAACATGACTATGTATTAGGAGCACTACTCCAACAGGGAGTTCCAACCAAATATGGGTGAATCCTGAGAAAAATGTAACACAACAGCATGGCCAAAATAAGGACAGAAAGAGAGGGAAAGGAGTTCAAGATAAATAGGGGAGTAAAGCAAGGTGACCCCCTGTCACCTAAACTATTCACCTGCCTGTTAGAGCACCAGTTCAGAAAAATAGAATGGAAACCAGAGTATGGAATCAACATAGATGGCCAACAACTCACACATCTCAGGTTTGCCGACAACATCATAGTGGTAGCCGATTTCGCACAGGTATTAGAAAAAAATGCTCAAGGTCATAGATACAGTCAGCAAAATGACAGGTCTAACGATGAACACCACAAAAACAAAAGTAATGACAAATGCTGCAGAAGAGCCAATCCATTTAAACCAGGTACCCTTAGAATATGTACAAGAATATGTTTATTTAGCACAAAATATATTTCCCCATACAAGCACAGAGAAAGAAATTAAAAGGATAGCCTAGGTCTGGCATGGAAGAAATTTTGGTCCTTAAAATTTATTCTGATGGATAGGAAGCAGAAAATAAGTATGAAATCTGAGGTACAGTAGAAATGTGTCATACCAACTCTGACATAGGGCTGCCAAACATGGTCTCTGAATGGAAGGCAAAAACTGGCACTCCAGACCTGCCAGCGATGGGTGGTGAGAAAAATTCTTCAAGTATCACTGAGAGATAAGATCAGAAATGAAGAGATATGCAGAAGAAAAGGCATGTGCGACGTGGTCACAAAAGCATTAACCCAGAAATGGAAATAAGGGGGTCATGTGGCATGGATGAATCAGTGTAGATGGACACACCAAATCACCATGTAGGATCCACGATCAGGACGGAGACATGTAGGACGACAATGAACCAGGTGGGCTGACCATTTCAAAATGGTAGCAGGAGGACAGTGGTCACAAGTGGCAAAAGACAGGGAAAGATGGAAACTGCTGGGTCACCCATGACTACACATCAGAGACTATAAATCGTCCCAACCTTTGAAGACAGTATTGGTCTTATGCAGCGCACTGATGCCAGATCTACTCACATCACATGATGTAATAAAGCTCTTACATAGGCGAGAAAACCTCGAAATTTGTTTGTTGTTATTGTAAATCATGCCCTTCAGATAGAACAACGGGACACCCCCTTCCCTTATTTTCAACCCCCATGAGTAATATTTTCTCTATAAGCCCACAGATCTACATTCTTTGACCAATGTCTATAAAATGTTACACATGTACCCGGTAGAATCGAGTAAAAATTCCTCAAGGCAATCATTTTCGAAAAAACACCCTTGCGAAATTTTCAACCCCTACTATGTGATCTTTTTACAAGTCTACATTCTTTGAACGATTTTTACCAATCTTTCACACTCAGACCCTATAAAAACAAGAGAAAAAATAGGCGAAGTTAATTTTGGAAGAAGCCACCCCTTAAAAGCCACCCCTATTACATCACCAAAATTTAGATCTAGATTCTTGACCTGTTTTTAACAGAACGTATAGAATCAGGAGAAAATGGTAGGAAAACTTATTTTAGAACAAACCACATTTTAGATGTTTCACCCCTATTTTGTGATATATATTTATATCTATATCCTTTGACCAATTTTATCAGACTTTATACCAAGAACCTATTGAACCAAGAGAAATTTTTAACCAAAGTTAATTTGGAAGAAACCACTCCTTAAATATTGCAACCCCTATTATATAAATTTTATTTAAATTTACATTCTCTGACCAATTTTTACCAGACTTTACACAGAGCTTACAGAACCAGGAGAAAAATTTAGGTAAAACTAAATTTGGAAAAAAAAATCCCTTAAATGTTTTTATCCCTATTAAATGAAGTTTAAATCTACATTCTTTGGCTCATTTTACCAGACTTGACACACACATAAGCAAGACTAATAGGAATTTCTGTCTCCTCTTACCTCAACCCCACCATCTGTGATCTTTAGTAGTAATAGGGTGCAAAATCCCAAGTCCTTGAGTGTGATAAGTCATTCTTCCTCTAGGACCTAGATTTTGAAAATTAAAAGGGTTCTCTCCAAAATTGACTTTGAAGTACAAACGAAATACAAAACCAGGTGATGCCGAGTCCTTTAAGCTAATAATTTATAAATTTTAAATTTAATATGAAATTTCATTTTGATAATATTATTTATTATTGTTGTTTTTATTGCTATTACTATTACAATTATTGTGTTAAAATAATCAAATTTTCAAGAATATAATTATATTAGGAAAGTAATAGTTAAAATACATTACATACATTTAGGGCTGTTCACTATCCTCAGGGAGTGGTATAATTCCATAATTTTTTTTTTTGCTTGCTCGCTCTTTTAGGTTTGTTTTTTGCTGGCGTTCCCAGAGGACCTTTTGTTTTTCTTTTCTTATTCTATAAAGTAAACTTTCTGAACACCCAGTAGCTTCTGCTGTCTCTTTAATTGCCTGGGTAACGTTCATTTTCTTCAAGAAATAATTAAGTATATTTAATACTATAGTTTGATCTTTACTGCGCAATTTGCCAACACTACGATTTCTAGTTTCTCTATTCATAATTAATATTAAATATTAATAAATATAAAATTTAATTTTTAAAAACACAAGAACCACTTCACAACAAAGTTAAACTTCACTACTCAGCTAATACTATTTCACTGAGCTCTGAAGAAGATATGATAATCTTAGAAACGTCTGAGTAAACAAAATCTCTACCGCGTTGAATGATGACCACCTGAATAGTGAGCTCGGGAAAACTGTGATCATTTATTAATGCTACATACTACAGAGCTCTGGTTTGTTTTAAAAACCTTTTTCAGACATCTATAAACATTTCTTCTCGCTTAGTCACCAACATAAAGTAAAAAACAATGTAGGTTACTCGCTACCTAACTTTTTAGTGTTACCATCCAAAAATTTTCAAGCAGCACTTAATAAAAAAAAAAAATTGTTTTCTTCTTATGTAAAATTTAATGCCATGGGAAAGACAGTATTTTCTATAAACATCAGGCAATCCATGAAAAAATTCTTGGTCGGTTTCGATTATTGGTTTCTTGTCTATTGAGCGATAAGTTATTCATCTGAAAAAATATAGATTCCTGCCAAAATAACGTAATTGTGAAAAATAGGCCTCATTTTAATAATTTATGATTTCACAATTGACATCATGAGAAAGAGCGGAAAATTCTCCATAAGACCGTGCAGTTACATTATTACATTTATCACTTTGAGTTTTTGGAAAATTGGCAACATTGGTGGGATAGAAAAGGACAAAACTAATTGCAGAACCTACGAGTGCAAGTGAGATGCAAATACATTTAACTCAATACTGTCTTTTAAGGTTGGGACGATCTATAGTGGCGAACAAAAACTCCTTAGGGATTGCTCACTTAAGGAGTTAAAGTTGACTGAGCTATTCCCTGCACAAGCAGGAGGCCATGGCCCTTAAAGGATGTACTAACGGCTAATTTCATTCATTCATTCATTCATTGAATAGACTTTAATAATTAGTTAGTTTAGGTAAATTCGGCCTATATACCACTAATATTAAAAACAAAAAGCTGAAGTTTATATGAGAAGAAAAAGAGAAAAAAACTAAATTATGCTGTAAATTTAGCTTTTATTGTGTATTAAAATAGACTTTAATAGTTCTTACCATTTTACTATTAGTACTTACCTGTAGTGTAGATAAACTGTCTATCACAATCTTCTTGATCTGTATTGAGGATATGAACTAATGGGCATCAAGATAAAGTTATTTCTATACAAGGTTAAGCAAGATTGGAATCTCAAGTAAAATCATTAATATTGTCAAAAACATCTATAATAATACTAGTTGCTGTGTCTCACATAATGGAAGACTCTCTGTCCCTTTTGCTACTATTATTCGCACACTTTATCTTGAGCTTCACACTCCATAATGCTGAAAACCGTCCATATAAAGAAGGCCTCGCTCGAAAAAATGAAGATCGCGACCCGTCCCCAGTATTGCCATACCCAAAAACTTCCCGTTGAGGCATTCTTGAGCTAAAGTCAATTTTTTTTTATTTGTTTACATCATATTATTCTGAAATATATTATTCTGAAGAACAGTAGGCCTACTGGTGTTGTGGAAATGGTCGATATAAGTGACAACGAAGTTAAAAATAAAGATTCTTTAAACCAAGAAGTATCGGAAATCAGCGAAATAATGAACCAAATAAATGAAATGGAAGGAAAAGCAATTTAATGTGTTTCAAGCTGAATCTGTCGTTGGAGAAAAGAATAAGTCAAGTTTTATTATTTCGTTGTACTAATTGTGTATTATTAATTACCTACAAACTTTCGCGAAAGTCATTTAGTTAAATTTCATCAATTCAGGCATGTGAAAGTGCGTATTCAAGTAGGCCTAAATGTATAATGCTACGACTTTTAAACGATTTTCTATATTCTGAAGACCGGGAGAGAAATTGTCTAAATAGGCCTAAATACCTCTGCCCCACCCCCGGTTTCCACAGAAAAGAATTCTACTTCTGTTCTTTTTTTTTACTAAGAGTATGTTGTTAATATGTACCCATATTGTATGTATGCATATTTTGGTGAAAATCAACTTGCTTGTACCGATTACATTCATAAAACAACATTATTGATTGATATGACCATTTGAATACCTTGAAGTAACAAATGATGGAAGATTTCTGAAATATCCTTATTGAAAATTCAAAATTCCCATCATTACTTCATGGTAAACAGAATTGTTACAACTGTCAAACAAAAGAACAAAGAAATAATGGAAACCATTAACAATTTCTGAATTCTGTGGATCAAATCGCGGGTGCACTGGCAAAGTGAGTTAAGTCCACAATCCTCAAAAATTGAGATATGTCCATAGAGTTATAGATAAAATTGTTCTCTACATTTGTGCTAAGTCCAGTAAGTCATATTAAAAAATGTATGGTAGTTATGGATATGTGCCTCATGGGTTTATCCATCTCTAAAGCGATGTTGAGCGGGTAAAGTGTGTTAAGTCACTCTAATTCTCAGTAACAAGAAAGTGGACTTAACTCTGTTTGCCCACGCACCCGCGAAATGAAGACAGATAAGATGCTGGTGCTGATTATGTAGATGTTGTTCTTTAATACAACAAGAATTTAGTGGTTAATAATGAGGCATGCCAGTAATATTAATGTTGCGTTCAAACTGATGCCCACACAGTGTTGTATTAGCAACATGTTGAAACTACTCTGAAGAACAAGATAAAACAGTGGTACATGAGTGGTATACTATGAATACTGGAGTAAGGCTTCTGGTTATTCAGCTTTGTTCAGCACCTCAAAACTGTTCTCAGTTGAATTACACAGGCAAGTTGTCTCACTATATCTTTATATGAATCTTAAGCCAGATTTTTCCTCCTGTGTAGGAATTTTATACTGGAAATACAGAATCTTAAGGGAATAAAGAACTATGGCCATTCTGTTTCTGGACATTAGGGATGTTCCTGCTCCCCTAGCCACCAACCTTTTCATGCTGACACTGGAGCTAATAAGAAAATAACCCATGTACCAAAGCATATACACTAATTACTACAATATGAAAATAATTCATAACCAAACTAATAACTAATAACTCATAACCAGTGTTTTAGTTGGGCGGGAGCTCACCGGAGCTGTGCTCCGGGAAATATTTGGCTCAATGTTCCTTATTTCTATTTTTTTTAAATTGGAGATCTCAAATTTTCCACAGGCATGAATTGAAGATTGAAGAAATGTTCCACTGTATAAATAATGCAGCAACTTTGTCTCTATCTTTCATTTCCAATCGAGGATTCTCACTGATCCTGAATTCTTGGAATGCAAGAAAAGGTTGCAGTTGTAGGAGTTGAGACCTTGAGGGTGAAAGTTGTTTACGGGTTAAACCCTATTTTTGGCACCGTCTTTGGTGAGATATTTTGAATAGCAGCGGTGGCGGTGGTCAGTTCCTACAGGTAGATCCGTGCAAATATACTCTATATTTGGTGTTACGTATTTTGGTGAGCTCCCCCAAATATTTTTTTTCCAACTAAAGCACTGCTCATAACTAATTACCAAATTATCACCAGAGCCTCTTTAGCGTTACTCAGGACCCACCACATGAAGTTGATTTGGTAATGAGAGCTTTTGATTTGGTATGCCCGTATGGCACCCACAAGACGAGTTGATTAATAAAACCAAAACGATCCTTGTACCAGTTAAAACTTCCCTTGAACCAAAATTATATTTAAAAATTACAATTAATACGAAATTATCAATCTGTGCAATTTCATGTAGATTAAATAGATGAATTCTCGCTTCGCACTGCAATGATTACTCAATGGAGTAGTGGTTGAGACGACTAGCTATCATGCTAGTGGTCTGTGTTCGTATACCGTTAGATACGTAAATGTTTAGGATACGAATAGGTCACAAATAGGTATATAGGGTGAAGGAGAGAAGGGATTGAATTGTAAAAAGAGGAAAAGAAGATGAGAAAGGAAAAGAAATGAAAATTTTTCCAATTTTCAATGCTGCTAGTACTTCCACCATTGCCACTTAAAACTTTCCATGATACATACTTCAGTCCGCCGGCGTGGTCTTGTGGTTAGCGTCGCTGACTACAGATCCGTCGGCCCGGGTTCGATTCCCGGTACCTCCTCAGATTTTTCTGAGGTAGGGAGGTCTGGTAGGGGTACACTCAGCCTCGTGATTCAAAATTGAGGAGTTACTTGATAGAGAAGTAGCGGCTCCGGTCAAGAAAACCACCATTAACGGCCGTGGGTGTCGGCATGCTGACCACATGCCCCCCAATCCTGCCATCTGCCTACGGGAGATGACGCAGCGGTCGGGTGGTAGGCCAAGTACCTCCGGGGATGTAGCGCCACGGAGTTTTATTTTTATTTTTTATTATTTAAAAAGATACATACTTCATAATTATGGGTCATGTTTCGTTCACACTGCACTACATGCCAAGTTGCATTGGATCTGTCTCTTTCTTCCTCTCACATTGCCTTCTCTTGCTTTTAGTTTCCTTTGTACCTGCCTAGACACTCTTTTTGTGCATGGTGGATGAAATTCCTATGGAAGAGTTGAAATACTTTCTCTGATTTGAAAGGGATGCAAGATCCTTTTAAATGTATTTTTAAGTGAGCAAAATAATGTGTAGCACTGTGAAAGTTGGCCTATTACGTTCTTGTTCAGGAGGATTCAGATGTATTTATTAAAAAAAAAAAAAAATTAAGCACAGGTACTGTTATTTTTCACCATCCTGCTAATGACTTATATGTCAAATGCAGCACATTAGAAAACATTTTTCACCATCTCACAGTACCTTGTTCCCTTAATTAAAGATCTGACTAGTACCATACTTACTAAACATATTATCCATTTATTATAAATAGGGCCCAGATTTGTATGTAAAATTTGTCTATTTTTTATTTTTTTCTGATTCATACATTCCTAAAACAAAGTTTAATATCCAAATTGAGGTCCGGCAAACGCAAATTCCAAATTTTATTTCACATTAAAACACATATTTTACAAGAAAAGTTATGTGAATAAATATTTTCAATATTTTCTCCATAAATACATATTTTAGTATTTTCCGGATTTTTTATGTAATTTATTTGCTAATGCTCATATCAAGGTCCGAATTCCAAATTTTATTTTACAGAAAAACATATGTTTTACAAAAAAGTTATGTGAATAAATATTTTTGGTTATTCTCCATAAATAAATATTTTAGTACTTTTCCTCATTCTCTTTTAACATTTTACAACAGAAATTTATATCTCGAAAGAAACCAATACAAATGCTTCACTTGCAATGAGGTGAGAGTGATCCACTTGCACTTGCTTATCGGGGAAGAACAGAACCCCATCTCAACATTTCGTAATTCAGTTTAAAAAAATACAGTATGTTGAAAGGCAACTTAACCCTATCTCAGGTTCGAAAATAGAAGTTCTAAGCACAAAATTTAAAGGTGTATTTGAGAAAAATGGTGGCTACCAAACCCTCTGCAAGTCGCTCAAGTTTTGGAAGGCCAAAACATAAGTGAACTTGATCGTGTGTGTGTGTGTTAGTGATATACCCCTCTTCAAATATGCAAGGTTAACATCGTGTGATGTAGAACGTTCCTTTTCTCAATATAAGGCATTATTCTCAGATAATAGGCAAGGATTTGTGATCCGTAATCTGGAGATGACATTTGTTGTGCACTGCAACTCCAGTCAGCATTTTAGATCTGATGTTTAGCTGCAATTGATGAGTTTCAATATAGGCTAATTTGTTCTAGTAAGTTACGAACAGTCTATAGTCTGTTTTTCCTAAGGAAGGAAAGATCCCGCCAACTCGTTTGAACACGGCGAGAGAGAAAGCCAATGATGTTTAAGGAGGATGGGGAGGAGTGGGAGGAGTTGAAGTGACCTTGGCTACAGGGTGAGTGATCGCTGTTTACCCCACAGTGAAGGTTCCTATGTGTGTGTTTAGTGCGTGTTTGTTCAATTACGCGACGTTTATGTAGGAAATAGGAAGTTAGTGTAGTTAAAAATAGCGTTTTGTGTGAGTTGCGACAAAATGGATCTAAGCTATAAAATAGTGTAATTACACAAACCAAAATTTTAAACCTACATAATAGACAATATGGCTAAAACATATGGGCATGAAGTTGTACGCTTACCCCCTTATCACTGTGAGTTCAACCCTATTGAACTCATATGGGCACAAGTGAAGGGGTTTGGTAGAAAGAATAACACGAAATTCACTATGTAACACCTTAAAACTGTATTTCAATATGCCGTGTCATCCGTTACTGCCGAGAATTGGTTTAAGGCCTGTCATCTGGCTAAAGGAGTGGAAGAGTATTACTGGGAACGTGATAATTTAATGGATGATATCCCATCGGTTCATCATTAATCTTGAAGAAAGTTAATCTACGGAATCACTCTGATGACGATAATCCTCATGCAAGTACTTCAAATATAGTTTGAGGTAAGGTTGTACATTTAAAACTCAGGCTACATAATATAACCCTTTTTTAACTTGAAGTAACATTCGCTTTTATAATAGGTATTCTGACAAAAGTATGGTTTCTTTCTTTGTCAGGGAGAAGTGAGGACCACTCAGGTGTAATGTGGGTTTTCGCAGCAATTATCCCTTTTCAATGAGACATATTGTCATAAACTTCTATTCAATAACTGCTCCTTCTTTGACAAATTCTATTTTACCATTCTGGGAAAAGAAAATAATTTCTACTGAAGAGTTATGACCTTAATGGAGTGGAAAGGATTTTGAGAGGATTATACTTAGGCTACTATATATTTCCAAGAAACATTATAAATGTGGTTTCAAGCCACACCATAATTTGGTATGTATAGGGTTAATTAAATATTATCTATAGGCCCTAATAAATTACATGTTCAACTATTTCGTGTTCTTATAAGCTATAATTTAAATATAGTTTTGTGCATGGGTATTATAACCACGTATTATGATCTCAATCTTCAATGCAGTTGTATAGTTGTAGTCGTAGTTGTGAAACGTCCTATACCACTAACTCCCCCTTAGAAGGGGAAGGTTGTACGGTTTGAAAATAGTGGCGGGATCTTTCCTTCCTTAGGAAAAACAGACTATAGTGTTTTTGTTTCTTTTCAGAAAAATTTTTTTTTTTAGTTTTAGCACATATTTTTAACATTTTTAACACATAAAAATAAATATTTTTAAGTTTTTTAGCCCATGAAAATCTGCTAATTATAAACTGAATTGCACACAGGTTATGTTAAAATGAATTATCCAGCAACAAAATGGTTGATGCTTCAACCTGTAAGGTTCTGTTTGGCATATTACAACCGCAATACAGGCCTACTCATTTGATACGTCAGTCAAACTCAGTTTTTTTTTTAATATGAAAAAAAAAATGTAATACTTGACCTCGGCTGGCACGTTCTCAATGAGGAAAATCAGGGTCCTAGATATGAGCTCAGCTCGTCAACGATCAGAAGAATATCATATACAGACATTACAGCAACCACACCGAGGTTGGTCCCACAAATTCAGTCATGGCAACTATTAAACGTGACCGCAAATTCTCACCGAGTCGTACAAATACTAAGAAGAGCAACAGGACAGACTGAAACAGAATTATATAGATGCTACTCATTTAGAAACGCAGACTGGAACAACTGTCAGACATGACTCAACTTCCGAACAATGAGCTACTGGTTACAAAAACAGATGTGACGACTAGAATTAGAGGCTATAAGAAAGGCAGCCAATAAGGTCATACAGAAAACGCTCCCAAATAGAACCACTGTGAAGTGATGGATGCCTCAACTAACACAGCTCAAATGGGAAACGTACGTCCACAGGCGAGCATTCCAAAGAGCAGACGGACAGGAAAGACAAAGACTCTACGCAACATATCGACAAAACAGAGAACGATACACCCGTGCAGTACACGAAGCCAAGAAAGACAGCTGGCATGACTTCATATCGGAGCAAAGCATGACACTTGGGGGATTGGCTTATTGCATACAAGCAAGCAAAATTAGAAACAAGACTGTAACCAGTAGTCTCAAAAGATTGGATGGGAGACAAGCAGAAACATGGGACGAAATAGCCAACATATTACTAACGATGCTTGTGCCAAATGATGATCTACAGAATGAGACAGCTGAACAAAGGCAAATCCGTAGACATGCTCAAGAAATCATAGAAGACGGAGAACATATCTAACCATTTGATAATGCGAACTTACAGATAGCACTTGACTCCACAAAGACAAAGAAAGCCCCAGGACTTGACGAGATTAATCCGGAACAAATAACTAAGGGTGGTGCAGTGTTGCACGTGCAACTCCTGGACATATTTAACACATGGGTTTGGCTACGTATGTTCCCGAAAGCATGGTAAAAAGAACAACTCTATCCCATTCTGAAGTCGTACAACAAAGACCCAAATTTACCGAAATCATATAGACCGATCTGCTTGCTCCTGGTACTAGGGAAGATATTGGAGAGGCTCATTCTGTCTAGGATTGAAGACCTACTAGAAGCATCGTACTGTGATACCCAATTTGGTTTTAGGCATGGAAGGAGCATGGAGGATGCAATCACAAAACTACAAGGCATCATCTGAAACTCCGAATTGAAAAAAAATGGCAGGAATATTCATTGATATTGAGGGGGTCTTCGATAAAGTATGGTGGCCCCAAGTCCTAAATAGACTGCGAGGGATTGGGTGCCCTGCGGATATATATGGAATTATCCAAGATTATTTTAGAAACAGGGAAGTTAAGATTAAAAACACTTATCATACTCGAACGAAACAAGTCACTAAGGGCTGCCCACAAGGCTCAGTACTAGGTCCTAAACTTTGGAACCTAGTATTTGATGAAGCTATAGGAACAATAGAAGAAAGCCAGGAGGCTAACCCAGTAGCTTTTGCAGATGATATGGTCCTCCTTATCGAACCAGATAGCCTAGCCTCAATAGAGGAGAAAGGAAATTTCGTCATGTTATCAATCACTAATTGGTGCAACAAGGCCAAATTAGGAAACCAGGAAAAATGAAGTTCCTACTCCTAAAAGGGAAATTACACCCACAAAGATCTCCCAGAATATTTGCGCTGGGAACCCAAATCCAAAGCACAGTGTCCCTGTGCTATCTGGACATAGAACTCCAAACTCAAAATATTTTTCGCTGCTGCATTCCCCAACCCCAACACATAAAGCGTCAACTTGTGGTGCCGCGTGCTTAAGCAGCCTCAAAATCTCATGATATGGCAGTGAAGACGAGCTGAGACTGAGGGATGATTTGACCAGTCTAGTTTCATCAAGTGCGAGTTATATGACTTCTCCCACTAAACGTTAACTTACTCATTGCGAAGACAGGCCAATTTGTTTCGCAAGAGCAGCATAAAGTCACCACCAAAGAAACTGGAGAGATTTTTGAGAACTCTAGTTTCTTCACTCATGTCTGGGAAAACGGTGAAGAGTTGGTTCGGCAGCACTGGGCTGTGACGTCACCTCCCACATCACGCCACCAAATTTGAATGTTAGATTCACAAAAAATGGATTTCACAACCCCAGCATGTGTTCTGCCACACTTGAAATACTCACGCGACTTTCTCTACCTTAATAAAATTGTTACTATTTTCTCGTGTCTTCTTCAATCTCAGGGAGCTCTCACACGACTTACTCTGTCCTAGAGTCCATCTGCTCTATCTTGTCACAAACAAGACGAAAGAGATGGAAATAGTCAAGAACTACCCCCTACTGTAACACAATGTGAAATCCTCGTCAAGGTTAACGGTACACCCACCCTGTTGCAAAAATTCCTGGTGTCCGCCCCCTTCCTTGAACACCATAAACAAGTTTTGATGAAAGTTGTGGCAGCACTGGTGCGAGAGAGATGGTGAGTAATTTCATCTCTTTCTTAAATGTTTGTGACAGGATAGAGCAGACGGATTCTAATTAATTTGTTCTATTTTCTCTTGTCTTATTCCAGCTCTTTGAAGACTCACACACTTTCTCTAACAGAAGCATTGAAATTACTATTTTCTCATGCCTTATTCCATCTCAGGGAGCACTCACATGACTTGCTTTACCCTAATAATTTATTTGTCATTTTCTTTCGTCTTATTCTTCCTCTTGGGAAACTCACACAATGATCTGTATCTTAAGCATTTAAGTACCGGTAACTATTTTCTTGCAACTTATTTCACCTCTTAGAACACTCGCCCAACTTTCTCTAAGTTAAGCATAGAAATTACTATTTTCTCGCGGCTTATTCTATACCTGACAACTCTCGCATGACTTTATAACCTGTTAAATAATTGACTGTGTAGAGATAACTTTATATAATGTTAAGTAATAATGAAAGAAGAAAAGAACTGATGCCATAAGTAGTCTCTTCAGATACCTGCTTTCTTGAAGAGCGCTCGAGTATGAAGTCGGACAATAGATTGAATAAAGGGAAGGGTACGGTAACATAAACATTACATTCCTCAGTCATTGGACTGAGTGCAGTGTTACTTTATCTTAAAATTGTGATTATTTCCGTGTTGCATGTTTTAATATAATAGGTATGGATAACACCGATTTCGACTCTATCATATGAACCAAAGGGCAAAAGCCAACTTCTAAGCTTGATTTAGGCGTTTTTCTAAAATTGAATCTTATACTTTATTTTTTTAATCTATGTAACTTAGTTTAGTTTAAAATACAAATCCACTAAAATTTGATAATAATTAATAAAGATTGTGGTACTAATATTAATACTACTACTAGCCGACTAGTAGTAGTAGTAATAGTAGTACAAATAATAATATACTTATATAGGCATATACGAAATCGAATCCATGCACATGATATTAACATTATTTTAAACACTAATACAATGGGAATTTGTGTATCATTTGAACAGTTATAAATTCATATTTTAAAATCCAGTTTACCCAGAACCCAATGTAAAGTTACGCCACTTGTTACAAGACTGCACAAATTTTGCGAAGGAAAGTGTTTTCTGGGAATAGAGGATTTGTTAGTCATCTGGGGTAGGTTATTTATAAGTAAATGAAAAGAACATGGTATAATAAATTTAAATTATAATATAATTTCATAGAGTTAGCAGATATTTACAATGGTTAAACCATTGAAAACAGTTCTTTTTTTTTTACCCATAAAATATTTATTTATACAAAGGCTCATATTGCACTCTCAGAATCTTGTAGAAAAACAGTCACCTGAGATGCAATTTCACTTCCCTCGACTAGTTCTTCAGTTTGTACACATTCCCAACAACATCATATTCATAACTGCATTCAGAAAATAAGCAGCTGCTACCTGCTGGTGTCACTAAACACAATCACTTTTCTGTTATGAAGGGAAAGGGAATAATGTTTCACATTTGTAGACAACAGCACTAATACTTATTTAATGAATGCTTCATTCTGATTAAAAACATGGTTTATGTGAAGAAAGAAAGATTGCACTCATATGCATTATAAAATAGAAGAAATTGCCAACGTTAACCTGTGTTTCTAGTACCAGTATTTATTACTTCTATGTAAATCATATAAATTATCTGTAAATCGAGGCCATCCAGAAAGCAAGTTCCAAAAGCACATTCAGGATAGCTGGAGATGGTATACCTAAATTAATCACTGCATTGTAAAGTACAACAATTGGAGAAGAAATGACATCTCACCAAATGCAAGCTCCCTGTTGAAATCAGATTTTTACATTTTAAAATTTATTTTTCTATTGGGAGATCTTGAACTATTGGAACTACCTTACAGTCTTACCCATGCAGAGATTTTCATCCCTTTCAGCTGAAGCAATTTCTGACAGAAAATTATTTTGACAGTGATGACATGGGCACGCAAAAATAATGCCAAGCTTCTAGAGATAGCTGATGAATGGAAGTGTTTTATGCTGTAAAATAAGTCATGAGTCATTTCATGCCTTAATGTCATTTACTACTGATGTTCTTTTTTATTTTGTGGTTTTCTGGAACTTACATTCTTGATTGTTCTGGTACATAATGAATCTTAGTGCTGAACAAAATTAAGGTAAGATTTGTTCACTGTTATGAGTTTTGAAGAGCAAACCCACATCATTAGAATATAAAAGAAAAAACTGTAAGAGATAATTTAAAATATTTTTGAGATAAGTACAAATGATGTTAGATGTATTCACAAAATAACATACTGTATTCATTCCAAGAAAGAAATTATGTAACAGATACATTTTGCAATTACCGCACCCACACCTCATCTTTATCTAATGATGTTGTCTACTGGCGGAATTTCGAAGTTCATAACATTGTCTTGGTTTTTCAAAATGAAGATCTTTTCCCAAACACCACAAGAGCTCAACACTTGGGAAAAGATCTTCATTTTGAAAAACCAAGACAATGTTATGAACTTCGAAATTCCGCCAGTAGACAACATCATTAGGGTGACCAATAGAAACAAAGAAGTCACCTCTAGACAGACCAGCACTACCAACCAGAGCCGCGCGAATTCCAGTCTACCAACCGCCGATGATGGGGATGAAAGTCTTCCCCGAATCTAGTCCGAAAATTGTGACGTAAGTAGAGCTACAAGTGTTTAAAAATTGTCCATTGTA
Source organism: Ectobius pallidus (assembly GCA_964059195.1). Taxonomy (NCBI): domain Eukaryota; kingdom Metazoa; phylum Arthropoda; class Insecta; order Blattodea; family Ectobiidae; genus Ectobius; species Ectobius pallidus. The sequence continues at coordinate 148,593,966 of CAXKWD010000003.1, read as the reverse complement.
ATTAATGAATTCGTCTGTTTATAGGAGGGGTTTATTTGGACCAATGACAGGAACTGGAGTAATGTGCCACACAGTGGATGTAAAGATATTGGTTTCTCTTTAAATGATAGTGATCAGTTAAAATGCTGAAACATGCATTTTTGACTAAGACAAGTTATCTGGTGAAATTCTGTCAGTTGAAACTTGCTTCTCTCTTTGCAAATTGTCAGATGATTTTTACACAATTTGAACTCTGGCAAGAACACCCTCTGTCTACTACCTCCTTTGACTTCATTGCAAGGCAGTGTAGGTTTTCAGGCTTATTTTAGTGAGCTTGCCAACTTTCATGACCTTAATGATGGTTTATTTAAAATGGTTCTGCCATTGTTGTAAACTAACTAATGAATTACGAATTGGGGGAATAGAGTGAAGCAAAGGAAAAGAGCGGTGAGGCAAAAGAAAAGAGTAGTGTGGGGGGAAAAAAATTATGGGGAAAACAGGGTGAAAGAGTTTGAGAGTAGGGAAAACAGAGAGAGGAAAAGTATCTAAGAAAAAAGGAAAAGTGAGTGTTGAAATATAAAACAAATTTTGAAAACTTATAGTTCAGAAAATAACAAAATCTGAGAAATTAAAAAAATGAATTAATGAACAATGTTATTAAGTTAACATTTTGAAAAATTAATTAGTTAAAAATTTAGGTAACATGAAAAATCTTAATAATAGAAAAGTTCTAATTTGTTTCAGTTAATGGAACTTTTGAAATTTAAATTCTAATAATTATGGAATTTTCTTCAAAATTTTATTATTTTATTAAAATTTTGTTTAAGTATCTCTGATTTTAAAGAAATAAGGGAGGTGGGAAATTGGTAAAAAAAAAAGGAGTGTAGTAAAAAGGATAGGGAAAAAGGCAAAAGGCTGCAAGATGAAGGAAAAGAGTTGGGGAAAAAAGTCTAGGGAGGATTCTAGGAAAAAAGTTTGAGAATAATGGGTGAATTATAAAAACTTAAGTGTTTTAAATTTCTTTTATGTTTAAAATTAAAAATTCTGAAACTATTATTGTTTTAATCTGAAAGTTTTGAGAATATAAAATCCTAAAAGTATAAAAGGATTAAAAAATTCAGGAATTAAACATTTTTTAATTTGTTCAAGTTATTAATTTTGTATCCATAAAAAGATAAATCTCTAAGAGATAAATCTTTAAGAATTGAATATCTGAAAAATGTGGGATTTTTAAAATGGCTCGGTAAGAAATGGTGATAGTGAGAGAGAGCTATGATTATTATGAGTATGAGTCTACAGTTTTGAATTTGTTTAAAATGCATTAGAATTTCAACATTTCCGTTAATGGTTTCTTCTACCTTTCTCTCTTTCCCCAATAAATCACTGGCAATAATCGCAGTTTGTCATTACCGCTTGAAGTGGCATATTGGTGAGGTGCGGAGTCTCAGTCCTTGTGCGTGTATTTATGTGGGTCAGTAATTATTGCAGGTAATACACTTCTTTTGTCCTTTTGTTACTAAAACACACAATTTATTTCATAATTCCATTAGCTAATTACATTTGCTTTAAAACTTATTAAAATAATATTGTTTATTATTTTTCAGAATAATGTTGGATGATGAACAAATGAGATGGTTGGAGGAAGTGATTCATAGTGAAGATTGTAGTAATCTAGAATCAGTTTTCGAAAGTGATCATAGTTCTAAAAGTGAGCAGTTCATAGATGAAGATAATACTATAGATAAATTGGACATGTATACTGGTAAAGATGGCATTCATTGGAGTCATCGACCTCTAATTCAAAACAGAAGAGTAAGAAGAGATCAATATAACTGTCAAACCTTTACCTGGAGTAAAAAGGAGAGGCTAAGAATGCCAAGAGTCCATTTGAATGTTTTTAACTTTTCTTCACAGTTGGAATTTTGGAAGAAACTGTCTTATGTACTAATGTCTACATATCTTCCATTCAATCAAAATATTCCAGAGAAAGGGATGCTGCAGACACTACAGACACTACCAAAGTCTAGGCATGTCTAGTGTTTCTCTTTCCGGCAGGTGTTTTATGAACATCACAGACAAGACCTCTGGGATGCAGATGGCACTGGAGGGGAGAACTTCAGACTTTCCATGGGAATAAATTTCTTCCTTACGTGTATGATATTCAATGATATCAGAGACCGAGCTCATCGGAAAGAAAGAGACAAATTAGCTGCAGCCTGATTCTTGATCAATCAGTTCAATGTGAATTGCAAGAAGCATTACAGTTTATCAGAGTTAGTCACAATTGTCACAATAGTCAGGGCATTTTTAGGTTGTAAATGCCTTGTTTATAGGGCATTTTTTGATAATTTATAGTATCAAAATCCTAGTCCTAGTCATTACATACTAATTTTCACACTCCATAGAAATTTGTTTTTGGACAAAAAGTGGGGTATTGTTATGCAGAGGGATGGTTAACAGCTATTATGGCATAACTGGACAGGAAGAGTATTACTTCTATTTGTAAAATTTTTCTTCGAATGAATACATTGTAAGGTATTGGTGGACTACTATATAATGCAAATTCAAAATATGATACTGATTTACTATCTGCCTTTAAAAAAAGGAAATAAAAAAGAATGTTACCTTTTGTGTGTAGATTAACATTTTTAACAAAAACTTTGGCATTAAATAGATACCGGTAAATAAGTTGGCAAATCCTTAACATCTGGATTAACTTAGAACTCTGTAGAATTAACATGTATTACATTTATATTCATCATAAATCTAATTAAAATATGACTTCAACAATTATTTGTAACTGCATTTAACAACTCGTTAGGAGAAGTGTTCAACTCTATACCAAAACATTAATCTTCATCTGATTAATTTTGTTTTTCCCAAGGATGCAGATCAACACTGAGAATGTCTGCATGTTATTTTGGAAGCCTTGATTACGATAACCTAGGGTCATGAGATACACTGCTTTCACAGTATGGTACCCTTAGACTTTATAGCAGTTTATTGTATGAACTGCTAAAAAGTTTTCAAAACCATATAAAGAACCTGGTTAAACCTGCAAAATTGTATTGCACAATAATTTTACCTGTCCTATTAAAGTTTGCAGTATCAAGTTTTATGAAAAATCACAGTAGTTTTCTTGAAATATTTGTACAACTTCTGAAAGAAAAAAAGAAAGAAAAAAAAACTATAGGCTAAATTACAATATGTTATTTCTACTAATTCAGAAAGCATACCCTGAACTGTAAGTATAGGCTAGGCTATTTTTAAACAACTTAAGTTGAGAATTCACTTCTTAGCAACTGATGATGTGGATAGATCTTCAAGAAACATGTTTTGTAAATAAAGTTAAGAAGTGAAGTCGTTAAGTGTTTCATATCAACTTAATCTGTTTAAAAACATAGTATACTGATTCACTGTAAAAAGTTTCAACAGTGGATAATTGAATTGCAAGTGCTTGATAACCCACACTTCATTACATAGGCCTACTGTAACAGTAGAATGACATTTGGAAGGGCTCCTTTATTACAATACAGTATATAACTTTTTATTTTATGATGGTTGTCACTGACAAAACAATAAGATAAGCTTCATTTAAGACAACTTAAAGGGAGGTACATAAAAAGGGACCCTATACCTATAATATCCACAGTAAAATTCTGAATCAATTGGCATTCACTATTTGATATGAGACACAAGTACCAGTATGTGACATACCTATGTAATTAGATAATTTCACAGGAAATATTCAACAAAAATTGTTTGCTTTTATTAAGAAAGAGAGAAAGAGCAGTAATATAAAGCAAACAACTTGAATAAAAAAATGAAGGGCCTAGTCCATAAAGGCGTAAGGCACAAGGACATAGTTTAGAGAAATCTTGATTTTTTAAACAATGCTACCACTCACAAGTAGGTGGTTTAAAGTTTAATTTTATAACATATATTTTTTAAGGACAGGCTAAATTAGTGTTTTGCAAATTTACAAGAGTGTATAGGAATTTTTTACAACTAGAGGTATTTAAACATGTTAAACAAAAACTGAAGTAGGCTTACTTTTACAGTAGCAAAATCTTTTTACGTTGTATCATATTATTTGTTTTTGCTTTATTTCAGTAAAAACCTGTACTATACAGTGACAATTGCATGTTTGCCAATGAATACCAGTATGGTATAAGTGACAATAAATTGCAGGTTTGCCAGTGATTACCAGTATAGTCATTAATACAATAGATGATAAGCAAAACAATCTATTTTGAATGAAGTTACATTTCAGAAATGCAAGTTCAGTTGTAATAAACATTTGCTTGGATGGTAGCACTGTGGAAAATAAAAATAGTTGGTAAACACATCTCAGTAACAGATAGGAAGTGTGCCTTATGCCTGTATGGAACTGTTATGAAATAGAATGAATGTGCAGTCTCACAGGTCTTTTCTTATAACTGAACAAGGGTTTAAGGCACAAGTACAAATACAGAGTCATTCAAAATGCTCTCCGGGGTTTTTAAATACCATTGCAGCGTGGTTATTGAGCATATCTTTGCTAACCTTGGATAGTAACATAAAGAAACTCTGGAAATTTCATTTATACTCGCAACAATGGAAGGTAGTTTCAATTTTCGGCCGCCAGGTAGCATTAAATGAAAATGGCGTTCACAGCTGGTGAAAAAGCATTTTCTGTACAGGAATTCTATGCTAGGCAGTCAGTAATCTCCGTCCAACATCTCTTTCGGAGGGAATATGGAAAGGATCCACCAACAGGCAAGACAATTCATGCATGGTATGCACAATTTAAAGAAACTGCTTGCTTGTGCAAGAAGAAATCAACTGGACATCCGTCCAGAACACCAGACGACGTGGACCGTGTGCGAAAATTGTACCAACGAAGCCCGCAAAAATCACGTATCAAGCCGGCAGAGAACTAAACATAGAGGTACCTAAACAGCAATCTGCCACGACGCTGGATTGGGCGTGGGTGTGATCGCGACAACAGGCTGATGCCGTGGCCTCCACGATCTCCAGATCTCACCCCCTGCGGCTTCTTTTAGTGAGGGTATATCAAAGATACTGCCTTTGTGCCACCGTTGCCTAATGGTCTGAATGATCTGAAGACGCGTATCAGAGTCAGCGTCAACACCATCGATTGTGACATGTTACGTTGAGTGTGGGAAGAACTGCAATATCATATTGATGTGTGCCGCGTGACCCGAGGTGGACACGTTGAACATCTGTAGGAGGCAAACCAAACTTTCACAGTTGCTGCTTCTTTTGGTACTTACTGCATCAATGTATGTTTGGTAGTTTGGATGTAGTGGCATTATAAAACCCCGGAGAGCATTTTGAATTACCCTGTAGTTCACTGAGTATTTAAGAGATATGAGGAGAAGGCATAAATGTTAAAAACTCAAAATTAAAGATTTGTGCCTTTTGCCCTTATGGAAATAGGCCCTTCAAATGTTTTGTCCAACTAATTTTTTAGTTTGTGCATTGGACTTTCAATGTTCACACCATTATCTTCAGGGCATCTTTTAGTTCTTGAAGTTTTAAAAATAAAAATCCAGTAGTGTTAAAAAAACAATTCACTGTCTCGAGCGAACTTCTTGTAACGCACTACTGTATGCAGTAGATATAACAAAACAAAGGAAATAATAAGTATTACACTCCTGTAAGGGTTCCAGCAACGTAGAGCACATTTGACTTTGTTCTTTAAAGGACGTCAGCACAGAACATAAATAATGACTGCTCAACTAATGGAACATGATAAGAAGAAAAGAGATTGAATTTTTTTTTAGACAGTCAAAGGGAAAAGAAGCACTTTTAACAGTAGATGATATTAATAAAAAAAATAAAAAAAAAAATTATACCACTGAGTGGTATAACACTCCAGGGTTACCAACTATGGTTTTAGTCACATGGAAAATATATTTTTTGGCTAAAAATATTTGCATATGGTTAATAAATAGATTCAGTTTGATAAAAATTGAGGATTTCAAAGTTCATTATGCCTTGTTGAATATAAAATTTATGGGCTTATTTCGCAAACATCCTTGCAAAATAAAATCCAGGTTGTTACAGATTTTAATAAAAAGTTCTAATGGCTAAAAAATGGCCTTGAATATCATGTTATGCGTATTGAAAAGCCAAGGCACAAAAAAAAAAATAGTGGAGCAAAAAAATGGCCTTGAAGATAATGTTATGAATATTTAAAGCCGAGGCACAAATAAAAAACAAAATAGTGGAGCAAGTAGTGTTTTATTTAAATTTTATCGATGAAGCTTGAACGTATCCTGCAATTTGTTTAAAAACATTAAAAGGTCTATAATTAAGTAAAAGTACTGGTAGTTGCCTAAAGGAAGGGGGAAACATTATTTGAGAATTTATATGAAATGAAGAAACATGCCTGTCGTTTATCACTGTCCTTTCATTCAGCGAAAATCAATTTGAGTTGCATTTAATAAGACTATTTCACAAATAGTAGGAAAAAAATTTATAACAAAGAAATTAAATACAGGGTGCGGCAGAAAGAACGCCCAGATTTGGGAGATAGATATCTACGTGGTGGGTGGGGGTTGAGAGGCGGGGTGAATATTGCCAAACAGCAACTTAGGTGCCGTTTTAGTTTAGACCATGGCTTGGTCAGGAGTGCATCGTGCTTATGCCATAGAGCAGTTTATTCAAAATGGTGAGTCGCTGACAGCAACTCAGCACAAGAACGCAGCGTGCTTTTCGTGTACATTTCGGGCTCCAAAGACGGGACATCTGAAAGCTACAGTGTACCAACATCGTCCCCAGACTTTGGAAGCTCTTAAGGAGACAATCCAACAGGAATTTGCTGCTGTTCCGCCCGAAATGACAATGAAAGTCCTGGACAACTACCGAGAGAGGCTCAATCAGTGTATAAACAATGGAGGCTGCCACTTGAATGATGTTCTCTTCAAAACATGTTGATGTAAATGGATCATGTGCACTTTTAAAGAATTACATAAGTTTTTTCATATTTTATTGGGATTGGATATATTTGCCTTCTGTAATCGGGGAGTTCTTTCTGCCGCACCCTGTATATAAGTGAATTACATACTTATTTGCTTACTATGTACACCATATCTTTGATTCAAAGCAAATTTGAGTGTTTTGTTGTTCAGGCTAAATCAATTGTAACACTTTGCCAACTGCAACAACCAGTTTTAATATGTAACAGAAATGCTAGGGTAGCGATAAGACAGGAAATAATTGCAATGAAAGCAAGAAAATTGTCAAATTCTTTCAACGCGGTGTTTTAACAAGGTCAAAGCTGATAGGCTAAAATTTTTGTTAGTGGAATGACATCATATGCATGAAATAGTCACAACAATTCTAAATTTGAAGCAGCATAAAGTAAAAAGAAAAATTCCCTATTTTCCACTTTAAAATTACATAAATCAATTAATATAAATAAAACTACCATGTAAAGCATGAACAGGAATTTGGTAATTTATCATGTTAGTCTTGGGAGCTGTGTCACCACAGTACTAAACCATCATTTCCCCTGTAATTTCAACAAGGTGAACCCAGGTACAGCAGCTTCCTCTACTACTAAATCTTATTATTCATGCCTCAACTAGTTCCTGCTTCAGGAGAAATGAAATGGCACTTAACTGCATGCAAATCAGTGCATACATTTGTACAATCTACGAGGCACGTCCATAAAGTAAGTTTCCCTGGGGCCGTTTACAGAAACAAAACAAAATTTAATGGAAATATTTGTTGCAACAGATACAGCTATTTTTCAACATATTCGCTACCTGAATTTGTCTTACCATGGCACCAACTTTTGAATATCTGTGTCATAGAAGTGTGCCATCTGGGAGATGAACCATCATGTGACAACTACCTTCGCCTCTCTGTTATTCTTTGTTATTTTGTAAGGTGTAGGAAAAGATGGAAATCACTGGGTGCAAGGTCCGGGCTTTAGGGTGAATGTTTAAATACCTCGTAGCCGAACTTTTGCAGGAAACTTGCTCGGAGGTATTTAAACATCCACCCTACAGCCTGGACTTCGCTCCCAGTAGTCTCCATCTTTTCCTTCACCTCACCAAATGACAAAAAATGACTGAGAATGACAGAAAGGCGAAGGTTGTTGTTAAACAGTGGTTCAAATCCCAGGCGGCCCACTTCTACAACACACGTATTCAAAAGTTGATGCCACGGTAAGACAAATGTTTCAATTCCGATGGCGAATATATATGTTGAAAAATAGCTGAATACTATTGCTGTATCTGTTGTAATGAATATTTTCAAGAAATTTTGTTTTGTTTCTGTAAATGGCCCCAGGGAAACTTACTTTATGGACGCGCCTCATAAATTCTTTGGATGATATACTGATAGTTTAAAATTAAATGCCAGTGAAATAAACTGTAATAGATAATTCAAAGGTAATACATCCCAAAACCGGGAAATACACGCATTTCTGAACTGAATGTGAACAGAAGATTGAATACTCACTGAAACTCTATCATATTGCTTAGATTTAATGACATAGAGTTTATTTCATGTATCGGGTGTTGCAGTGAAATGTGATGGTTTTTGTAAGGTGTCCTTTGAGATTACAGGAAAAAAAAATAAAAAAACATGTTTTCTCTACTACACTTTCATGTAATGTTCAACATATTTTCCTGCAATAAACTTCACACAAAAGTTTAGCTGTTTTATCATAGTTAATCCTACGAGATATTATGGGTTATCAATATATTTGCAAGATTCAAGTCTGAGCAAATTTATCTGATGAAACTCGTTATCTCGAGTGGGATTTATTATGACTCTTCCATGAATAAAACATATCAAATTATGTAAATAATAATAGTTTTGTTAATTTGTTATCAATATTTTGTCACCTGTGAGATCACAGCATACTAAATGAATGAACAGTTGAATCAATTTAAGTTACCAATGCTACCAATAGTGGATACCACAAGATAGAGAATGTCATCGTTAACTTCAAATCAGAATTAAAGGACACATATTGACTTGAACGTAACCACAACTGTGATTTTAATAAATTCACATTTATATTATTTCAACTTCCAAACAAGTTATGTTGTATAAAATAATGTGTTTTTATTCTGTTCACTGGCAGCATGTGATGTTTTCATCAGATAAAATCACATCCATGTTCCCAGCAAGCATATAATAAGATAAATGACCATGATTGGTTGATGTCCAAAGCATTGCTAAACGTTATTGGCCAATATCAAATACACATCTTATCAATGGAATAGTCTGTATAAAAAATACATTGCACAAATTGCATTTCCTATGGATGTAATTTGACGACACTTAAAATATGACAAATTAATCTGCCTGTCGTTCAGCAGTTGCATGCTTCTCTACTCTTGCAACTTTTAACAATGTATGCAACTCTTTTCATACAAAAACATTGATTGAGATGGTAAGCAATAAGATGAATATATCCACTCATTTCAGTTTAATGTTCCTGATAAGTATTTTCAATTAAATAAATTTCTTAGTTTGGAACATGTGTTCCTACTCCAGGTAACCATCCAGTCTTCCACTACAAAGACATGACAAATTGCATAACTTGAACTTCCCATACAAACAGCTACATTCTGAAGTCCACCACATTCATTGCTGCACCCTTTACATGAAAGTGGATGTGCTTACACAAAATGTCAATAATTAACTCTCAGTGTTGACTGATTATAATGTAGTGAAGTCTACCTGACTATTGCATTTTAAAACTGAAACGGTTATTTGAGAAATCACAGATGTCCATTTTAACAAAATGAGTTTAATGTAGATATGACAATAATATATGTAGGCCTACTTGTATGTTTCAGAGAAAAGCAAGCATGCCTTAATTGAAAGATATTAGTGTGCTCTGAAAAATCTTGTTTTTTTTAGTAATCATACAAATCCATGACATGAACTGTTTCTCAAAACTGACAGGTTACAATCTCATAAACCAGTGGTGTTCATAATATTTTCAATTCTAAGTCAGCTGTTATTGTAGGTCAATTCACAGATATTATGGTAAATAACTGTGGGGGCCCCAGTTCTAAATAAAAAAAAATACTATTCATGTAGAATATTTTGGTAATCATGTAAATAAAGACACTTTTGAAATTCCATCAGTAACTAAAGGCCCTTCAATGACAGTGTGGTAAATTACATTCCAACTGTCTACACTATCTACAGTTCTGTTATTGCCAACTATGAACATATATCCAGAAGGTAATTTACAATCAAAGTGAAATGAATTGAAGGCTTGAAGAAATTGCAGACTTATTTACCTTATTAGGATGAAATCAACAGCTTCTAAGAGAAGATATTCTCCTCGTCTACTGTGAACATGGAGGATACACTTAAATAAATTACGTAAAAAACTTTATGACAAACAAAGAATTTTGATTTTGAAATTAATTTTTTTGCATGAAGGGAGATTTAAACATGTTACTTGATTTAAAAGATTTAAGTGTGTGCCACCACATATGTTGGCACCATGTTTATGTATTACATTCTGTATATATCTTTATGTTATGGCACTTACAATGTGTCCTCTTTATGTTATGGAACTGACAATGCATCCTCTTCTCTCGGCAATAGTTTCTCTAATATTTCTATAGTATTTCTATAGCATTTCCTGTTCACGTATGTTCTTTACTATTCTCATTTCAGTTGTTTATTATCTCATACTCAGCTGCTATACTGTTATTTTTGGGTGTGTTCATTTTCTGCTATGATTTTGTTTTCGTGACGCCCCTGGAGCGATGGGCGTGCACGGCTGAGTTTTGTGGAGTCATGCATACAGTTGACATCTAAAGATAGTGCCGTGTGAGTTCAACTCCATGCCGTGATGCCGTGATACAATTGCAGGTATGAACGTTTCTTTGGTTTGATTTCTACTTAACTTCTCATTTGCTTTCTGCGGTACTTTAGTTTGTTACATTCATTATTAATTTTTCTATTTTGCTTTAGTTTATTATTCTTGCCCACCAATTATTATTTATTCAGTTTTCATTATTATCTATCGTTTATTTCATCATGCTTATTTGCCGATTATGTTTGCCGAGAGGAGACGACATTCACCTACAGTGAGGTTAAACTATTCTCGTCATTCTTTGTACAGTTCTGGTCAAATTATTATTCATGGCACTTATATAAATTTTATAATGATACATATTTACGGTTAAATAAAAGTTACCAGTTAATTGTTTTCAATGCTTTATTTGTATTCTCACCAAATTTTCAATAACTCAGACTTGAATTTTCTGGGCTAGTTACGAATGGGTGTAGTGCTGCCACAAGTGTAACACTGTACTATTCTTGAATGTGGTTTTGAGCATTGGTAGAATCAGATATAGAAAATAAATTGATTTATTTTGTTTTGCTAAACAGTGTTCCTTTATTTCGGGAACCACACACGTCCAGGAACTTTTGGGTCCCATATTACTCATTCATAAGATAATTTTTAACAGAATACCACAAACATCACACAGGATTTGAATAACTCTGTTATAGTAATCAAATCGGTAGATACAAAATCATAATAAGCAGCAGATAGATTTTTCCACTTTTCTCAAAACATGTAATAGAATACATGATTTCTCAAATAACAGATTCAATTATATTTTCAATTACCTGACATGTTCCATAACACATTTTGTATTCCAGTGTACAAAATAAAATAAAATAACTTAAATCATAAAATATTTTTGATTTGAGTGTCATTTATGGATGCCACTCTTGACAACAGTCACAAGTTGTTGAATTAACGACACTAATAAATTTACCTTTTTTATTTGTTATTACTGTGTTACATAATGAGCCCTTAATTTATTGTGAAGAAAATTTAACAGAAACTGTTTTCAGCATAACAACTGGCACAAGGTTGTTTATATTATGGAATGGATAAGTGAAAATTCTTCTAGAGTTTACTTAATTAACATATCAGAAAGAGTAAAAATTCTTTGTAAGTAATATAGTTTTTTGTATTACTGTACCTAGCTATGACTGGGCTTCAAATGTTCATACAAGGAATGGTCAGCATGTCCTATAGGAATGGACGGGGGAGTGTATCATGCGATGGCAACAAGAATGCGCTTAGTATAATCAGGGAGAGAGACAAAGCAAACATGTTCCATACTGCTTTTATAACAAAGGCATGATCAAATAAATTATCTGTGACTTATGTTATATACATAAATGGTGACCAGTGATGTTTATGAATTTAAATAAATTGTCCTTTTATCTTCATGCAGACTAAAGTAGATGCACTTGAGACCATAGGCGTAACCAGGCCGACCATATGGGGGGGGGTTATAACAATCGCGGGGTCTGGGGGGTATTCCATACCCCCCAGGGAGAGAGGGGTCCGGGGGTCCCCCCCCGGAAAATTTTAAAAATTAAGATGCAAAATAACGAGTTTTAAGCTTCCCTTGCTTAATACTTGTATTAAGTAATTTATGGGCAGACTAAAAAAAATTATACAATTTTCCTTTTTTAATCAATGGGGGGGGGGTTCAAACCCCCAAAACCCCCTCTCGGTACGCCTATGCTTGAGACGTGCTCTGCTTATGCTGTGGAGTGACTGTCGAAGACATAGTAACGTCTAGCAACAATTAGCATTATATATTGAACTTTAAAATATTCAACTTCACATAATTATTTTAAGTAAAAACTCATGAAATTAGAACATATTGTTTCAGAGGTTTCCCCATCATCAGCTGAGATCTATTAACAAGTTTGTTTCTCTGTCCACCAGATGTCCTCCAGATTGTATGAATATGAAAATGAGGTTCTTGTCCTTAGGGATGTCAACACTTATAACAAGATTTTCAAAAAATCTGAACATCATACTGGCACTTATCAATAAATACAATATAAAAAATCTCCAATGATCAGATATGAAAGATAAAATTCTATCAAGTAAACATTCAGGCATTCATGAAATTGACTGAAATACCTGTGGCAAAACGAAGAGAAATGTAAATATAAGACACAAGGAACACAGGAGAAACATTAAATATAGCAGATGGAAAAATCTGCAGCGACCATTATTTCTGGTCTAAGGTCATGATTTCAAAATTACTGAAATATGTTCAGAACCACTCGATATGTTTGGAAAAATTAAATGTAAAAAAAAAAGAAGATAGACATGCCTCAGTTTAAAATTCAAACAATCTGGAGGACATCTGCTGAATAGAAACAAACTTGTCAGTAGTTATCAGATAATGACGAGAGCATACACATATATTCTAGTGTGAGTTTTTATTTAAAAATATTATGTCAAGTTGAATGCTTTAAAGTGTAATGTATAATATTGGCCCTTCACAATGTTTTCCCAATTAATTTAATCTCAAACATCTGGCATATCACAAAACAGAGCTCAATGTAGTACTGTACTGAGATTGAAATGTTTTGGGATTCTGTCCTCATGGAGCTCTCTTAAGGAATGCAAAGCATCATGCTGCTCAAGAACTAAAAATAATCAAACATTCAGGAGCTATAATGTGAAGTCCATCAAGAAGTTCCCTGTTGCTGACAAATTGACATTACTGTGAATAACAGAGCTACTGGCACAGCCAGAACTGTGAACCTGTTTTGAGAACAGTCTGAATCAATCATAGGTCAACCCTGGCCAATTGATATACTCCTAAATAGAGAGGGTGATTTCAAGTGCTACCAAGATAGTATTTTGATTCTGGCTAGAATTCTTTCAGTTTCCACTTCTGAGTATAAACAGTGTTCTTGATATAATCACTTATACAGAGTCTGAAGTTAACCAGCCAACAAGACAATTGTCAGGATTGGTATGTTTGGCACTAATCTCTTCACAACTCCATTTTAGCTTAAGCAATTTCCATTATTTCAACATAATGCTGCAAGAGTGCAATAAACATAATGCACTCTCATTGATTCCATTATTAGTATCAGCATTTGAAACACTGAACCATTAAAGCATTTCATTCATTTTCCTTGTCTCAGTACAGAAAATGATCTTGTCAATATCAACAGTTCTTAAGAATGGCAAAATAGCATTACATTTTAAGTATCAGCTTCAGTGGTTCACATACGAGGATCAGCACATGAATAAGCTAGAAATATTTTTATGTTATAGAATGAGCAACTTATGATTACCGATGGGAGATGAGATTGCTACGATTACTACAGCTGGTTTTACATCTATTCAAGACAATTCACAATATACAACTGATTGTGAGGGACATTGTGCTGACTGCAGATGTGAGAGTGTCACCACTGTACTGCATACAACACCAAAACATTTCCTACCCTCAGTAATCATATCTTAGCTATCCTATAACAAACAAGAAACTATAATGAATGAAAATTTTATGTTTTATGTTCTCAATTCTTTGTTATCTCATTTGTTGAGATAAGAATACCCAATATGAATATTCGTATTAATAGGAATGAAAAATACATACTTTTAATGAAATTTCACGAAGTTTATAAGAGTCTTCACTCTGAAAAACGATATTTTTCACAAGGAGACATCACACACTGCATATCACTGACTGAATTGAGTTTTGGTGAAATTAAAGTACTGCAAATATCCAGCAGTTTAAAGTACTGTTTTAGGATGCCAGTAAAACCCCATTTTCAAAATATTTATAAGTAAATAGGTGTCAATCAGTTCAACAGAAGTTGCTTTTATTATTTGTTGTGATATCTTATTAGACACCGTGTCTTTCTTTTTATAATGGAAAGTTTTTGTGTTTGCAGTTACTAGAACTACCGGTACTATTATTCATGTAATTTTTTGTTTACATTTATTGCTCTTTTCAACATAATTTAGCAACAGTTGTTTCAGACAGTTGTTTTATTACTATTGAATAGTCTTAACAAATTGAAACAGTACATACATTCATGTAGTTTTTATCAAATGGCTACTTGTTTTTGCACATAAATTTCACTCCAGAATTAATAATATTGTGCAACTTTTCTAAATTTTGCTCATTCACCACTGAACAATAAAGTAGCAGCCATTCTAATTGCTTTTAATATTCCTTTCTCATCAAGACTACTGTAGGGCCCTGGAACCTAGGGTCTTAAGCCCCTTGAGCCCCCTTCAGAAAATTTGTAAGTGGGCAGAGTCCTCCTTATTTAAGTCATCTTTTTAAGTATTTATTTAAACATTTCACATTATTTAAAATTATTATTACATTTATTTGCCATTCAGCACATCACTATTATTGTCTGTCTGAAGCAGCTTATTGACTCTCTTATAGACCTTTCTTTACTTTAATAGACCACACTTTTCTTTGCTGAAAATCGAGAATGTTTAGTATAAATGTTTTGCATTTGCATTATTAGCCTCTACATGTTTTCTTTATGTTGGTGTGCCTGATTGCACATGTTCTGGAGAAGTTCTGTGCAACTCATAAAATTCAGAACTTGATTGCAGAAGGCATGAGAGCTCAAGACTTCAAAGTCTATGAAGAAGCCCATGGTCTGGCTACCAGATGGCAGCACTAGAAGCATGGAAATGATTGCATTCAACTCCTCTGCTAAAAGAGGAATCATAGTTGACCCTCCTGTCCAATTTGAGACCCATAGCGGACAGCCTGAAGAAGATGAGCAGAGAAAAATGCCATTTATGAGCCTATCACATACTACAAAATTGCATATGACCTTAATGAGATCACGTAGGGGAGGGTAAGAGGCATGGTCCCAGAAAAAAAAATGTTATTGGTTTTGGGTTTCTTATGGCCTGGACAGAGAGCTTTTTTACATCGTAGTCGCTGCAGTTAAAAGGATAGGTAGCAGTTTTAAGATACCAATACTTAATTAGTGTGCTTATATATTATTTTCATAAATTTATTTTGTAGAAAAATATGTCTTAATTGTAATTATTTAAATTTTGTCATTAGGCAGCTCTTGACTGGAGGAAGTTGAAAAATAAAATAAAATAAAATGTACTATTTGTATAAACACCCAAATTGGTGATATACCGTACAGAGTATGGTGTCTTTAACCATGCATACTGCTGTGTTGCATTAGCAGTAAGAACAATGCAATTTTGATAATGGTTTGAATTCGACATAATATAAATTCCAGTAAGGTTTTCCAAAGCTACCTAGTGACCTCCTTATGAGTAGGCAATTGCCATAATGTAACTTTTATCGTAATCAAATAAGGTGTTAGCTGAGAATGGAAACTAAAGTACGGTACATTTGCTGATTTTTTAAATTATAAACTTAATTTTAGCACATTTCAACCATCCCTTGATCATGGGTTCAAATTCCACTGGAAGTCAATTATTTGATTTTAATTAACTTTTTAAATGTTGTTAGTAATTTAAGGTTGGAGAAATTAGGATGCTAACTAAATTTAACTTTTTTCAGTATATTTCAAGTTTTGAAGCTACGAATATTATCTGATTTTTATACAGATGCTTGGTAATTTAAGATAATATATATATATATATATATATATATATAAACTTGCTTCAAAACATATTTACTGTGACTGTAACCATAAATACAACACAAAGTTGAAATTAATTTTTTATTCAAAGTTTTTCTTATTACCTAAATTTATAATATTGTATTGCTTAAAAAGCAATTAGTGACTCATCTACTCTTATACAATTCAACGGCCCTAAATAGCATGCTCACTCGCTCGCTTCGTGAAACATCGGGCATACTCGGCGATGTTTGTCTCTCTCAGTCTAAACTTTCACGAAAAGTACAAAATTAGGAAAACCGTTTCTTTATTATATAAGGCCTAAGTGCAATGAACACAATGAACAAATATTCTAATTTTATTTTTACTCACAATTTTCATAGCTCTGAACCACAAACCTTTTTAATAAGCTGCCAGTACAAATTTCTTAAAAATCCTGGAGTCAATTAATAATGGCGGGCGAAACCGCTGGCACCAGCTGTAAAATATTGATAGTTTAACCAAGGAAGTATCGCGGACAGTAAAAATATTTTCAAGAATAGAATAATTAAACATACCGGTATAGTAAGTTACTTAATTGTGCAGAACTGAAAAGCCAGGGACCACTGAAAATGTAAAATTAAATATAACTTACATTAATCATGGTACAATATCAGTAATATCTTTCACTTATTATTATAGAAATTAAAATCCCATGTACAATACACATTTTGCAAATTCTTCTCAAAGATTTATTCATTTAAGAAAATCAAACTAAGTTTTTCACTTGAAAAATGAAAGTTGAAATTTTGCTTGACTTTCATCAATTCTGAAGAGTTCACAAAGAAGAATAGTCATTCATCGGTTAAATTACCTTTTACCTTCTGGCTTGTCAAAAAATGACCAGTGACATAATGAGGACATTTGTTCTCCAGGGACAGCATCTCAAAATTGTGCTCCAGGGACAGTATCTCAAAATAGTGGACTGTCCCAAAAATTGGGGACGTCTTGTCAACCTATTTTAAATTGAAATAAAATTTTGGGGTAAAAATGGACCAGTAATGAACTTACTGGTAGTCAATAATTTTTTTAAACTATGCTGCTTGTTTTATAGAAGGAGCTATATGACATGTCCATCAGTGAATCCTTTTTGAACACTTTTTTGAAATAATAATAATAATAATAATAATAATAATAATAATAATATAATAAGTTAATTATAATTTGTTTTACCTATTAATGTTTATAAATATTATAACCTACAACCTGTAGGAATAATCATGAATCGCTTATGACCTCGTGGAATGAGACATAATTTTTAAGCTGACAATACCTTGCGTTTAGGAAATGAACAGAATCTGAATAGAGTTCTTTCTAAAGTATGAAGGTCCATCATACTTACTGGTAGTAATGTAACAGAATCACCATTTGGGCTATTAGGTATGAAAAAAAAAGTTACAGACATATAATAAATTATGTTTTACAGAAAATTATATTCTCAGAACTGCTATATGCAAGTAAAGAAATAAATGCTTTTAAAATACAGCAAACATTTTACTTGTTATTATTCAGTAACACTAAACTTTAAAACAGGCATACCCCACTTCTAGTTATTCATGTGCTTTAATGAACTCTGTTAATGTATTTCTCCAGTAATAACCATGAGAGAACTTCACAAACTTTCTGTATAAAGACAAGGGAAATTGTAGTACATTCTTTCAGAAAGATCTATGCTTAAATATATCTGAATCCAGAACGTTTTGGATAGAATTTCTTGAAAAAGAACTTTGGCTCTGGCAACGAATTCCTCTTGTGATAGGATATTAAACAGAAATTACATTTCAAAATTTTCTTTTCACAATCACATATTGTTTGAGCAGTCAGTGAATGCGGGCTGGTGTTCTTTCTTCATACTACCATGTGTTGAATTGCAAATTGTAAATTCAACACTTTCTTCTTCCAAATTAACAGAAAATAATGAACAGGCAAAACAGCCTAACGTAAATATTGGTCAATTGTATCATGAATACTGGATTACATGCTGCCTATGAAAAAATATATTACCTTTGTATGTATAGATAATATGGGATGAAAATTATGTCAGAATCTAAATAGTGAAGAAAAATGTTGACTGAGACTGAGCTATATTGCAAGTTACTGCAGCTCTATGCAGCTCTATCTTACTCTTAATCCATGATATTTGCATCATGTCATGGTGTACCATTCAATGCTAAGGTTTCCACCTTACATTGATGTAAGACTATTCTTACACTCATAACTTCTTATACTGACAAAATATTTGTTTTACCATGAGACACAATTTCAGGTACACTGAAATGACCATAGCTCTGTCTTGATCCACAAGGATAATAATAGAATTGTAGAAATTCTTCTCAGATTTGCAGCCAGGGAAACTTCTTAACTGACTGCAAACCCAAGAAGAATTTCTACATTTGTTGTGCCAAGAAAAACACTAATCATACAATAATGGACTTTTTTTTCCCTGATCAGCATGGTTACTCCTATTCCAGTAGATGTCCGAATGGTTCAGTTGATGTTTATTCATGATCACTATGGGCATGATGGGGTTTATCATACTATTATATCACGTAAGTCTTTGTGTTTGTGTTGTATAAAATAACATTTAAGCATTTTGTATCTCATCTCCAACTTGGCAGGAAACTTTCATTTCCTTTTTCCCCGTTTATGAACTGAATGCACAAAATAAAATACGCAAACAGAATAAGGTACTTAATATTCCGTAACATCCTGGTCATTACTACCAGGATCTAAATTAGAAGTTTCCTCCAAAGAGGAACATTGCTTATTATGATCTCTTTGGGATGCAGCTAATCTGATAATATTAACTAATTGATAACAGAAGCCGAAAATATTAATTGAATGTTATTTATTCATACATAAGATACTGGTAATACATAATTGTCAATCATTGAACCACTCATAATACAGTAAATTAGACTGCAAGCAACTATATTTTCAATCAGTAAAAAAGTTTTAGATTGATGTTTCTGCTTTTCCCGTAGGATTCCGTTAACCAATATTTCTAACTCATGATGTTTTTGAAATCTACTGACCTGTGGTCAACATTGGTTTGCAAAAACCTTTAACGCCTGTCTGTTTGAGTCTTTTTGTTTTACACTAGCTATCACTGCACCTCATTGCTGTCATCCTCACAATTCAAAAGCTGAAGCTAAACTGAGCAACGAAACGTGTTTTATTGCTTAAAAGAGAAGTTAGGGAATACCATCCCCTTGAATAGGTCATCCTGTGAGCTGGGAACAGTAAAGTTACCGTTACTTCCTGTACAACCACACAGTTGAGTTGGAAATGAAACACTCAAAAACAAAACTTTCTATAATGTATAGTACTTAGCAATAATGTCACAAAAAGGAAAATGTGATAACATAAACCTAATCTTTGATTACAATGAACAGCATTTTTTCAATTACCACGTTTACATGCGGGATTGAAATCTATCTGAATCCGATCCCAAGTCAATACATTCCCTGTTTACATGGCAAGTTCTAGGAATGGATTGAGATTTGTTGGACTATTGGCTAACTTGGTTATGTATGGCTATTATTGTGGCTAACCTGTTTAAACAATTGCTGTGTTTATTCCATGATTAAAAATATAAAGAAAGTGTGTATTCTATCAATAATTTCAAGTCACCATAAGCAAATTATGACATAAAAGAGTAACAATAATATGAATATTATAGTGTAAGTGTTTTTTTAATTAAATTGACGATCAGCTGACAGAACAAAATGACGAACGCCATGCGAGTGTGTGCGCATGCACCAGGATTGAGTTTGCTAGCATTTACATGGAATTGAATACAACTTGAATTCGATCCGTTCCTCCATTTGCAGAGGATCGGATTGAAAATTCATTCCGGATTGAGTCCGCATTTACATGACGATTTCAACACGGGGATCGAACTCAGATCGATCTGAATCCTGCATGTAAACATACTAAATGTATCACTATTAATCTGTACGGGACTTCATACTAGTAAACTAGTGATAACATTACCCAACTGATAACATTATCCACAATCACATTAAGCGGTATTCACTGTATAACCAAAAGGAGTTAATACCGGTAATAATAAAGTGAAATTTGCTCAAGTGTGCAAAAAGATTGCAATTTCAGTAGAATTTAGATTGTGATACAATGCTCAGACACTTCATTTGGTAAATTCTGGAAATAAAAGCATCCTTTTTTGAGTTGTTAAAAAAATAAGGACATATTGCAGGTTTTGAAAAATAAATAAGAATACCAGGATATCCTTAAAATATACGGACATGTCTTGCTAAATAAGGACATCTGGTAACCCTACTTGGGCTGGATTCCGTAAGACAAATGTGCAAATCCTCATTTGTTCTCACCCACTCTCCCTCGCCTAGCTGCATTTTGTTCCCCCTCCACCTGAAGTGTATTCTAATTTTGTCTGAACAACGTAACTAAGTGTTGAGGTTAGAATGTCCCACCTCCAACATAAAGCGCACATCATATGGGCTTCTGTGAATTAATAATGATAGTTTATTAATAAAAACAATTACTTTGTAAATACAATTAAAAAAATTGAAGAATGGTTAATTCTCTATGTCCACATTACAAGAAATCTCAATTTCAAAATGGCTGCCATCAAGTGCAAAAAGCAAGTGTACTTCTTGCAGTCTTCCAAGATGTCCACTCACACCTACACCTGCACTTAGAAGCCATTTGTATATGCACTGGTTAAGTGCAAGTGTACCGGTTCATTTTAATGCAATTTGAATGAGGTCTATTTATATAGGCTACATGTTCTCCATTTTCAAAGTTTGGAAATGGCTGCCATAATAATATTTCTTAAAGTTCCTATTCAACTGAGTGGTTAGGGTTGGAAGAGCTTCATAAGAATAACCATATGGTTCAATGTCTCTACCAGCAATAATATACTTTTGTATCAGCTCTCCAGGCCTGGGAATTCATTCTGCACCCTTTGACTGAAATATTTACAACCTTGAAGCCATATTATACAGTAGCCTATAATTGTGTTAACACGAGGCGCTATGGAGCGTTGTCTAATACTTTCTGTACCATACTTTTCTTTGCTTTTCCATGCATAGGATCTGTAATAAAGAATGGTACTGAGCAGGATGGCTCGGGCACTAATGTCTGAGGCTAGCATTCTGGAGGTCTTGGGTTCAAATTACATGACTGGCCAATTCGACGCAATGACAGTGACGATGACAATAGCAACAGGTCAATACCAATGGTTACATGGCCTACTAGTAAATCCATAGTTCCTATCTCGCTAAATGACCTCTGCAATTAATACAAGTAGGCATACTGTATAAATAAATAAAAAAATGGTTTCCATAAGTTCTGTAAGGGATGTTATGAGTTATTCTGTTATAAATGCTGAATATTACTGATTTTAAATAATTAATAGTTACAATTTCCCCCTTTAAACAGGCACTTTATGACTTTAGAACCACAATATCTCAGGAGTTACTCTAAGGTAAAATAATACTGGGATATTTACATATATGCCCACGACTTAAATTAAATAAATTAAACTACTAAATTGTTAATTTTTTAAATGAGAACTAAAGCTATGTTGTTAACTAGATTACTTAACATGCGATATACCATGAACTCATCTTTGAATAATAAGTTAAATGACTGGAGTTCACATTGATTCATTCATTATGGAGATTGGAATGACTTTTTTTCAGCTGAAGCTGCTGACATTTTTGTAACACCCGATATAACTTACCATAACCTAGCAGTCAATTCGGACATACCAGTAACCTTGAATGGTAGGCTGAAGAAACAACACCAGCTCTTACACTTGCTCGCCTCAACACTCTAACGGAGTACTTATAAAAAACGATTTTAGTGTTCATCCATTTTCACAGATGACACTAGAAGCAGTAAGTACGAGTTCCTGGGCAGATACCACTTGAAGGTCCGGGTGCATGTGGCGATCCAGGGGCAGGTGGTGCAGGAGGAGGTGGCGGAGGCACCGGCGGCCCGCCAGGCAGTTCTGGTCAGCCATAATAATACTGACTATTTCCTCCTCTATTGAGACTTCTTGGTGCTTCTTGGTCAGCCTGTCCTCTCCGTAGGGTCCCAGATGCTCCTCCACCATACCGCACCACCTCAGCAACGTTTCCTGGAGGTGAATGCACTGCCACAACTGGCACTGGCACTGGTGTGGTCACTGTCAGATCTATATCAGCGTCAATTTCACTTATGTCGTCCGCAAACCCATTCGGAAGGCCATGTTCAGCCGCTGCGTTGGCATGAAACTTGGCCTCTCGTCTTGCACGGTGTCGCTGGACCAGCAGGCGACCGATTACAAGTCCAAGAAAAAGCAACAATCCTGCTGTCACACTCAAGATCAGGTACAAGTAGAATTTCTCCTGATTCTCTGTAACACACATCACAATCAGATACCTTCTGCAATAAATTAAAAAAGTTTACATTATTGATAATACCTAAGATACACATGTAATAAAAATATTGGTGTTCAATGCTGATATGAGTTTAAGAAATCTCTTTCCTAATGAAAACCCATAAATAATACATTTAAACAGAACTATTTATGATACTTACAATAATTTAACAGTGAAACAGAATCATAACCTTGTAATATATATAATGTAAAAGGGTTTTTCATTTTTCAATGAAAGCATAGTGAATTATAACTTCTGTATGTACCAGTAATTAATTTAGAAAAAATAAAGCAAAATGTGAAGACTGCAAATCTATGTTGAAAGTGCTCTGTAATACCATAATTCCAACATACCATATTTACTCACATAATTTTTGTTCCTGCATATTTTACACACCATAATTTTTAAAGAATTATTGTGGACTTTATTTTTGCTCTGCATGTTTTATATACATTTTTTTTCCAGCGTGATAGAAATTTTGGGATTTGTAGTTCTTTACCAAGGTCAATACTCGCATTCCAAGCAGGGTGGCCAAACATCTGGCTTTTGGCCGGATTGTAAGGCTTTTTGCTAAGCAGTCCTCCATCCGGCGCAGCTTTATGCCGGACGTTGATTTGTCCCCCTTTTCGAAACTCTGATGGATCGGTAAAGCATATTAATAAAATTTGTATTTTCCCGTATGTTCCTGCCAATCTTAAGGTTATCCATACGATGATAGTGTACTATCATTTGTTTGGTTCAGTACGTGGCGTTGGCCATACTGTTGATTGTTGTTCAAGTCTCCGTTTGTACATTCTTTGCAGTTTGCCGTGTTTTTCTTCAATTACCAGAATGCCAAAATGAAAGACTTCTTTTAATCCTCAGTGGGTCAAAGAATTTCAGTACATTTCAAAAAGCAGTAAAGCAGTGTATAATCATTTATTTTATATAAATGCAGTTATTAAGTAAAATTAGTCAGGGTTATACCATGTAATATCTGCTGTCCAGCCGTCCATGCCCGAAGTTTTATACTATGCTAGATTACCGAAAAAGTGTGTCCTCCTTTCTGACATTTTAGAAATGGCCACCCTAATTCCAAGGCAAGTAGTGTTCATTTAGTAAACTCCACTATCTGCTTTACAAAGTATTCCTCTGATACTGTTAGTTCAACAGTTGATGTTTGCCCTTTTATATTAGGGTGGCACCTAAGAAGCAGAGATGACACCATGGTATTACAGTTGCTTCTTAACAAATTGTAGTGTGCACTTGTTTGAAATTTCAAAATGGGAAAGTTTCGCAACTGTCACAGCAGAAAGAGAATTTGGCATGTTGAATGTGCATTATTGGAGGAAACAGGACACACTAAACATGCAACAACAAATAATAACAATAATTTGCATGTTTTAAATACCCTCTCTTTTCATTAACCAAAATAGGGTAAAAAGTGTGCAAATTACATGAGCAAATACAGTATTTAAATGTGAGCATTGGGTAATATGGTGAACTACAGTGGAAAAATACATAGTCACAAAAATAATAAAAAAAATACTTGTAAATAGGCCTACACTAGCCGGTTACTAATCCTTCGTATTGTTAAGAAAGTGTTTTGCACGGTGTTTAGCATTATACGAGAAACATTATGACTCATGAAGAAGTGACATACTTCGCATCTTATTTTGAAATTTTTTAAACAATATGTGATTTTTGTGAAATAGTTTATGAACAACAAAATCTAAATAATGAGCCTGTATAACTTACAATATTTACAGTTTTTCTCTTAGGAGAGTGCATATACAGATTGTTGTTTTGGTGTCATGCTAGATCACTGAGTAAATATCTTGCAGCATCTAATTCTAGTCTCCGTAGCCAGGCTTCATTTAACTCATTTTCTTTCAGAAGTGATTATTGCATAGGCTAATTTCATAGAAAGATTACTACACCTTTCCTTGGCAATTTTTGTTTGTGCTAAAACAACTGAACAATCAATTTGAGAATGGTTTTAAAATGGTACCGTAATGCTAAATATATATCGGCAAGGAAATACTGATTAAGTAAACCATTAAAATGCCATCATTATGTTCTTTCTGGGTATAAAAACTATGTTCAATGCAACATTTCAGCTCTATTTCTTCAGTAATTTTTAAGTGAATGAGCAGCAGTAAAGTATATAATGTGGAATTTTTATTGCTTTTCTTCAAGTAGGTATACTCAAACTCTTATATTAGTCGACCTGAAAGTGAAAATACCTACAGATATTATGGTCTATCAATAACTGTAACGTAAAGAAAAATTAATAAAAAGGTTACAAATATTGCATTGCAGTCTTCACATAATACTAAGTTGATTCCACTATTAGGAATTTAATCATTTTGCTGAGTTTGGGAGCACTACATCATTATCTCATAAATTACAGATAATCTGTAATTACAGATAATTTAAAAACTATAAAATTTTATGTTTTAATCATTCACTTTATATTAGTAGATAAAATAGTTAAAATTAGAATATTAAATTTAAATATTTACTGTTTGAAGGGTACTACAGTAAATTATTTAATATAAAAAAATAAGTTGAAAATTTTGATTTCAAACCCTTTCTTGGCTGAGGAGGGTACAGCTGATACTTCAACCATGTGTTTTATTGAACAACTTCTTAGTAATTTTCCTTTTGTTTATCAGGTTCATATAGGCTAATCTTTGTCTTCACATTAAGAAATGTATCTAGAAAATAACAATCTTCAAATATAGTATATTTTTTTAAAGATTAGATTTCTTTGTTAAAATGGTGTTTGGTACCTTCAATGTTGTTTATTAATTATTCAGCTGATCATTCAATTTTGGCACATTATGAAAAGCATATTTGGCTAATGTTTCATACTTATTTTACGTTTGAATCTTTCACCCTATGTCAGTAGTTGAAATAGTTAACTATTAGCTATTTACTTTAATTAGTAGAGAATTAGAATTAGTATAGGTATAGAATTAGTTTATAATTATATTAACATAGAAGCATTTTATTTAATAAAGTAACATTATAGCCTATATAAAAAAAATTGAAAAAAGCTGTTTCAGGTATTCGCTGGAAATTGTTCCACAAAAGAACATTTTGAACATTTTTGAACTTTCAGTGAACATACATGGTGCTCCATTCAAACCTCCCAGATTTCAATTGATCATAAAACGGAAAGTATGGAATATAAGGCTATGAAATTACAGAGAATTCAACAAAAACTTATAGATCTTATTTTACGTGCACTAAAACACCACTACATGTGCCCCTTTGGTAGCAAGAACAATATCCAACCTGTACTCAACTTCTTGGAGTGTTCTCTCTAACATTCTACCTGTTACTGTGGCAATCACATCATGGATTTGGGTTCGTAATTCTGGTATATTATTCACTGGAGTCTCAAATACACAATCTTTCACATAAGCACAGAGGAAGAAATCCAACAGAGTTAGATCCGGTGAATGTGATGGCCACCATATCAGCACGTCACATTAAAATCATCAATGAATATCTAGACTCCAGTGTGGGGGAGCTCCATCTTGTTGAAAGATGATATTAGGTTGTAGAGCAACTACCTGGGGGTACTAGAACTGTTTAGGGGTCCAAGTACATGAGGCCTGTGACTAGGTTCGGTCCTTCATTAGACCACATCAAATATTCAGTTTTGGACTGTCACGGACATGTTCTCTGTTCACATGTTGGTTTTCTGATCCCCAGATCCGTACATTATGGTGATTGACAACATGAGACACGAGAAATGTTGACTTGTCTGAAAACAGGACATTGTCTCAAAGAAGTGAGGATACATGTCGATATGGTTGAGAATTTCCATAGCAAATTCCTTACGATGCAGCCTGTCATTTAGTTTTGGTTGTTGCACAGTCTTCACTTTATATGGATATAACCGAATACAATTATGCAGAACTCTATGCAAAGTTGTCAGAAGCACATTGAATTGCCTTGATGCATGGCGAATGGATTTACTTGGGCTTCTCTGAAATCCTGCCCAAATTTCTTCCACCTTTTCTTCTGTCAGAATATGCCGAGCTCCATCAGATTTTTTAGGACACTTGCAGGTCATAAGCAACTTATTGAACTAGAGCTTAATTGATTCTGTATCAGGTACAATACAATACCTCTATACATGGTTGCGATGAAACCATGGATTTTGTCTCTGCATACCACACCACTCTTTGTCTGAGTTATTGTTTAGTCAACATTCTGCTTTATGCGATTGTTGCACAATGTAGTGACACAAGAATCAACTTCAAACAAATGAAATGCAAATTCTGTAAGTTTCTCTTTCATTTTTTCACCAGTCTCATTTCATAAATCCACATCCCTCGTTAGCAACAATTAATTGAAATCTAGGAGGTTTCAATGGAACATTGTATATTATATTTAAATTGTATTGTTATTTCACAGAATAAAATATTTGGGGTAGTAAAATGATCATAAAATATAAAGGAAAATGCATGGGTTATCTGAATTAACATGTTCGGCACCACAGCCTTGGAAGAGTTACTAGGTTTACTCAAATATTTATGTAATTATTTTGCATAGTTACCAGTTATACAAGCAATGAGAAGTTAATACGAAAACATTTTTAACACACAGCTTGATTCTTATTTTATTAACTCAATAAATTATTGTAATATTAATAACTACAACATTACAGACAAACAACTAGAAAAAACAGTAAGAAAACTGGCCATTAACAGACTACTTACAAGCCCGAGCAAATAACACAAAAATCAGATAGTATCAGTGTGAGTCTACACAAAATACATATCAGTAGCAGTAAATAAACCTGAATGAGCTGTACGAAATAGGCAGGCTCCATAAGAAATATTCAAATAATTAGTTTTAGTATAATTAGCCACCAACACATTACTCCCCCATAAAGATTATATAAACATTGTAACAAATGATAATTAAAGGAAGTTTATTTTATAATTTTTACTCGTGACTGATCTCATTAAGGATCTCCACAACTTCATGCAGACGAACAATATTTACTGTACAGTAGTTAGATTTATTAGGGAAAGTTGCTAGTGCACTTTGATTCAGAATCCTCTGTCAGGATTAGGACAATATCATAATCAAGGTTAGGATTTTTAGATACAATTTCCATATGGGAAAGGGAAGGGAAAAGGTGCTAAAAATAGAGGGGTAAAAAGGTGCTACTAAACTTGTAACACATTAACATTCATGAACAGCAGGCCATTGACTAATTTTCCAGAGAAATTAAAAAGAAAACGGAATATATAATCCAGTGGCGTAGCAAGTTTAGGTGGTACCCGGTGCGGAAAATTTCTTGTCACCCCCCCCCCCCAAATTTAAATTACGAAAAGATGGAACAGTTCCAAGTGTTATTTTTTGGATAGTCAAAGGTAATTCCACAAGAGTTTAAGAGTTTATCGATAGATGCAGCTGCAACGAATTTATCTGATTTAACTCGTAAACTCAACGGATTATACAAAATTAGTAATAATTACTTTGTTATATAAAAACAAAACTAAGCTCCAAAATCATGGCATACTATGAATCAACCATCCAATAAGCGATTCGAGTTACCATGTTGTCGCCATGTTGTAACCAGTGCCTCCAATGGTGCAAATAAAACATAGTTAACCTAATTCAGCCAATTTTTTTAGGATTAAGGAGACATACATATCAAGCACATTTTGCTGTACATTGTACATTGTACTGTTAAACGACAATAAATTCTATTATATTTATTATTATTATTATTATTATTATTATTATTATTATTATTATTATTAATAATATTATTTTGTTATTATTATTATTATTATTATTATTATTATTATTATTAATCTAAAGTACGTTATAGACAGACAGATATACATTGTTTTCGTGAATGGCAGTTTCACGAATTGTGGGTGTTACCATTAATAAAGCGAACATCTTTTGTTTCACACATTTCTAGGCCAAAATACACTCCCGAAATTGTGCAAAGTTTTATTTTTGGAGTGATTTTTTTATATTTTTATATTTTGTTTTCCAAGCGAAATCTCGAATTTTGGAAAGTTGAAAAGGACAAAATTTTGTATTTATGTCAGGTACCTTTCAAAATGTGAACCGAAGATTGGAGAAGAGTTTTCCTTATTTTTACATAAAGAAAGTTTTTTTCGAAAACGGCTAAAACGTTTTTCTTTAAATTTTGCCCGTAGGTTTCTTATACCAAGAGCTAAAACTTATTTGAAACACTTTTTCGAAATAATTATCTGAAGTCACCCACTCTGAATACGCGCTCTTTGCAATCTTTGCAATGCGCTCTTCTTGCAACGGAAAATCGTACAAAAACAAAATTTTGTATTTGGGTTAGGTACCTTTTGGGGATGTAACACGAAGATTGGCGACGTCTTTCTCTTATTTTTAAGGAGAGGCTTTTATTTGGGCAGAGGAAGTTATGTGAATTACACATCAGATTTTTTTTATAGGTTGATCCTAATAAATTTCATAAACAAATAATGTAAGTATTTTACGGAACTGTATTATTAATAATCTATTCTTAAATATGCGCACATACCAGTTCAAAATCTAGATTGCCGGAGACTTCGGAGTCAACTGACATTCGAAGTTTATTTTCGTCGAAATTATGACTGCCGCAGCGGGTAGAATTGGTTGCGGCTTGAGTGATATAAAATATCACCGATTGTTGAAGTCTCATTTAAATTAATAAAACTGCAGTGACAAGCATCGGCCGAAATAAACACCCCTCCCCCTAACCATAATAACTTATTGTTCGTATCAACACAGCGGCCAGTTCAGCCGCGTTTTATTACCTTTGCTGACTGCATTTAAAACTAAAAGAAGTTTCAATATGCATGTTGACTTATAGATAGTTGTTAAGCTTATTTAATTGTTATAAATAATATTATTATTTTCTTTAAATTCCCTTGAGCGATTTTTTACTTACAAAGATATATTTTTATTTTGTCACCCCCTCGGGTGATGGCACCCGGGGCGGCCCGCACCCCCTTCCTACGCCCCTGATATAATCATAGTCCTGGATTTACTGAAAGCAGATAGGTTCATTATTCTCACGTTCACTGCAAGCCGATGAAAAGTTTGTTGAAAGTTACTTAAGATCTTGAATATTGGAACAAAACCAAGATAATTATATAACAAAAAAGCAATGAAACTCAAAAGAAGACATAAGCTAAAACGATAAAATGCTCTTTAGGGGATTATTGAAAAGCTACAGCCAAATACAAAAATGAATAAAGACCCTAAAAAGGGGAAAAGGTGCTAGATAATTGCCTCCATTTGCAACTAGAGACAATGTTTCACACTGTTGTTTCTTTCACAGGAGCTCTTATTTGCCCTACAAAGAAAGGTGTGCACCTAAAAATCCTAACCCTGATCATAATACATAGTTTCACAATAGAAATACGTAATTACATCTATTACCGATATACTACTTCACACTGTTAGTTCTTATTTATAACATTTTGTATGTGAGTGAATTTCACAAAACCAATTTTAAAAAAGAGAAAGTAAGACAAACTATTGACTAAGGGAGTGCTGTGTCAGTGACTGCTGTTAGATAGCTTTGAACGTAAAGTGACCAACAATGAGCAAAGGATTGTCTGGTTTGTAAATACAAATATGTTGTCTTCAAGTGGCAGGTCATGGACTTGTTGTAGTTTATGTAAAATGGCAAATGATTTGTTTTGGTCAGAAGAGAAAACTGACAAATTAATTTGTTTCATTAATGAAAATTAAGTTATAGGCGTATTAATCCCAAGCTTCTCGGGATGAAAAGTGGTAGCCTAAATAGCTATATATATGTAAATGCCTACTCAGGGGACACAGCCTTAAAGTAGCACTGACCGTGCGGGCGAGGATGTTTGCATGCTTCGACGATGTTGGGGGCTATGCCGATGGTAGCTTAGCTACTGGTAGGGCCTCCCTTGTCGGACAGGCCCCAACGGAGAAGCCAGACGAATCGTGTCCCACAACGACCCGTCGTACTTGACCTTATCCTAAATTCCTTCACATGATGCGAATCGGCTGCAGGGCTCGCATCACTTAGGGATGGTGGCGGATGAGTCCCTTGTGGACCAACGACAGCGCCTAGGGCCCAGTTAGCTGCGAACGGGTAGGGTGAACTAGTTAGCCATGGTTAAGGCAATCCCTAAGGGTTGGGGCCCCAACAGAAATTCCCTGGTCCTCCAGGTTGGGGGTTGGGTCGCAGGACTGACGCTCCTGCATCTGTAAAATATCAACCTGTCGAGAAGCCCAAAGGAAAAAGCCAGACTGATATTATATGAAGACGAACAGGCAAACGAACAATGGTACATGATATGTTTTTAGCAACCTGGAACATTATAAGTTTATACAGACCCGGTGCCCTCAGGAATTCTCATCACTGAATTTAAGAAGTACAGAGTTGACATTTGTGCATTAGCCTACGGGAGTTCAAATGGAAAGGCAATGACATATTTGACCATGAGGATTACGTAATATGTTACAGTGGAAATACACCTACAGGAGCAAATATCTTCGGTACAGGATTTGCGATATCCAATAAATACAAGAGCAGCATACTGAACTTTACTCCAATAAATGAAAGACTCTGTACACTAAGGTTAAAGGGTAAATATTTCAACTTAACACTAATCTGTGCCCATGCCCCTACGGAAGACAAAGAAGAAATTGAAAAGAATTCATTCTATGATCTCTTAGACCGAACATACAAGAACGATAGTGAACATGATATCAAAATGATTATTGGTGACATGAATGCCAAGGTGGGCAATGACCTGGCAGCCCATAGGATTAGCTCTCATAGTATTCATGATGTCTCAAATGAAAATGGATTAAAATTGGCTGACTTCGCTATAAGTAAGAGCATGGTTATTAGTGGTGTAAGATTCCCTCATAAGAGAATCCATAAAATAACATGGACATCCCCTGATAAGACAGTTAGAAATCAAATTGACCATGTCCTAATTGATGCTCACCATGCTTCTGATGTTGCGGATGTAAGGTCTTACCAGGGTGCTGACTGTGATACACATCACCACCTAGTTAGAGTCAAGTATAGACCAAAGTTAGCCACAGTACATGGAAGCAATGGTCTAGAGAATAAGAAATTTGCAATTGAGTCATTAAAAACTGACCCAGTACTTCAGGAATATAGGACAGCTATACAGGAGGAGTTAGAGAATCAATCACTGCAATCCTCACAAGGAAATGGCGTTGAAGAAAAATGGAAAGTAATCAAAGACAGCATTAAAAAATCGGCAGAAAGTATATTAGGATATAACGAACATAAGAAAAGAAACGGGTGGTTTGATCATGAATGCGAGGAAGCCTTAAAAAGTAGGAATGACCTTCGTGAAGAAAGCAACACACCTATATTTTCAGTTTCTATGAAGTCTAAGGATACCCGAACTATTTGGTGCTACTCTGAGGGTCGCGTCTGAGTAGCGTGATGACGTCATCAAAATGGCGGTCATCAATAACATGTCGCGTTTCACAGAAATGGCCGTAAAGTGAAAACTATTTGTGATAGAGACTTGCGAAAAACGATTTTCAAATCAAAATAAAGTGCTCTACATTATTGTTTCTTACACGTATAGAGCTAAGACGGCATATCCTACCGAAAAATTAAACTTTTTATTGGAAACTGGATAAAAATTGTGCTGTAGAATGAGTTCTCTTGAAATTTCAATAGAAGATGACGCCGTGCCATAAATTACATGCAAACAAAAGTTTTGAAGAGTTTAATAATGATTTTAATAATGATTCTAGAATCATTATTCCCGTTTACCAGAAGTTTCCAATGTCAATAGTTTTAATGCTGTGGTAGTTTTTGTAAAACAAACAACAATCTCCATATTTAAATTTGCTCTTTCCTGAAGAAGGCTACACACCTACATTTTCAGTTTCTATTAAGTCTAAGGATATCCGAATCAGTTGATGCTACTCTGGGAGTCACGCCCTAGTCGCGTGATGACGTCATCAAAATGGTGGACTTCAATAACGTGTCGTGTTTCACAGAAATTAATATAAACCGAAAACTATTTGTGATGGGGACTTTTGGAAAAATGTTTTTTGAAATCGGAATAAACTGCTAATGTAATAATAACTTAATAAAATTTTCTGCTGTTGTGTTTCTGCATGCTACACATTAAAGTTTCGAATTATGATTACACACATGAAACGGATAGAATACAATTAAACTGGTAACACTTAGTCTATCCCTAGACTGCTCGGAGTGTATTTCTGTTTTCTGTCACTTTCTTGCACAGCAACGACAAGAGCAAACAATTGGGGATACTGGAGGCTTTACCATCAAAGTTTCCAATTAACACACTACCCACAAGTACAGTGCAGCCTCTAACCGGGCGTTACAGTGTTACCTGCGAACTACAAGACCTGGAGAGCACAGTGTCAAGTTTATTAGTGGAGCCAACAACCGGATTTCGTTACAGTGTTGCAGTTGTTGATGGAATGGGAGAGCTACACGCACTCGGTAAGCCACCAACAATCAAGAACTGTTCAGAACTTGTCGATCATTTCATAAGTCGTTTAAACAAAAAATACGGATCATACGATGAACTTAATTTGATATTTGACACATATATAAAGGCCTCTCTAAAAAGGACCACAAAAGAACTTCGTCAGGGCCATACTGTGCCAATCCATTACCACATTGAAGCAAAAGCTGGAATACAAACTGTGACAATGATGAAGCTTCTCTCACACGAGAAAACAAAATATGAACTTTCAAGGTTCCTTTCAGAGTATATTCTAGAAAATGCTGCAGCCACGAACTGCAAAGTAGTGGTTGCATGGCGACAAGTTGCACGAGGGACACATATGGATGCCGGCTTCCTTAGCAGTACTCACGAATACAATAATATTGCTTGCGATCCATGCAGCAAATGTTGGTGTTACTGAGCTGAAAATCTACTCTCCTGATACTTATGTCTTTATTTTGGCACTAAATAAATATCGAATACTACCAAAAGACACATGTGTCGTAACTAGCCACGCTAGTAAAAGAAGAAGTGTTCCCCTGTCACTAATCTACGAGGAACTAGGACGACTGCGGTCCGACTCACTTCTAGATTTCCATGCACTTTCAGGAGCAGATGTTACTGGGTTCTTCTCTAGAAAAGAGAAAATATCCTTCTGGAATGCCTTCCTAGCTACTCATTGGTCTGGCAAATCTGGGAAAGACGGAAACTGTGGGCAAGGAAACGTCGGCGGCTGTTGAAAGGTTCATATGTCAAGTGTATGTTCCCAAAACAGAGATAAAGGAAGTTGGTGAAATGACGTGGTGACTTTTTACCCGGGAGCAATCTGAGACCGAGTTACCTCCTCCCACACAAACATAACTTGAACCAGCTATACTTCGGGCTCATCTGCAAGCAATGGAATGTGATCCGCCGGATCCGAATTAGCCGTCACCAGCAGATTTTGGTTGGACTCAAGAGAACAATCTATGGGTCCCAATCATGTGCACCAGCCCATGCTAAAAATGGCCAAAAAAAAAAAAGCAACTCAACGCAATAAATAAGTAAATCGACAGATTTTACATATGAAACTACTTCAGATACACCTAAGTCCTTAATATTCAGAGAATTTGAGGTTTTAAATTTATTTTTGACCACCCAATTACAATAATTTTTTAAAGTAATGAATTGCTAATAGCAATGATGTGCTCGAACTAATCAAATGTGCATGTGTTAAGTCGAGTTGTAATAGCTGCAAATATGTTTGGAGAAAACTGCCGTGCATGTGAGGGCGATCCAGAGAAATGAGAAAACAGTTCGGACAAGTACGAAGAGGCGGAGATCGATGATGATGATGATGATAGTGACTCTGATGAGGATGAATCCCTTTTTTAATAGGGGCAATGAGCAGAAAGTTATTCTGTTGAATACTAAAATGCACTCTCCTATTTGATTTATTACAAGTTTTTGGAAATTTACGTTTATTAAGAAAGTAACAGAAAGCAGAAATACACTCCGAGCAGTCTAGGGATAGGCTAAGTGTTACCAGTTTAATAGTATTCTATCCGTTTCATGTATGTAATCATAATTCAAGACTTTAATGTGTAGCACGCAGAAACACAACAACAGCAAAATTTATTACGTTATTATTACATTAGCAGTTTACTCCGATTTCAAAAAACATTTTTCCACAAGTCCCCATCACAAATAGTTTTCGGTTTATATTAATTTCTGTGAAACACGACACGTTATTGAAGTCCACCATTTTGATGACGTCATCACGTGACTAGGACGCGACTCCCAGAGTAGGATCAAGTGATTCGGGTATCCTTAGACTTAATAGAAACTGAAAATGTAGGTGTGTTGCCTTCTTCAGGAAAGAGCAAATTGA
The DNA here is from genome assembly GCA_964059195.1 of Ectobius pallidus. Taxonomy (NCBI): domain Eukaryota; kingdom Metazoa; phylum Arthropoda; class Insecta; order Blattodea; family Ectobiidae; genus Ectobius; species Ectobius pallidus. The sequence continues at coordinate 148,558,741 of CAXKWD010000003.1, read as the reverse complement.
AATATGGAGATTGTTGTTTGTTTTACAAAAACTACCACAGAATTAAAACTATTGACATTGGAAACTTCTGGTAAACGGGAATAGAGTCATTATTAAACTCTTTAAAAATTTTGTTTGCATTTAATTTATGGCACGGCATCATCCTCTATTGAAATTTCAAGAGAACACATTCTACAGGACCATTTTTTTCCATTTTCCAACAAAAAGTGTAATTTTTCGGTAGAATATTCCGTCTTAGCTCTATACGTGTAAGAGACAATAATGTAGAGCATTTTATTTTGATTTAAAACCGTTTTTCGCAAGTCTCTATCACAAATAGTTTTCACTTTATGGTCATTTCTGTGAAACGCGACATGTTATTGATGTCCACCATTTTGATGACGTCATCACGCGACTCAGACGCGACCCCCAGAGTAGCATCAAGTGGTTCGGGTATCCTTAGACTTCATAGAAACTGAAAATATAGGTGTGTTGCTTTCTTCACGAAGGAGCCCACTGGATGTGATTTTCTTACATAAGGTACCCTACTATTAGACAAAAAATGCTACAGAGAAATATTCGACTTAATAAATCTAACTACAGTATAGTGAAGCAAGAAGTAAAGTAAAATCCCTCTTCCGAGGGGAAAAAAGGGAATATGAAGAGAAAGAAATCCAAGAAATGCAAGAAAGATTTAACAGAAATGATAGCAAAAAGTTCTTTGAGTCTATACGTAAAATTAAAGACGGATTTCAGCCTAAATCCACAATTTGCCAAGACAAAAACGGTAATTTAATCGGGGGGAAAAAGAAATTATGGAAAGGTGGGTTGAATATTTTAATGAACTTTTAAACAAACAAACAATTGGCAACACGCAGAATGAAGCAGTGTACTACGGACCGGAAGTATATGTACTCGTACAACCACCTAAAATTACAGATGTTTACGACATAATCAAGTATATTTCACTGCCCCAAGTATATTTCACTGTAGACTGCATTTTCTTCAGTAAGTGTTGACTTGTTCCACGTTTGTGTTGTGGGAGTGTATTGCAAATAAATATTGCACCATCTTTGAATACTTTTTTATTTCTCAAAATATTTTGTCCGCTTCTGGTGTACTTGTCTTAAGTCCCAGAAATGGCAGAAACAGTAATAAATGACTCTTGCAAAGCAGTAGATTAGCAATGTTGTCATACAAATTGAAATTTGAAGGACATAAAGAGTATATATAGGCCTATATTCTTAATATTTGGAGTATTAATTATAGGTCCAAGAGAAAAGTGATGAGATGCAGCAATAATGCCATAAGCAACATGAAAAACATTAAACTCTGAAATGACAAAATACAGGAGGTGAATGAATTCTGCTACTTGGGGAGCAAAATTACTCAAGATGGACGAAGCAAAGAAGATGTGAAAAGCAGGATATTACAAGCAAAAAGGGCTTTCATTAACAAGAAAAGTCTATTGGTGTCAAATATTGACCTAAAAGTCAGAAAAAATTTCTAAAGTTATATGTTTGGAGCATAGCCCTCTATTGCAGTGAGACGTGGACTTTAGGAAAAAGTGAAAGGCATAAAATAGAAGCTTTTGAGATGTGGTGCTATAGACGAATTTTAAAAATCAGGTGGACTGACAGAATATCTAACGAATAGGTCTTAGAAAGATAGAGCAAAGAAGTCTATGGACGACACTCATTAGAAGAAGGGCCAGACTAGTGGGGCATATTATGAGGCATCCAGGCTTGGTCAACACTATATTAGAAGGAACAATAGAGGGGAAAAATTATAAGGGAAGACCACGATTAGAATATGCAAAACAGATTATTGGCGATTTTGGTTGTAAAAAATATGTAGACATGAAGAGACTGGCTCAAGATAGGAAGAATTAGAGAATTGCATCAAACCAGTTGTAAAACTGATGACTACAGAGAGAGAATTATAGGTCATTATAACGAAATAAATCTAAATACATTTTTTAATTTGATGGAAATACAGTTATTTGATTGGAAGTAAACTATTGACAGTAAAATTATATTTTGAACTGACTTTAATATTTATTATCAATTTGATAATATAATTAGAGATTATGTTATTACTCACTTTTAATGAGACGGTTGAGCTTGTTGCCTCTTCCTGGTTATCTGGCTCAATATTAGTCAAATTTAGTCGAAGATCAGCACACACATTAAGTCGAAGATCAGCAGACACATTAAGTCGGTTTCTGCATTTTGTTTTCAGTTGAACGAGCGATGAAAATCCTTTCGCACAAAGATAGGTTGTTGAAAACTGCATGACGATTTTCAATGCTTCTTCAGATAATTCTGGAAATTCACTTCTCACTGAAGATGAGATCCAGAATCGAGACAAACTAAGATTACAGAATTGGATTTTAAGCCCACTATCACTTGATAGTTCAAATAATTGTTCTTTCTTCGATAATGAGAGATCATTATCCTGACTGTAAGCCTGAAATGGATCGCGTATCCACAGAAGTTTATCATAAAAGTTATGTGGAAAATATGTTTTACAGTTTCAAGGTGGTTACAAATTCTTTCAACAAACTCTGACTCGATAGAAATATAGGTCTAAATTTCCATTAAAAATTATTCCAATGTTGGAAAAGGTGAAAATGGGTTATTTTTTATTTAAGTAATCTATAGTCCAAGTTTTTTCTCTAACGCCTTTATTTTGCCGTAAGCATCAAGAACAGTGAAAGACTTTCCCTGAAGGGAGAGATTTAGTTCATTTAATTTAGAAAAAAAAGTCTGAAGGATAGGATAATGCCATTAACCATGCAATGAGTGATGCAAAATCAGAATTATGTTCACTTACAAATAATAAAACTTCATGTCTTAATTGGAATAACAATTTAGTGTTTTTAAGCGTCGCTGAAAAAACTCAATTGGTTTGTTTTTTACATCACAATGCTTTGTTTCTAAATGTCGTCGGAGTTTTGCAGGTTTCATACACTCGTTCGACAACACTTCATAACAGCAAACGTACTGTGCTTTCTGTTCACTTTCATCACCGCACAAAGTAAATCCTAATTCCAAATACGAAGTATCTTATTTCCTATTGTACTTTTTCTTCGAACTGCTTACTTCAACTTTCATAGCAGAGTCACATTTACTCGCCATAACAACTCTCATTTCACAGTTAGAAATAGTTTCGCTTGCATCACTTGCTTTTCTTTCCAAAGTCCCTGTTCTAAGCCACTTGTCCATTGTTAAAACACTTTTCGAAAGGTATTAAAACCAGAGTTCACCGACTGCAAACTTTCCACAAATATAACTTAGCACGTCTGAAGACCTACTGAGGAACCAGGATTGCCAGTCAAGATTGAAGACGCCACATTGTCACAAAATTTAAAAAATATTTAATTTGATTGGTTGACCTAAATGTGAGAATCTGGAAATTCATACGTGACAATTTTTGTGAGAACGGGGTTAAAATCTCATAAGTTTATTACTCGAAAGATCATAAACATTAGCATACTCTGAAAGAGTACTACCGTGCCATAGCAACGAAGGGCGCCCGTATGATATTTTCTAGAGGGGGTCAATTTTTTGTCGCTTTAACTTCTTGGGTCGCTTTGTAACATTATATTAATATAAGTGCAACAATGACATAGCCAGAAAATAATTTCGGGAGGGTCGAAAGTGCCGTGGGGTTTGGTGGTATGGAATCCCCCCAAGAAAGGAGGAAACTAACGAAAATCAAATTTTGTGCTATTTTTGCACTGAAAAACTAGTTAGCAAATTTGTTTACCATACCTTAAGACATGCCAACTCAAACAATTAATCATTACCTAAGTTCGGAGTCCAACCTCGGAAAATTTTTTCAATATTGAATTATGAAAATCACATTTAAGACATGCCAAGGTAAACAAAGAAATCATTACCTAAGTTGGGACATTGACCTAATGAAAATCACATTTTACGATATTTTAGCACTGAAAAACTAGTTAGCAAATTTGTTTACCATATTCTAAGACATGTCAACATAACAATAAATCGTTACCTAAGAAAAGTTTATAAGAAAAGTTTAAATAACACATGGAACAATGGAACTAATAGCCTACTGATTATGTTATGAAAACAAAATAATTGCTATATCATATTTGACACACCAACAAAACTTGTTTAATTTAATAATTTTTTTAATACAAAAAAAGAATTTTAGGTTTTGAGCTTTACGGACCCGGACCCCTTGGACCACCTTTCCTAATCCACTGTGGATTCTGCTACCATGTTGTCGATTTGGTAAAACTTCTGCAAACTTTTTATGTCTCTACTGACTTATAAATAATTGTCCTGACTACAGAAAGAAAAAAGAAAAACACCTGACAATAATTATTAATATACATGTTTTCCTTTCCCTGAGAGCTGGAGGGGGGGGGGGCCGCGGCCCCCCTTTTGCCTCCGGGTATGGGCGCCCATGATAGCAACTGCACGTGCTTAACACAGGGTTACCGGTATCAGACACTCGGGCACCTCCAACAATAAAACCCTTGTTTAGAGAGCGACTCTAATAACAAATTCCGACAAAGTCTTATTTTTCAGGGTTTTGAATGAAAGAGGGAACCATAGACGTCAGTGCATCAGGGATTTCAACCTGCGGTTCGTAACTACAAAAGTAAGGAAACTTGCAATAGGACCTGTAGTTTGGAAGATTTTAAAAACCTTGACATCTAGTGTCCATTTTATGTGAAAAATATTAACTTCTTTACTTTCCACTTGCTTTATGATATTTTTAAATTATGTCTGCGGACACCATCTGCACCATCTTCTCAGACCACGTGGTCCGCGGACCATAGGTTGAGAAACGCTGTAAGAGGCCGTGAAAGAGCGCGTATTTAGTTGTTCACTAGGCAAGACAAAGCTTCTACAAACAATGAGTGAAGAGAGGGTAGAACCCACCGGTAGACCCGGTTAAAAACCTTGACATCTAGTGTCCATTTTATGTGAAAAATATTCACTTCTTTACTTTACACTTGCTTTATGATATTTTAAAATTATGCCTGCGGACACCATCTGCACCATCTTCTTAGACCACGTGGTCCGCGGACCATAGGTTGAGAAACGCTGTAAGAGGCCGTGAAAGAGCGCGTATTTAGTTGTTCACTAGGCAAGACAAAGCTTCTACAAACAATGGGTAAAGAGTGGGTAGAACCCACCGGTAGACCCGGTTTTGAGAAAATAGCAAAAAACGAAATTTTCTTCATGTAAAGCCTCCCTAAATATAAGAGAAAGTTGTCGCCGATCTTCGTGTCACATCCTCAGAAGGTACCTAACCCAAATACAAAATTTTGTTTTCGTACAATTTTCCGTTACAAGAGGCCGTATTGAAAAGAGCGCATATTCAAAGTGGGTGGCTTATAACTACCCTTCAAGAATTTTTCCTAAAAAGTTTTAAATAAAAGTTTTAGCTCTCAGTATATGCAACTATTGTGCAAATTTAAAGAAAATAGTTAGAGCCGTTTTCAAGAAAATTGCGAAAAACGAAATTTTTTTTATGTAAAGTCCCCTTAAAAATAAGAGAAACTTGTCGCCATCCTCGGTTCACATCTTCAGGAGGTACCTGACCCAAATACGAAATTTTGTTTTCATACGATTTTATGTTTTGGAGCTAGGTTGTTCACAGACATCCACATAGACACACAGATACACAGACACACACAGACATGTTTCCAAAAACAGAAACCTAAAATAAAAAAAACCATGGAAAACGATAACATCTTGCCAGAAATGATGAAGAATCTGGGGAAAAGAGCTAACAAGATATGGAATACCACCAAAAACATTCCCTCAGACTGGATAAAAGCAACAATAATACCAATACACAAAAAAGGAAAACCGGAAGAGCTACTTTCATCATATCACCCAATTGCATTAACATCCATTATAGTAAAAGTCCAAGAAGACATGATAAGAAAGATTAGCACGGTACCTAGAAACATACCAGATCATCACACCTGACCAAGCAGGATTCAGAGCTAACAGATCAACTGCTCAACAAACCACGAGACTCACCAACGAAATCAAAGCAGCTTTCAATAGGCAAGAAAGTGTTCTAGCAGTATTTATAGACTACAAAGGAGCATTTGACACAATCTGGAGGTCGAAGTTAATAAAGAAACTGAAAAAATTAATGTAACAGGCAAAATGTTAAGCTGGCTCAAAACATTCTTAGCACAGAGAATGATCACAACAAGATACAATGATCTAACCTCTAAATTCAAGCAAACAAAAGTAGGCCTCCCCAAGGCTAAAAAATAGGCCCAACCCTACTTAACATGTATATTAATTATCTACCTAAATGCCTACCTAACAACGTCAAATGCTGCATGTTTGCTGATGACATAGTCATATGGACGTCAGCCAAAAACAACAAACAACAAAAGAAAATCCTCAACAACAATATTGCCACTGCTCTACACTCCATAGAAAAATGGGCAAAACACAACAATATGGAAATAAACACACAAAAAACAGACTGCCAACTCTTCACAATGCAGCACAAACAACACAGATTCGACCTAAGAACCAATAACAACCAATTACAACAAAGCGAGACCACAAAATACCTAGGAATCTCATTAGACAATAAACTACAATAGGCCAAACATATAGAAGACAAAGTAGAAAAAGCAAACCTAAGACAACTACTCCTGAAAAGGCTGGCAGGAGCAAAATGGGGAAGCTCTCAGGACACGCTCAAACAAAACTTATAAAGCATACATCAAACTAATAATAACTTCCGGTAGTGAAGTAATAATCACAGCAACCAAAACCCAACTCACAAACTAGATAACATACAGAGCAAATCATTAAGGCTCATAACAGGAGGAGTAAAAACAACCCCCATCAAAGCACTAAAGATCTATAGCAATAATCCCCCATACCAGAAGAAATACAAAAACAAGCAGCCTATACCTATTTCCAAGTAGAATCACTGGAAGACCAAACACAGACCAAAGATATCGATACAACTACTAAAATCACAATAAGGCCCTGTAAATGAAGTAATCAATTACCTAAAAGATCTCAATGTAACACTAGAAGTAGAAGCATCAATGCATCCAACAAACCTGCTACGTTACCAAGAATATAATATAGATTTAAGTCTGAAAGAAAATGTTAGCAAAAAAGAAGATCCAAAAGAAAAACTGAAAGAAATCACCTTGGAAACAATAAACATTAGATACCCACCAGAAGAATGGCTGAGAATATACACAGGAAGCAACAGGGGCAGGTGCAGGAGTATACTCAGAACTATTTAGCCACTATATATCAGTGGGCCAAAACCAGACCGCATACGAAGGTGAACTCCAAGCTCATTTACCGGCCAAGGGCATTCACAAAAGCAGTTCTTTTAGTAGACTCAAAAGCAGCAATAGAAGCAATCACATCCAACTCAAAACCTCAGTCAAAAACTACAAATGAAATAAGAAAACACTTGGAGTACTGAACAGCTTACATAAAACTATCAGCTTTCAATGGATACCTTCACATGTGGGAATCCATGGGAACGAAATTGCTGACCTTCTGGCAAAAAAGATAACCAATCTTCATCAAAAAACCAAAACCACTACAAAAAATGAAGCTAAAAGAATCCTCCAACGAAAATGGAGACATAAATATGAAAGTTCCTGTACCGAGGCTATGAAGGTAAAAACATGAGACAACGTACAAAAAACTGGACAGTCATCAGCAAAAAACAGAGAGAGGAGGCAGTAGCGCTGTTTCGGCCAGACACTGACATGACTGCTTGGCCCAACATCTCCACACAATAGGAATCCTCAACTCAGTCAGCTGCACACTCTGCAAAAGCATGGACTCCATGAATAGGCACCACCTCCTACTCTGCAACAAACTGGACAAGTCCAAAGAAGAGAGAAACCTAATCTCGCATCTCTACTGGGACGCCAGATTCCAAATGGGCTAGAAGAAGAAGAAGAAGACCTAACTTATAGAGTTATAGGGCATAGACCAAAACCAGAAACACGATTCAGGAGGGGGAACCAAGTGCGGGTGCTCTAGAGCAATTTAAAATATGCACACTTGCCTTATGGAATGCAGCTTATAACTAGTCTCCTTACCAAGATCCTGGTGTCTGAATGTTAATGATGTGTACTTTCAACCTCGGTTCTTCCTGGCTTCTACTGCAACCACTTTTCTTATCACTACGTTTTCTAGATCGACACCATAATTATTACGGTGTAATCCCAGTGTAGGGTACCCCAGCTCGTGATGCACAAGTTTTCACGCATGACGTGATGTTTTTTGTTTTGTTTTTAAGCTTAGCAGGGTGATTAAGTATGATTCTTCTACATTGCTTACCAATATTATATCTCCCGCGTGCATTGTTGTGTTTAGTGACAGGTTCTGTTAGGTTATGAACAGTGATATTATTTTAGTATCGCATGCTGAATTTTCCCGTTCGTAAATATGCCATATTACATCTTCCGCGTGCATTGTGGTGTTTAGTGACAGGATCTGTTAGGTTATAAACAGTGATATTAGTTTAGTAGGGCATACTGAATTCTCCAGTTTCGAGAATGTGCCATACTAGTTTATCTCCTGTAAGGTCAACCTGTTTACCCAGAATTCTAGGTGCTCTGGCTGTGCGACTAACACTTCTAGCGTTCAATCACGAGTTCCTTCATCATACGGTGATGGAAATATCGCTACTTTTCGCTAGATCGTGTTGTAAAAGAAAATGCATCATTTAGAGCGGGAAGGTTGTACCAAATCATTTGTCAAGACCAACGAGATAGATCTCGGTTTTGTAATTGGGTTACCCTACAGTAGGATTTTACCCATATTACTTTCACTCTCAAAAATCTAAGAAATGGTACAAAGTAGCTCGAACACCGGAAGAAAAATATAAACAGATTGAGGTTGTAGCTGGTTATAGGCAGCATGGAACAAGAATGGATTCAATTCATTAGCCTAGCCGTCCACTGGAACCGTGAATGGCCGAATGATCGTTATGCCTCTTGACCACGATACGAACGTTCGCCATCTGCCGGTTCGGTGAATTTGCCGGGCTTACAGTGGCCCATTTTTTATATACACCTATGTCCAAAGGGATGGCAGTTTTGCCGTGCCCTCTAGTGGACATAGACGTATAATGGTGTAATGTACGCCTTTGTTGTTGTTGTTGTTGTTATAAATGTGAGTTTGCTGTAAGAGGACTATAACAATAATTTTCTTTTCATTTCTTTGCCCTAACTGACTGTCATTATGTATTTATAGGCCTTCTATTTATATATTTTTCTTGTAATATTTCGTAGTAAAGTTCTTTATTATTTGCACAGCTGGCAATCCTATGTGTTGACATATGTTCATTAATTTAGAAGCTAAATTAGCGGTATAAATTGTTTATAATTATAATTCTGTTCCGGCAATTTAGCTGTATTATCAAGAAAAACTATTAGTTTGGAATGGGCAATAATCTTTCGAGAGAAAGGTTCGATTTTGTTGACAGGTTCTTTTCTGTAGTGAGTTTGAAACAGTTTATGACACTCAGCAAACTGCATCTATTGGTCATGCAAAGGTGTAATTGCAAGCAATTTTTCTGCTGTAAGATCACATTACTAACGTCAAAATGCTGCAATCCATATAGGGTTAATAAATGTCCTTTCTTTTTCGCCCAACATTTCTTCCTTTTCTGCTCTCAAAAAATGAGTTTGAGTGGATTAAAAAATGGAAACTTCAGGTTTTAAAAGAAAAATTGTGCCCTACAATATATTAAAATATAATGGGATCCTTTAAAATATATGTAACATAAATAATTTCTTGAACAAACTTGTGTAGAAATCAAAGAGATAAAGGAAGTATTTAAACAAGGTTTTTGATGGTTTTGTGTTCGAAGGCAAGGCTTACAAATTTGGCTTTAGGTGGGAAGTATTGTAGACGCACTTGTGCCAGTTATTGGATGCTGAGCATTCATTTTGAATACAAGATATGCCATTTTGACTTTATTGGAGTACTGGAAGCAGTACTGAACAAATGTAAATGTTATTTTAATGATATGCAGAATAAGTCTTCCTGTTTTCGAGCAGAAGGCTTAGTTTAGAGCACAATCTAAAGTGCCTGTTAGTGTCAAACATGACATGTTAACTCACTGATGAAACAGTAAAAATATTTACCAGATTAAATGTTTTAAACATTTTGCGAAAATGCCAGACGGAGCTGCTCCTGGCTCAACTGTCATTATGTCTATCTTGAGCAGGATGTCGGACCTGTTTTGGCTCATGCACAATGAAAAATATTTCTTCCTGCCCCAACTGTTGCTAACATAGATAAGTTTTTGCAAACACTTTTTACGAGGGTAAGCCAATAAGTATCCGCAACAACAATACAAAACTTTCAATTACCTCATTTAATGTGCAACAGCGCAACACTAAGTGGAGTAATAACAGTCAAACATTCCAAAAGTGGAGGTAAATGAACAACATGTCGATGTGCGCGAGCACAAAGCGGTACAGCCAACCTACAAAGGATTAAACAGAAGTGCAGATACTTATTGACTTACTCTCGTGGTGTAATGAAGTTAACTTAACGTATTTTAAGAGGCCCAGTCTGAGAATGCATCTACCTTCCGACATTATTGGGTTTATGATTTTAGGAGGATGGGGTAACTTTCAGCGGTGACACTGCCTTGGAGAGTAAGTTCAAAAATTCACACACGGTCCGGAGACCACGTCTAGGTACCTTTAACTGAATTTGGTAGCAACAACTAGAAAGCTATAAGCAAATCATCACTTATGAGACAAGTAGCTGAATTTCAATCTTAGCAAGATATAACAGATTCCTTCTACGTTACATTCTATATAACATTAATCATTTTATTCCTTTGCTTCCTTCAGATAATATTCCTATTATAGTTCAGGCCATTACGAAATAGTTTCACGACGCTAAAACATATTTGAGCTTTAATTTAATATAAAGTGTGGTAATATATTTTTCCTTGTGTTATAAGTGAAAGGCAGGTAAAATATTTTGCTCGTCAAGTTATAAATTACCACTCATAGGTTTTAAAAGCAACTTGTTCCTTTGTTAGATACAATTTACATTTGCCACACTGATTCCTGTTGTTGTTTAATTTTCCATAGAGCATTAATATGGGCTACTGTAATAAGGTATCATCACTCTTTTATATAACATGGATCTGCTACACTTGGAATTTAAAGTTATTTTTACTTCCAAGTTTACTATAACTTCCTATTGTAAGCATTTCCTTTCTTCAATGAAATACACTAATACACTAATGATCCTGTTAAATAAAAACAATCCATTGAACCACACATTTTAGCCATGTTTCAACTCGTCACATTATTCGTTAGGTATCAGTAGACCTACTAAATTCAAACCACAAGACTATCTGCTATACTATTTTTATGAAAGTGAAATGAAAGTCATTATTTTCAGGAATAAAAACTTATATTTCCTTTGTCGCCAGCCTATGACGCACAACTCTCATTTTACTTACGTGTCAGGAACTTGTAAGCGTTTAGCCACTCAGAGACGAAGCCAATCACCCTAGTTCTCTCGTTGGTATAAATTGTGATGGTACAGTTGGTATTTTCAGGGAAATCATCTCCTTGGATATCTTTAGTAGTAGCAGGATCAGCAGGGTAACGGGGAGGAGGGAAGTAGAGGTTGCGAGGGGTAGTGTTCAGGCCAGACTTCCCTACAAACAAAACCAATCCAATTCATAAAATTAAATCAAATGTTTACAGGGTGCTTGCTGTTAAAATAAAAACCAAAATTAGGTGCTAATTCCACTACCTACATGCAGTGATAAGCCACCACCTCAAAGTTTATATAATATGAGAATTTCTATAATCGGGGCATCCACCACTTAGCATAAGGGACAACATAAATCAGACACATTAACTTATGATGAAAAGTTATGAAGAGCATTAAGAATTATATTTTAAGGGATTAGCTGAATATACAACAGTCTGAGAGAATGTAACTTACATAGCATGCTTTGGATTTATTTATAGTTTATTTGATTAATATTACAAATCCTCTTTTCAGTAATATAGGCTAAAAAGCGTATAACATATTATCTACAACATTCCCCTACATTAATAATATAAATGAATACTTCCTACTTTTGATTTTCTTCTCTCTAGTTCTTTCAGAATTCAAAATGTCACCTTAATGGAATATTTCTTTTTTAACCACTAAATCACGTCCAATATTACTTCAAATGTTCCTTTTTTAATTATTACGCTCAATGATACTTCTGATGTTACAGGCAATCTTTCTATAAATATAGTTTACTGAAATCTATATTTAAATAGTTTCAATTCACAATACCATGTAGATTTTTCAAACTCTTCAAGATGTCCTTGAATGAATTGTGCTTCAAACTATTGCAAGTTGCTATCCATAAACAAGATTACTGTGAATAAGAATAATTTCTATATAATTTATTCAGTTATTAGGTTTTCTTGGATGAGAAGGTACTGAAATAGAAAAAAACGTAAACCTTCAAACAGTCAACAATGGAAATAAATGGTGCAAAATATGTTGCACAAATTTTCTTGCATATAGGTATTAAAAGCTAGCACAGAAAAAGTAAAGTTTTTAATACATTTTTATAACACTAACAGGTATCTAGAACGGAAGACATCAGGGCCGATCTTTATGTACAATGCTTTTTCCGTGAAATAATAACGATAATAATAATAATAATAATAATAATAATAATAAAAGCGGAGAGTGGGTATTTTGAGTGGGTGTACACATCAGTAAAATTTTCTTTGTCTAAGTACATCATGCAATTGGCAAAATTTATTACCTGCCCATAACGAAGAATGTCACACAAGAAAAGTTTAATTATTTTGAGAACCCTACATTCCACAATAAATATCTCTGAAATAGGTAGGCTACTGGGAAATCATCTGACATGACCAAGATCGCCAACTTTTAAAAAAGTATATGAACTTGTGTTTTACCGGTATATTTTTAATTTTTATATCCAGTGGTAATATAATTAAGTGGTCACATTATATGACTCGAGCTTCTATTGATATGAACATTATTCTACAACGTTCCGCTATGGCTGCCGCCTCCGCTTCGCGTGCTTAACTATGTGAATCGTATTATGCATTATTCAGATATCTGTACAATATTTGTTACTTAAGAACGTGAGTTGTAGAATTAATTTTAACGTAACACCTCCCATTATGGTAGAAGCCGCAGTCAATATAACAGTGCAGTATAACAGTGAGCTGCATTGTCGGCATGGCGAACGAATAATGGTGTTGGCAGCATCGCACGATCGTTCGTAGACAACCGACAGACCGCATAACCTCACGTAGCAGCAATTGGAACAGTATGGTTATTATTATTCATTATTATTATTATTATTACTTAGGTTACATTGCACGCTTTAACTGCATATAGGTCATATCACATGTTTAGAATGCTTGCGTGAACCAGTAGTCTATGGTAACATCTCATTCGCGTGCATCTGTTTCTATTATTCAGTGGTGTCTTCTTTTCTGATATTCAGTTTAAACGATTATAGGGCAAGGGCCTCCTATCGAATAGGGAAAGCTCATTTACACTAACGTGGTGAGCTACTCCACGTTAGGTGTTGTTCATACATAATGACACCTTTTACCGATTGTGTTGTGGTACTCTATTTAGTCACTCTTGGGTAGGAACACTGTCACCTATTCACTGACCTGTCACTGTCAGGTATTCACTATCTAGTCACTATATAGATGTGCCTCTAGGGATTTCTAGATGTTTCTTCCTCTCGCTACTCGTGACCACTGCTTCCCTGCTTGCTCTCTGAAGAGGTCTGTCCATCTCTGACTCGGCCTTCCTGGTAGTCGTCCTACATGGGGGTCCCACATGGTGGCCTTGTAAGTCCATCTATTGTCCTGTAGTCTCGCCACGTGGCCCCCCCATTTCCATTTCAGTCTTGTGGCTAATTTTGACACGTCTTTTGCCTGTGCTAGCTGGTTTAATGTTTTTGTTTGGGATTCTGTCCTTCAGTGATACCCCCAAGATTTTGCGTTGCATCTTTCTTTGGCATACTTGTATTTTGTTCGTCAGTCTTGCTGTTAGTGACCATGTCTGACACCCATACAGTAATACAGGGTAGACGCAGGTTTCTAGCGCATGGAATTTAATTCGTCTGCTTAGCGTTTTGTCTAAGAGTATGAACTTAAGACCCCAAAATGCCTTCCAGGTAAGAGAGATCCTCCTTTGTATTTCTTTCTCCATTTTGTCCTGAAAGAAGATTTGTTGCCCCAGGAATGTATACTCGATTACATATGTGATATATTGATATTGGCGCTGCCGGTCCGTTAGACATTAACTGCGTTTTTAATTTGTTCAGTGAGAGTCCTGCAGTTTTGCTGTGTTCATATAGCTGGTCTAACATTGTTTGCAGCTCCCCGGGCGATTTGGCGAATAGAACAACATCGTCCGCAAATCTTAGATTCGTCAGTCTACATCCATCGAGGTTTATTCCCGAGTTTCTGTTGTACTTCATTTTCCGGAATATATCTTCCATTACACATGTAAATAGTTTGGGAGAGATTGGATCGCCTTGGCGAACTCCCCTTTCTAGGCGGAACGCTGGACCTTCTATTTCTGTTCTCACCTTAGCCCAACCTTGGCTGTAGATTTTATGCAGGATTCGGACGTACTTCGTATCTATGCCTTGAGCTGCCAGTGCCTGTATTATACTTGAGTGCTCAACTGAATCAAAAGCCTTACTGTAGTCTACAAAGGCAAGGTACAAAGTCAGGTGGAATTCCTCTGCTTTTTCTATAAGCTGATTAATAGTTTGTAAGTGGTCTATTTTGCTAAATCCTCTGCGGAATCCAGCTTGTTCTGGTGGTTGGTTCTCATCCAGAATATTCGTCAATCTTCTTGTTAGAATTTTAGTGAAAAGCTTGTACATGTTTGACATCAAACTTATGGGCCTGTAGTTAGTTATGTCGTCTCTGCTACCGTTTTTGTGTAGAAGAACTATTGTGCTTGTGTTCTATTGCTCTGGGATATCCTCTGTTTCTAGGATTTTGTTGAAGAATTTGCAGATTATTGGCGTTAGATGACTTTCAGCTAGTTTCAGTACTTCGTTGTGTATCCCATCCTTTCCTGGCGTTTTCCCATTCTTTAGTTCGGCAATGGCAGTTCTGACTTCGCCGGGTATGATGGGTGGGGGTTGTGTGGTTGTCGGGTTGGGTGTTTGGTTCCTCGCTTGGTTGGGAATGGAGGTTGTATAAAGAAGTTTATAAAAGTCTGTAACTGCATTAAGTATGTCCCTTCTCGATGTCATTTTCTTCCCCGCTGGGCTTTTTGTTCCTAGCATCCATTGATTTCCTTTGTTCAGATTTTTCTTGGCTTTCCTTACTGATTTTGTCGAATCAAGGATTTGCTTTGCTTTTGCTGAGCGGTAATTGCGGATGTCCTTTCTTATTTCCCTTTTGGTTAGCTTATCCAGCTCAGCATACTCCACCCTGTTGTGATTTGAGCGGTCCCGGGTTTGCTGTAGCGTTCAGTTAGGTTTATGGTGTCCAGGCTTAGTTTGTTGCTGTTTTTGATACTACTGTTCTCCTTATACGCCTCTTTGCTTGCTTGCTTTATGCAATGTTCTAGTACATTATATAGTCCCTGAGCTCCTGTTTCTGAATTGAGATTGGTCTGTTGTACTTGCTCCTATAGTTTATGATGGAACTTCTTTATATCAAGGTTTTCTATGTTCTGACCATATTGTTTCGCCTTAAATGGTCTTCTCTTTTTCACTGACACTTTTGCCTTTACCATCCTGTGATTTGTACTAAATTTTAAGTTGTTTACTACTTGGATATCTCTTACATCTCCTATTCTGTCGCATATTATATAATCTATCTCGTTATTTGTCATACCATCTGGCGCACGCCATATCAATTTCGTCTGTGGTGATTTGCGAAAGAAGGTTTTAGCTATTCTAGTCTATGTTCTTGTGGAAATTGAACCAGCCTGTCTCCTCTCTTGTTTCTAATCCAGAAGCCATGTGGCCCGACCGGTTCTTCTTCATCATGACTGCGCGTTCCCACTTTGCTATTTAGATCGCCAATTATGAAGTTCCTCTGTGATTTATGTTGATTTAATGCCATTTCTAAGTTGTAGAATTCTTCTAAATCCTCGTCGCTACTGGCCTCTGTTGGTGCTTATACTTGTATGACTGTTATTGTACAGTGCTTCATTTGTAGTTTTAAGACTGCAATTCTCTCCGAAACTCCGGTTATTTCTTGCACCATTGGCTTTATATCTTTTTTTATTATGAATCCTACCCCGTTTTGGCCGGGGGTTGTGCCGATATAGTAGAATAGGTCCCCATTTTCCTTTTCAATTATGGCTTCCCCCATTTTTCTGACTTTACATAGGCCTAAAACGTCAAATGTGATTGATTTTAGTGCGTGTTCCAATTCTTCTTCCCTTTCGTCAGTTCTGAGTGTTGCTAATGTGATTTCGTTTCCATGCTTCGGTTTCTTTTCGGGGTGTGTGTTTTCGATCTCGTTTATGTGTTTTGTGGGTGTAGCAGGTCCCGCCAGTTTACCCATTGGTTGTCGATAAGCAGTTTTTGGTAGCCTTTTCACCATGTTGCCTTTTTTATTTTTCCCTTTCTTATTTTGCCCTCAATCTGAGAGATTGTTGTATTGCTCTTTCTTTTCTTGTTAAATCGGCGTCAATATAGCATTCTTCACCTCTGAGTTTGTTCTTGTAATTTACATTTAAGAATTCTTTATTTCGATTTTATCTTGAAACCTATTAATTGTATAAAGAAATGTGTTTAACAAAAAATGTTCATTTTAATTTTCTCTACAACTTTACTGTGGTAGGTTTTCATGTAATGGAGGTAATCTAGAATTATTGAAAATGGATACGAGTAAAGTACCCCAAGTAAATTTTGTAGAGAAACGGATATAGCCATTTTATTAGTCATAGATAAGAGTTTCAAATTTAATGTTTTTATAAAAATCGTTAGAGCCAATTTTTAAAAAATCACATTTTAAAAAAAGTTTTCATTGAAAGTCCCTTTAATATTTAACTTATAAAACCCAAATTCTGGGTGGTTCGATAACATTTCGAAAAAGTCCTTGATTTAAAAAATGAAGTAAATACAATGAACCGTTTACCCGCTGTGCTTGTCCACAGACGGACAGACAGACAGACGGCAGACAGACAGACCCAATATAATGTCTAAAAGATGATATTTTAAACACTGCTGGAGGTTCAGACAGTAATAAAATAAGAAAATTAATACAGAAAACCAATAAATTCTTCTAAATTGTACTTAAGAGTACCTTAAGAAGGGAATCATTTATAAACATAATGAAGCAGCAAGACACAATTTATAAAGTATTTACATGTTATAGATTGTGATTTTCAAATTGAGGATTGAATAATGTTTGTATATTATACTCTCCTTTTGGCTGGAGAAAGGTAAACACTATTTATGTTTACTCCATATCTTCTGTAACCTGATAAGTCATGCCTTTACCTTAAATTTATAAGAATTACTTTTATCATAGCTTAACTTTGGTTCAAATATTTTCTTGCCAATCTATCTTTCTGTACAGGTATTCAATGATATGATCCATTTTCTCAATACTGGTAAAGGCAAATTATGGTAAATTCTCTTTAATTCTTTTGCTGTATATTATTTAATAATAGTTAGAGGCACCTATTTTTCGCAAAGCACGAAATGAGAATTCTTTTTATGAAAAATCACATAACCGATTGGCATATATATGTAGAAAACAAGAATATATTTGCAATTTTCAAATGAAGCCAGGACGCATCAATTAAAATTAATGTTTGCTGCAACTTTTATTCCTTAAAAAACCTAACAAAAGCAGCAAATTGTGGACAGAATTAAATAGAAATAGCGAAAAATGTACTGAAATGATTATAACAATTTACGAAATCGGGCAAAAATTTTCACAAAAACTAACGCCACTAAAAATAGGAACCGGTATCTTAAATTCTTTACTTTTATAATCATTTTTTGAAGTATTAGATCAACTTGTTATCTATTTATTATATTACACCATTGCTCATACTATTTTTTGGTATGCAACATTTGAACTGGGGACTTCAAGGTCTTTCAACTGCACTTGATGGACATTATCAGCGACTGTGTCTCTTGTTGCCAAAGCCGCGATGAGATCTTTTTGTATGATTTAGACCCTTGTTGTCAACGGTGTGGTTAGGATAATTAGTCTGTACAATTTGATCTGTACAAAAATATCTTCCTAACCACAATGCTGGCAACAAGTAACTGATGATGCAGTTGAAAACACTTCAAGATAAGTTGGTACATAGTGAGCATCACTATAATTTAACAAATAGTTAATAAACTGGACTAGCATCGCTACAAAATTAATAACATTCAAGATTTAGGTCTTTATTAAGTTACTGACAGGAGCATATCAGTATGTGTTATTAAATGCAGTTGGATATTTACATAAATTGGACAATTCATGAGCCAACTTGTTAGCCGTGCTTTTCCGATTGTTACACGGTGTGTAATGCTGCCAAAATGCGAACGATTTTCTGCATTACTTTAAATAGCAGATGACATAGTAATCTGCAAGATAATCAGATAAAATAATAGTCCTCTAGTTATAAAGGAAACGCCGAAATGTCATTTAAAATGGGATGAAGTAATAAAGAATTGAATTTACTGTCACAACAAAGGAGGTATACTTAGGGGAGAAGTGGAAAGTTGAAATTCACTATCACAATAGAAAAGTGACAAGTGGCTGAACGCCATAGACATGAGGGAGTGGAGTATCATTTTGGTATTTATTCATTATCTTATTCACATCGTCATCCATTTTCTTATTCTGCATAAGCAAGACTTCTGATACATCTTCTGCAATACTCAACAAGCAATAACATTCGGGGAAATTTCATTACTTCATTTTTTACTGCCTCTGCCCGTCTCATTGGTTCCGTATGAGACTGGAATTATTCCACCCTTTCGGTTTATTTATAAAACAATAGCTACTTAATATTTATTCTATTATTCAAATTATTATTATTATTATTTTCGGTATCAAAATTCTCATTTCGATTATGATTATTATTTTACATTTCCAAATTAGAAACATTAACAGTAAAAGAAACGTATGTATTCAAAATTCGATTATTATTATTATTTTTTGCAATTCCAAATTCCAAAATCTTAACTGTAAAAGAAACGTCTGTATTTAAAATACAACGTACTAAATTCATATATTCTAACCCGCGAATTGGCTTAACCAATAAGAACGATTTACGTAACGAAACATATAGCCAATGGGAGAAAAGCATCCTTAACCGCGAAAGAGAGCATTACTAAAACGACACTCCATCGTCACTCGCCGAACAGGGCAGACCTACGAATCTTGCTCTCGTGGAGAAGTCGCGTAAAACCTATACCTAGCAAATGGCGATTCTCACTGCCACAACTACATATGAAACATAACATACTGAAGATAAATAAACGTGTGAGTTTTATTTTTATATTGTGATAAATAAGAAGAACATAATTCACGTAAGTAGATGACAAGTGAAACAAAAGTGGTGACGACGCGCAGACAGTTACACAACTCACAGTTCAAATGAATAAATTCCGATAATCAAAAGTTATAGTGTGGTTATCATTTCATAAGGTATAACTAGCTATAACAATATCCCTGAGATGATTCGTGTGATACCCTGAGCAACAGCAGCCGTGGAAGTTTGGGTGCAAAAACAGAGGACTCCAACGAAGCTTCGAACCAGGTACTTTTCCCGAACAAATCCCAGTCCTCACATTATCCACCATTCATCGTGTACCGCCCCACGTAGGTAGAGGAAGTATTGTTTTCGACTCCCCAAATTCGAAGTTGAGTTTTTTAAATACACGTTTTCAGGTCCTCTGAATCCAAAAACACAATTTTCGGAAACATGTCTGCGCGTGTGTGTCTGTTAACAGCCTAGCTCCAGAACGGAAAATTGTATGAAAACAACATTTTGTATTTGGGTTAGGTACCTTCTGAGAATGTGACACGATTGGCGACGACTTTATCTTATTTTTAAGGGGACTTTACATGAAGGAAAGTTCTTTTGTCGCGATTTTATCTAAAATCTAACGATTTTGTTTAAATTGTAAACATGGGGTGCATATACCAAGAGCTAAAACTTTTATTTGAAACATTTCTCGAAAAAATTATTTGAAGGGTAGTTATAAGCCACTCACTCTGAATATACGCTCTTTGCAATACGAACTCTTGCAACGGAAATCGTATGAGATCAAAATTTTGTATTTGGGTTAGGTACCTTTCGGCGACGTGACATGAAGATTGGCAACGACGTTTATCTTATTTTTAAGGGGGTTTACATGAGGAAAATTTAGTTTGTTGCGATTTTCTCAAAAACAGTTGAAACGATTTTGTTTAAATTTTAGGCCTATACATGGGGTCACTATACTAAGAGCTAGAACTTTCATTTGAGACATGTGAAGTGAGAAAGATATATTGGCAAGTAAAGGAAGTTACGTGAGTGCATTAATAACATTTTATTTGGGTTATGACTGTATCCTTCGGGATACGATGTGATGTGGTGAACATTTTCTTCATTTTGACAACCAATTTACATGAAGAGAATATAAAACTTTTATTTGGGCAGAGGAAGTTATGTGAGTTTACATCAGATTTTTGTTTCATGCGGCTTATCATGACAGAGTGAGTAATCTCTACAGAAGGTGGCAGTTGGGCTGGCTTTTGAATTCTCCAATTGTTCCGAATACTTAGATTACTAATACATGCTGTAGGCTATAAGATGTCAATGTCATGTTATACTGCTCCTTGTGCTCATAATTCGTATATTTTAAGAGTTTTCTTTAAGTCAATAACAAGTTTCATAAAGCAGAAGGAGAGTTCGAAGTATTGTACTGAAACAAATGTTCAGTGTGCCAATAGTGTTATGGAGTTTTTCCTTGCATCAAATTCATACTAATTAGGCTACCTTATATTAAGCTCAATTGTGACTATCACTTGCATGAGTTTTGCATAGATTATAAGCAACTTATTATCAACTTATGTTGCAGTGAGATGAAACTGGAAATAAACATTAGAAGTGCTAAACCAGTAATCATGATTATGGAATGTAAACAAATGTGTATGTACACTATTTATAAATATATTTTTGTATTCCAAGAATATGTACAGATGGTATTGAAGAAGAGGAGGCCAATTATGAAGAATGCAGGTTCTATAACATGAGATGAATTTATGGAGGGATAATTTGAGAGTCAGAGTAATAGTTATGTCTCCTTTATTACATTTTTATGTAATAGTAACGAATCTTCTCAATGAAATTTGGCAAGTACAAATTTTGATCCTATTGAATTGAGGGCAGAGAGAAAAACTAACGTGGTCACTTGAAAGTAGAATTACGGATCCAATTTGGTTGAACTTCAACATAATGCATTTATTGGGCGAGGAAGCTGCAATTATGTGATCCTAAGAGAATACAACTATGTTATTGGATAGTTTGAGGGAGGTCTGAAACCTCCATTTAATTATAATCACTATCCTGAATTTACCTCTACACATTGCTTGCAACACTTTCGTAAGTTAGAGATTGAAAATGAATTATGTTCAAAAATAATAGAACGAAATATGGATCACATTATGTTTTCGTTATGACTAATTTAGATTTATTATTTGCTTGTACTATCAGATTATTTTCACAATTATACATAAATTTACTAAAAACCTAAACAACATAAGACTAAATATAATAAGGTGTAGGCCTACTCTGTAAAAATAAAATACTATTCAACTGGGCCCAGATTTTAATGAAATAAAAATACTTAAATTACCCGAAAAACGTAACATTATGACCTTAAAATGGATTAAAATTACCATATTAATGAAAGAAAAATGATTAAAAATGACACGACTCATGAAATACTGGAATACAGATGCAGAATGGTATGTCACAGTAGGACTAGTATTTAAATGACCCTTAAATAGACTGTAGTAGGTCGCCAGCAGACCAGTGCTCTTCCACGCCCTCCCCAAAATGAAAAACAAAATCTTATGAAATTTCACTAAATTTAAATATACTTCTAATTTAGAATCTATTCTTAAATAAGTGTCTTATTACCAGGGCCCGGATTCTAGTGACATGTCATCTTTTTATTGATGCTGCATAGACGTTGCCAACTTGTAGATAAATCCTAATCATGGCCTCTAGATTATAGAAATACATTTTTACTAGGTCATTTTTTGTCATTTTATGCAATTTTATATTTTTAGGGCATTTTTTTCAATTATAGATCATTATTTTGTCATTTTCGTGTCATTTGCTTCCTTATTTAGTCATTTTCATGTCTATACATTGAGTGTATTAATTTTTTTTGTCGCTAGCGTTGCTGTCTTTAAAGCGTTGTTTGTTTAATGCAAGAAGGAAAAATTCGGCAGTAAGTGTTGTCATGTCTCAGTCGGAAATGAGAATCAAAGAAACGCAAAAATTTTGTATTATATTACTATTGTTATTAGATTGACTTGGCACCAGAGTCTGCCACCTGCTTGGATTCTAAAGTGCAAACTACTGTTTACCCTCAATAAACAACAATTTAATCCGGCAGACCACAAAAGGAAATGCCGAAGTTTGACTCGCCAGTGCCTCAGTGCCAGTATAAATTTCCGTGAGAAAAGAACATTCACAACATTACAGTTATTTACAGTTTTTACAATTATGTACAAACCATTCTATAACTTTGTGTGTACAATAATAATTTTGTATAAATAAAATATCAGTTTTTAGGTCATTTTTTATAATTATTAAGTCATTTTCTTTAAAATTTAGGGTCATTTTATAGGTCATTTTTCAAACAATTTTAGGTCATCAGAATCCGGGCCCTGCTTATTACCCTTAAGGCATTTTATATTATACTAACCGTACTTATTAACAGTTGTAAAATTAAGTCTTCAAATGTAATTTTAATTTTAATGCTTTTTCTTAAAAATGTTAATATTTTGGAACAGTAAAATATGTGGTATGTGTTTTAAAAGCTATTCTGATTGTAGCTAAAAAAAAGAGACGTTAAAATTCAATTTGAAGGCTTAATTGTACAAAAAAGAAAAATCGAGAACTACCCCTGGTAGGCTCCTCCCGAACCAAAATCCTGGATACGTCCCTGTCACGCACCGCCCACTTTCTTTTCTTTCGCAAGTCAAAACTAGAAATGACATCTATTGCACCAGTCAAGTTCAAACAGTATTTATTTAGGGAGAGAAGGATAGCCTGAGAATTACAAGAATCCAATAACCGTAAACCGCACTATTACAGGGGTAGTTCTTTAAATTTAATTTTAACATTATTTTGAGAATAATGCATTAAGAAGAGCTAGAAATGACGTAAAACCTTTGCTTTTTTCTTTAAAATACTCCCAGAATTGCACCCAAACAACAAAGAAATGCCATATTTTGGAGAAAAACACAAAAAGCCAGAAAATATTACATATAAAATATGTTTCATTTAATTCCTGATTATCATGAGAAAAAGATCAAAGTTATTGAAATCCAGGCCCTACAATCAAACTATACTCTCCTCAAAAAGGAAACTCTAGAGTCTAGAGGCTAAAGAACACACAGAAAAGACGGAATAGCACAAGACACAGAAGAAGAGAAGCTCGCTCTGTACAAATGCAGATAAAATATATCCAGGAATATCACTATTTATTCTAACAATACATGTGATTGAATTTCCTGGTTCTTTTTATGAATATGAGTCTCTTGGGATTCTAGTGGGATAATAAATGAATAAATAAATAAATAAATCCGTAACATCCCTAGCGGGCAAGGGCCTCTTACCTTCCGGTAGGGTTAGCTCAGTCAAACTCATAGGGAGAGCTAGTCCCTGTGAGCTTTCCAGTGTTTAAATGTAACAGTGTAATTTCAACAGTGCATACAGTGAGATGGTAAAGTTAAAATTATTTTCAGCCTTGCTGGCATCTTCCAGATATAGAAGAGATCTGCCTGAATTTGAATTTTGTATTGCATAATTAAACTCACAGGAAGTTATGTATACATGCCCTATACCAGTGGCGGACGCAGAGGGGGGATAGGGGGGTTATATCCCCCCCCCCCGAAATTTGAAAAAAAGCTATATATGCACTCTAAGTGGCCAGTGGTAAGTTAATTATTTTTTTTAGTATTCTTTCTACCTATTCAAATTCCCCCCCCCCGAAAAAAATTCTGCGTCCGCCACTGCCCTATACATTATTTGATCCTAATATGCAGTGGTCAAATCGGAAGTTTCAAAGTGCTGACATATTTTGAAGATAAAGTTACTCAATACTACTTTCCCATATTGAATCTAGGCGAAGTCAAAATCACAGATTTCAATCCTTTGCTAACAGCAGTCAATAATGTGCCATAAGGTCATTCACACCACTGTTGCTAGACTTGGGAATAGGCTAGGCATTACGTCAAATGAGGGTGTAAATTCTAGAGTGATAGGGAAAAAGCGAATAAATCAAAATTCCAAAGTTTCAGGAATGTCAAAAAACAATTTATTTCCACAGCCTTTTAACAATATTTAGATCAGTCCACCCATATATTTTTACACAGTATCTTATACTATGTAAAAATATCTGGGTGAACGGATCTAAATATTGTAAAAATGCTGTGAAAATAAATTATTTGTATCTCCTAAAACTTTGTAATTTTGACTTATTCGCTTTTTCCCTATCATTCTGGAATTATTGTGATAGATTCTACGAAATTATGATATATTTCCAATTATTGTAGTTTTAATATTAATACTGTCAAACCAAGGTTATTTTTTAATATATCAGTTCGAAGATTTGAAAACCCCTTATTTATTTTAATTGCTATGGGTGTATATTGATATACATATACATTGCAATTAGTCTAAAACTAGAATGAAACTAAGTTCTCAATTTAATATAATAATTCTAGTTTACATATGATAAATTCATTTTCTTCTAAATATCTATTTTTCAGAAAATATGCACTAAATTCATTTTCACCTTGGTAAAAGGCATCTATGCTACCAACTCTCCAAAGCTCCTTCTATCCTCGTTTATCTTTCAGCTTTGCTAATATTAAATGGCGATACTTGTGTGAGAAGTGTGTGCTTAACATAACTGAGGCCTATACACTTCACACATTTATCGCATAGTATTTTTGAACGTTAAGGAAAAATATACGAAAATACGTCCAAAGTAAAGTAATTAATTACATATAGGCCTAGCTGTTCTATAGTTGGATTGGGTACAGTACCAATCTTATAGCTAGTATTTTAGTCTGGATAGCTATCGATAAATCGATTACTTGAGCGCATGAGCGAGCAGACATATCATACCAAGATCTTGCCTATTAGCTTGCTGATAAATTAACATAAATCAATTTTCTATAAGCTTGTTCCCAAAGTAAATTCATGACTATCACTTACTACGAAGCATGCGCACATTTTCAGTTTCGCTGCGCAACGTATGCGCCCAATATCATATATCAGCATATTCAGAATGTGCGCATGCGTCGTGGTACTTGATAGTACATGATTTAGCTTTGGGAACAGACCTTATATAATAAGAGGAAGTGTTTGCTTGTCTATCTGTGTGCGATAACCGGCCAAATCTACGCCACGTAAAGATCTGAATTTTTTAGCATCGATGGATTGAAGGCTGTCCGAAGTCACAAGGAAACCGGATATTTAATTTTAGATTTCGTTCACGAGTTAACAACGAAAAATGGCAGAAAACTTGATTTTTTGCGCTATCGAAGCAGCAATAAAATGTATACACTCTTTGACAGTTCATAACAACCACACTTTCTGTTATTTTTTCAGTTGTGACTGCTTAAAATAATGGCTGGAGTCTGAGGAAAGAAAATTCATTCTAAAGTGATACTGGAAGACTGAGAACATGAGTGAAGTGCAAAGACGGTTTAGAATGGGGTTTCAATTATTTGACCCCCATGGGTTTTTTTTTTCTGTGGGGGCATGTTAAACACAATGTTTTCACCACAAAAGCAGCTACAATCAATGAGTTGAGAACAGCCATTGAAAGAGAATGTGCCGAAATACCAACTGAAATGATTAGGCACGTTTTGGATTCAATCAGTCAGCTTTATCAGCTGTGCATGGACCACAATGGCCAACAATTTGAACATTTTCGATAATTGGCTGGGTTCTACATTTGTTCATGTTATTTTGATTTTTGAAACATTTCTGTGTTCTAATAATTATTAGTGTTATAGTCATTTAAAGAGTATATACATTTTATTGGGACACTGTATATTTTAAATTGTGAAGTTAATTGCAGATGGCCTTGCTCTGCTGACAGAAGAGTAGCGTTGAAATAGATTTCATTTCGATATTGTTAGCCTTCTTTGCTTGAATTATTTGTTTATAACATTTACGACACGCAGATATCTGATTTCCTTTTACATACGTGGACGGAAGGGGGAACATGCATGTAGGCCTGGTTAGGAAAACTGAACGATTTGGAGGAAACTCACTTTGCAGGGGCCTTTTTGGGCCAGAGAACTCGAATCTGAGGACTTTTTTTTTCTCGATCGTCGCATCTAATCGCAAGATGTATATGGAAGGCGGATTTTGAGCTTTTTAATCATTAATCTTTTAATTATTTATGAATGACTTGCAAGTAAGTGTTCATAAATATATCGTTTTGATTATTTTGCCGTTAAATAAATGAGTTAAAAATTAGCTATTAAAATAATGAATGCGGACAGAGCTGCGATTACCAGCTAAGAAATAAGTCAGGTGAGACTGAAAATTTAAACTTCATCTAGCAACTATGACTTTATTCCATGTCTGCAGTAAAATATAAGTACATCAAAAGTTACAGGCTTTGATATAATGACGCACGTGTTCGGCAGTTAAGCAAAAAGACGCAGGTAGATTAGGTTTCCGGCACTGGATGAAGAAGCTACAATCGGTTGTGATATTCAGAGAACACCGACGCCTTCACCATCCCTCACTCATTACATTATAACATTATCGCCATCCTACTTCTTTTGACTCGTCACAAAACGATAAAACAAATGTTTTAAAATTAATGTCGATTTATGTTGTCAAATATATTAACAGGTGACTGCAAGAAAAATGTACATGACAATTTTGTACCTACTTGAATACGTTACAATTCACAGTGTGCAAAATTACTAATAGAGCTGCGAGTTTCTTATGCCAACACATCTATCGTCAAACTGCCAGGTTTATTATTTTAGAAATACACAGATATTGAATACATTAAACCAGAAGATTTTTCAACAGTGCACTCTTTTTCGCAACATCATTAATAAGGTTTTCTAAAACTTCCTTTTCAATGGACATCGGCATAAGTTATTCCAATTTCTGTTCACTCCAATTTCATTTCAATCCGTATTCACAGCTTTCACCCCTGACTATTTTCCATTTTCTAAAAAAAAAAAAAAAAAAAAAAATAATAATAATAAAAAAAATAATAGGTGGTCAACCGGTGTGTTTAAATAAAAATTAGGGCGGCGGGCATTTGCACGAATGGCCAGTCCGACTCTAGTATAGAATTCAAATTCAGGCAGCAGACATAATATAATACAAGGGAATTGTGCATCTTTAAAAATATAATGAACAAACAGGCAACACTTTATTCAGTATCGCATCGGATTATTGGCAAACTCTGGTTATTGTCCGATAATATTGAATGAATAACTGCAGCTCAACAGCTGTCAACAGCCTGTCAGTAATGCCAAAAGCTTACAAATCCAATACCAGCAGCTCTGATTTTTGCACTAACATTGAAATCAGCGTTGCGGCCCGAGGAGAACTTTATTGGGTATTACATGTTATCTTTTATTATGCAACGAACAATGTTTAATAGTAGTGTTTTAAAATATTAATTCCATAGCAAAACACCTTTTTAGATTTGTAAAACCAAAATTATTGTATTTGATACAAGTTGTACCAATTAGAAAGAATCACGTTACCGAGTCCTAATTTGTTCACTTTTAAGTACACCCCACTGCAAAAATTATAAACGTAGGCCTAAACAAATTAAAGATTATAAAGTAAATATGCAAAGGTGAGCTAATAATCAGTAATTAAGTTCGAAACCACTAGCTGTCTATTGCACAAACAACAGTATGAAATTATATGGAATGAAAGGACTAGGGATTGATGCTAGGCTAAACCAATTTATTTTTTATTAAATTACTACAATATTTTAGGTTCGTTATTGCATTTAAAATTTTCCTATGAGAAAAAGGGTATTAGAGCCTCTAGACAAAATTTCTCGGCGAATTCACGTCCAAGTAATACCTCGGTTTTCTAAGGGAGCTATGAGGCGATGGGCTTAAAATTCGAATCGGGAGCAGTAAGCTCCCCTTGGAGGCCCTAATGCCCCGACAGTGGGGATATATAGGAAGATAGATGAGAAAAGGGTGCAATTTTTAAGTAATGTGAAGTTCCGGTATTAAAAAAAAAATTACAGTTCTCTGGTTTTATAGTTACCAACTTAGAGTTGGACAGTAAAACAGAAGGGATCTGAGTGAATTATAAGATAAAATACTACTTACAGTATAATAATAACTTAATACTGAAGATTAAGTACATAAAATATAAAAAATAACGTTCATGGCAGTACCGTATTAGCTAGAAAACTAATTATTTCGTCTGTTTACCTTGTCTCTCATGGGACGGCAGACTCACATCGAATAATGGTGCATGACACCGTATCACCACAAATAACAGTTTTCGATCATAGCCTACATACGCACAGTTTTTACCCCTACGAGCCAGGATTTTATGGGGGATGGAGGGAAGGAGGGACAGAGAGAGAAAGACAATCACAGAGCGAGAAAGAGAGGCAGAGACTGTCAGTGAGTGGGATAGATAGTTAAGAGATTGAGAGAGGGCGAAAGAGAGGGAGATAGGAAGGGAGAACAGAGTGAGAAAGAGGGGGAGTTAGGAGGAGAGAGACAGATTGAGAAAGAGAGGGATATAGGAAGAGAGAAACAAAGTGAGAGAGGGAGAAGGGGGATAGGAAGAGAAAAACAGAGTGAGAAAGAGAGAGTGTGTTATATACTGAGAGAGAGTGTCAGTGTTGTTGAGAGAAATGTATTTAAAATATTTCATTCACGACAAAGTTTGGTTTCTGCTTCAAAAATGAAGTCAGTACAGTCTGGGAAGAAGCAAAACAGCCTACGTGGTAGACTGCCCGCAACACTATAGTAAGGTAAAGATCTCGCACGAAATCTGTGCCGATGAGACCATTACTCTCTAGAGAGAGACATGCTATTGTGCGAGAGAGAGAGGTAGCTTGGCCTTTACAAATAGAAAGGGAGGTACTGTTGTGCGAAGGAGATAGGTAGCAGGCAAATCGACGCTACAGTCCCCACGAAAACGTAATGCAATGACTTAGGCAATGAGCACAGATTTCGTGCGGGATCTTTAACCTCTCTGAATCAGCATAAAACCCTTGGGCAACCCTGGTTTTAAGAAAACTGCATAAGACGGTCAGTAAAGGAGGGACGTTGTGGGGTGGGAAGTTCGTACCATGTGAAGCAATATATTAAGCTAATAGATTGTGGGTATCAATCAGCCTATTCGTTTACAGTGTGTATTTAAACACAATTGTAGACAAGTTCCACAAAATGTTGAAATCCGACAGTGGATTTAGGAGTAACTACTCACTTTTTTTTTTCTTTCAACCCCCACAAGATATGTTTTCTCTGGCTGTCCACTTCCTATCCAGTTAGTTCGTGAGCTTGTAGGATAGCACTCAGTAATTTAACGGAACTATTACATATTCGTGCGTAAGCGATTCGCTTAAAATCCTTTCATATTAATGTTGTTTTTACTAAGATAATTTTGAAAATTAATACTAATAAAAAAGTGTGTCGATCTGCTGTGGGGAAAATGTTACCACAGCCATTCAGACACTAGATTTCACCTAGAAATAAACTGGCAAGTTTAGAGAGGAATATCACTTGCAGAGGACAATTGCTTCTGTTTTATGGCAGAAGTTGAATTAATATCATCGATAATCTTTGTGCTAGAAATGGATGTGGTAATGGTAACTACTGTGAGAATAATATTACCGTATTTTACGGACCATAGGACGCACATTTTTACTTTGAAAACAGAGTCTTGAAAGTTTGGTGCGTCTAATGGTCTACTGGTACATTAAAAAAATTAAAATTATGGTAAATATTACCGGAATACCGTAGTTATAAACAAAGTATTCTAAACCATAAGTTTGTTACAAATTTTGGCAGACTGTAGGCCTACTTCAGCGCACTTGTCACAATCGTAAAATGAGGGTATTCGTGCGGAAAGAAAGGAATGTTGAGTTCTTTTAAACGAAAGGAGTTGTCTCTTCCGGGTGGTTTAAATGAAGGCAATGACCTCTAAACAGCCTTGTCCCGTTACACTTACCATATGCTGAATTGAGGGTTAGAGGGTGTAAAAGAATTTTCAGTTTGTCATGAGAAATCAATTCAGTTGTTAAAATTTACGCGATGCCACCTGTACAGAAGAGATTTTCGCACAACGTAGGTTTTAAGTTAGAAGTGATTTGCACGGATTCCATTGTACAAGATTATAATTTGCTTATGCAATTAAGTACATTATTCCCTTCAAAATGTTTGGTTTAGAATCACATTAAATTTATTTTCCTTCAAATTTCCATCCTAATATCAAGGTGCGTCTTATGGTCCGTAAAATACGGTAAATACTACGAATAGAAAATATAATAATCGCAATAGAGACGACATTGATAGTTATTATGACAACAATAAACAAGTTATAACAACATTAATGATATTAATATATTATTTTAATAATTAAGTTATTGGCTTGGTTATTGCCTATATCTCACGCCTCGCCACAGGGATTTTTACGTCCTGAAAAACCCATCGACCCCGCGACCTTCCAATCTAGAGGCGGGCACGGAGTCCTTCGGGAGGGTCTTTAAGCTGCGAAGCCCGTGTCGTAAATTTACGGTACGTAAAGGAACTCCAAGCCTAAATTAGAGCCTCTGAACAAAATTTCCCGGCTTCTTCACGTCCAGTTTCCTGAGAGGGAACCACCTCTCCACCTGTCCCTCTATCCTCTCACGGAAAATAAGCGTAACAAAATTAGTCTAGGTAGGCCTACTGGAAACTCCAAATGGAGGCATTATGCCACACCGTATTTGGATAATTATCCAATCAAATAGCTGGTAACCCCTACGGTGTGGCACTACTGCTAGAAGAAACCTGTCCCACCCAATTGCGCCCCAAATTCCTTATGGACTGTCCTCGACTCTACTGGTTTTAGAAGAGAAAGGCAAGCGAATTTATGATGCTAAAGTACGTTGGATGCTGATTTGAAAAGCTAGAGATCCCGTATCGAAGTTTTTTTTTTTTTTTTTTTTTTTTAGAAAACGTATGTCAAATTGTCTGCTTAGCATTACTAACATCAAAAATCTATTCTGTTAATTTTGGACGCCCCAAACTAACTTAAACCATGGACCATTATTTTGTGTTCCTGCATTATGTAGTTCAATAATAGGATAGAAGAAAAAATTAAGTAAGCTACAAGTGAATAAATACATGAAAAGAAGTGAAAAGTGCTGACAACAAGACTTACACCGACTTCATTGCAATAAACATGCACACTACTATACCTCGAGAATGCGAAAATAAAGAAATACATGAATTAATGCAACTCGATTACGTTAGCTTCGGTTTGCGAAGTCTATACCTGTAGGCCTTTGCTTTCAAAGTAGACCTTTTGGAGTACGATAGGCTGGAGTAAACATAGTTTATGTGATTAACATAATATATATAATAAAAGGAAGTGCTTGTCAGACTGTCTGTTTGTTTGTCTGTGTGCGATCCCCAGTCAAATCTAGGGCACGCAGAGATCTGACATTTTTAACATATATGGACTGAAGGGTGTCCGAATGCAAATCGAAGCCGGATTTTAAATTTTAGCTTTCGTTCGAGAGTTATGAGCAAACAACTGGCAGAAACCGTGATTTTTTTTGCGCTATCGAAGCACTAGCAACTGCATCATTAATGGCCGGTTTCTATAAACTCGCGAATTACCTATGGATAAATTATCCCATGAACAGAATTTACACAAGGAAAACTCTTACGAACAGAAATAATTTAAAGATAACGATCACACACAGTTTTAGCGAGTTTCTAGATGAAAGTCCACTGGGTAAATATGAAAATGAGAGAAAAAATGTTTCTATAAACTAGGGCTAGATCTTTCCAAGGGTAAATCTTTGGGTTAATTTATCCTTTCATGGATGGCTGGATAAAATTTAACCTCTCGTAGGATAAATATGGCGGACGTGCACGGATTGCAGTACCTGTAAAATACAGTTTTAGAAGTGCTGAGATGATCTGTAATGTTGACTTTGTTTCTCCGTAATAGGATGGGCTTTTCAGAATTTATATACATATTTCTTATTGAAATTTTCATGTACCGTACATTGTCGCTAATGACTGTATTTGCCGGTATTTGGTAGCACTGAGTGTGCAAACATTGCAAACTAGAGTCGTACTTCTCATTTTTCCTTCCTCTTACGCATTAGATCTCGACAGTAGTAGTATTTATATGAAGATAATGTTCTTCCGAACTAATTAGTATGATATATATTGCAAAACCATGTCTTGACTTGCAGTAGTGGAATCATAGGCTGAAACAATTACATATCCGTTATTCAAGATATGTTCTGAGTGTTCACCGCAGCTCATTGTCAGCGTGCTGGATTGCGGTTCAAGAGGTCCACTGTTCGATCCCCGGCATGGTGGTATATATTATTTTTTATTTCCTCATTATACCATTAATGCTCTGGTGGGTGAATCTGGAACTACGTTGTCCATTGGATAATTTACCCATAGGTATTTCGCGAGTTTATAGAAACCGGGCATAAGTAATGTAGATCGCCTTTCTCTCTACTGCCGTAGCAACCGGGATAAAAGAACATTGCTGAAATAGATTTTCCAACATCAACTTGTCGACCACTTCAATTTTGTTAGCCCATGCTACCTAAATTATTTGTTTATAAGTGAAGCATCTTTACAAGCAACAAGAAGATTTTTTTTTTCAAGGTTTCAACTGTTATAGTCAACCGCCTGTCAGAGAGAACTTTTTTAATCATTTATAGGGAACAAGATCCAAATATTTTTTTTTAATGATATGAATATGTAATTTAATTATTTGTGTAAGTTTCTTACATTGACATTCTTTATGCTCTTTTTAAATGAGTAAATAATCACAGAAAAGAACCATAAGTATCCAAGACAGCAAAAAAGCTTTAAACCTTAAAATAGGCAACCGAAGCCAACATAGGCAAAAAAGGGGAAAATGGCCCTGCGTCCCTAAATGTACGGAAACATGTTTATCTACATTTAACTCTTCAACACATCCACCCAATTGGAAAAGGCATTTTTCCAACTTCCGTGTGCAGAGATCTGAAATGTTTTACTTGGGTGGATAGAATGGCAATCATGTAGGCCTTCTATGTCGGCCAAAATGGGAAAAATCCAATCGATTTGGACGAAACTCACCATGCGGGGACTTTTTTTTTGGGAGGATCAGGGAACACAAATCGAGGTCGTTTTTCCCAGGTGGCGCTTTCTAATTGTGGAATTCACTCCAAAACAGGATTTTTACTGTTTAATTATTAATAGTTTTGATTATGAATGATTCGCGCGAAAGCACCGTATTATTAAATAGAATGTTTTAATAATTATTTTGCTCTTAAATGAATTAATTTAAACATCTAGTAATTGAATTAATAATCGCAGGCAAAGCCGCAGGCACTTGCTAGTATCCGAGAAAAATATTTTTCACATTTTGACTGTGCACAAAATTTGTAGGAATGCAGAAAACAGTGAACTGTTAATTCAATATTAGGCTATTGTGAAACTAGTAATTATCATTCCACTTATCTTAGTAATGCAGGACGTTCTGCTTTGAGTTTTTCATAATTCCACATATTTGAAAGAAATTATATTTTTCAACACTTCCTCCTTTCTGATTAAATGTGAATTATTTATCTGCAGAGCTTTATCCAGGTAAAACACAAATTAAAGTTTGTAGGCAAAGTCTAACCTGCGACATGATTGGTTAGTTTTAAGCATAGTGCCAATATACAGTATGAGGCACAAAATATACTAATTATAACGTAAATTAAACTTATAAAAGCCTTCAGCAGTTCAAGATTATTTTAATTTTTGCAATTTACTTAATCATTTTTCTGTTTCATTTTCAACATCCACATAAATGTTTTGTACTTTAAAATCCAGTATTATCTAAAGCGATGCTGGGAGTCACAAAAACAGTAAAACAAAATTCGAAATAATTTTGCTCGCCTTTTATTGTTCTGCCAAGTGCAGAATTTGAAAGGAACAAAAGGTATTTCCAGCAAGTAGCACAGAGCGGTAAATATAAATAAAGAAAACGCGTGTACTAGAGAAATAAAGAACATATTACCACAAATTCTGCTGCTTGTTGCCAGCAAGATGGGATACACAGTTTAATACAGTTAAATACGGCTTATCAAATCTATCACTATATTATATGATAAGTAGGCTGCAAAATTATTTCCAAATAGTGAAGATATTGCAATATTGCGCCAGACTCTTTTGTTGTCTCTAGGAGAGGTCATATGGCCATATTCGAGCTGTTGAGTGACACAAAATTTTCCGAAGGGGTGGGTAAATTCATGTCTAAAGTCCGACAGCTCAGGGTAGAAAAGGATGGGAGGGAGGGGCAGGGGGAGTAATCTCTGTCTGTGTATTATTATTGTATTATTATTGTATTATTATTGTCATATACAACTTTTTGTCTTCTTTCTTTTCTTCATCTTTATATAGCATTATTATATAAGTTATCGTATTATATTGTTTTGTATTATTAATGCTACTTTTCTCTTCTTTTGTATGTTTTTGTCTTGTGCATAGTAAAAGCACGAACGGCCGTCTAGGCCCGTGCGTTGGATTTATTCTATGGATAATGTATTTAACATGTATATAAGAATAAAGATGCACCTTACCATACCATACCAAGTATGTTTTTAATGTGGTGTCTTAGTAAATGATTCAATAATTGAACTGCTAACTGCAGAAAGGCAACTAGTCCTCAAAATTCAAAGATTCACTTTTCAGCACAAATCAGTTCTAAATGGGTAGACACACCGTTTACTGCAGAAAGGGAGCGTCTATCATCATATTTATAGGTATGGCAACAGTTTGAATTTTGCTTTGAAAAACCTGAGTTTGAAAATAACATGTCAAAACAGTTTTTTTTGTTATTCCTGTAAAATCAGGATTTGTGGACTTGTCTTTCTGCAGCTAGCAGTTCAATTACATTTTCTGCCAATAATGTTGAATTTTTTTGTAGGAAGTTCCAAAGTAAGTATAACAATAATAGGACCTAAGTATCAGAAGTAAGTAAGGAAACAACATTAATTGCATTTTAATAGTTTATAGTCCAAAGATAGCCTATATAGAAATAACACACTATAAGTACAGTGAAGATGAAAAGTGAAAATGTACATAAATTTATACTATTGTAATGAAGAAAATAGCATGACATTGGGAGGCTATCTTATCAATTTTTCATACGAGAAAATTTTAGTCATTAAGCTGGATTCTGGGAAAGTTCCCAGTTGATTCGTTGCACTGCAATACATAATTTTTGCCATTATTTCGACCAGGTTTACACCAATTATAGAAATGTTGTGATGGTTCCTCTGCCTGGTAGATTCTGATGCAAAGTTTATGTATTTTAGACGTGAAAGGGAGATGAGACGGTGCTAAGGTAACAACGTATGTAGTATCCCACATTAGTAATTTTTTCTGCTCCGTGAGATTGTGGTTATTTCTAGGGCCCGGATTTGAAGGTTTAACCTATTTTTTTCCAGCTTCCTAATTAGAATATTTTAACGTACTTTCCCGTTTCATGCCTCTTGCTTCCGAATATATGAAACTTATAGAACCTAAAAAGGGCTAAATCAGACTGAAGGGCTTAAAAGGGGCTAAGGAGGACTTTTTCTGAAAAACTAGGGGCTAAAGAGGACTTTTGCTGAAAAAATAGGGGCTAAAGAAGACTTTTGCAGAAAAACACGATTTATAAATACATTTTCCAATTAATGCAAAGGAATAGAAATATGTGAATTTGTGCATTTTAAGAAAATACATAATAAAAATAAATTTATACAACACACTGAAATTAACAATGCAGATTATATGTTGCTTTGTCGCTTGTCTTTGTAACTCGAAAATGTTCCGTCTCGCTGTCACAGGAAATGAAACTTGAGCAGTCCACAATACTTTGAAATATGCAACTAATCAATAGCCGTTTCAACTTTAAAATAACAAGTTGCGACCAACGACAGAGAAGTATATTAAAGGAACAAATTCGTGACACTCGAGTCTATTTATTTTTGTAGATCGGAAGTGAATTGAGTGGTGTATTGAATCATTGTATCATTAAAGGGCAAATATCTCAATTGTTTATGCTATTTTTCGAGGAATAGTTACTTGTTTATTTTGTAAAAGAAAGTAGAATATCTGTGTCAAAATTATAATACAATTTTTGGTGTTAAATTAGTATTCATTATATGTTTTATTAAGACGGCTAAAGTCTTTTGTTTAAAGCCTAACAAGGGCTATTCCATAAAAATAAAAGACTAAAATACCTTTTATAAAAGCCTTAGTTATTACATGAGGACACTTTCCTTGAGAGTGATTAATCGAAGAGAGCTCTAAAGTATGTTAACGTTCAATACTTTTTTCTCGCAACCGTGATGTATTGCAAAGAAAACAATAAATACAATATTGGGCTTGTACTGTACATTATGTGCATTATTTTGTACTGCATTTTTACATTAGGGAAGGAGCCTAAGAAGGATTTTCAATATTACCAACAAACATTTCCGTTAACTTGAACGTTCGAAATTTCTCGCAACCGTGACGGATTGCACAGAAAACAGTATACACAATAAATGGGTCTGTACTGAACATCTTGTCCATTATTTTGTACTGTATTTTTACATTAAATAATGAGGTAAAGGGAATTTAATATTAGGCCTACCAACAAATATTTCCGATCGCAGGGTTTATTCTGAGAGGAAATACAAAGGGCATGTTTGTTATGTCTTTCAAGGGAAGCAACAAAGCCCATAATCCAAAAAAGAAGTAAATACAATGAACCGTTTATTACCCGCTACGAAAATACATAGGCAGACAGACAGACTGATAGACTGACACATAGTCTTATACCAAACATACTTTTTGGGTTTCTATGCATCGTAAAACATGTTTTCCCTCCCGGTGTTATCTCGATTTTTTTTTCGGAAAATTGTGAGAAGGTAAAACATTACAGATCAGCAACTTGTGTAATAAACACCCTAACTATTTAATTCAACAACATTAGGAAGTTATTTCTTTAAAGCACCTCACTTTACTGATATTTTCCGAAGTTTATTGTACAATATGTGGTCCATGAATATGCTAATTTTCTTAGCGACACACGAGGTGTGAGAATACTGTTTTCATTTCCATCATCGTCATCATCACCATTATTATTATTGTTATTATCATTATTATTACATTATATTTATTTTATATACTTCATCTGGGTCATCTCATATTGAGAACGCCTGGTGATAAACCGGAACATGTGAGTCAGTTGGAGAATTTAATGTTGTACCGGCATGTTGCCATGGTAGCTCGATGGCAGAGCGACGGCACGGAGAGCCGAAGGTCCTGGTTCAAATCCCGACTATGGCATTGCATTTTTCAGACTGACTCTACCTTGCCACCTTATCCTACACACAGCGAATAATTTTTCCTCCAGGAGGTAAGTGAGCTGTTCACCCCGTAAGGGGTTGGAGGGCGAACTACGCCTTCGAGAGAGTTACAAAGTGGACAGTGATGTAGTGAGACGTCCGTATAAATGAGTACGCCGTAGGGAGGTGGAAGGCATCCACGCCTTCGAGAAGCACTCAAGCAGCGATGTAGGAAAAAATACGTCAGCTGTGCACCCAGTAAGGATGGTACAGGTCAACGACAGTTCAGAATGGAGTAAGCTGTACGTGGGTCAAGTATCTGGGAGTCATTTTGGATTCTAGGTTGACTTGGAAAGAGCACACAAGGTGACTAAGGCCTGCAATACATTGTGGGCCTGTCGGAGGGCCTTTGGTGTGAGGTGAGGACTTAAACCACGTGTGATTTATCGGCTCTATGTCTCCATCATCAGGCCTTCCATCACCTATGCTTCGGTTGTGTGGTGGCCATGTGTTAAGACACAGGCCACCAAGAACAAATTAATAAAATCCAAAGCGTGTTTGGAGATTACTAGAGCTTGGCCCACTACTCCGCTCAGTGCCCTGGAGGCGCTGCTTGGCTTACCCCC
This sequence comes from Ectobius pallidus, assembly GCA_964059195.1. Classification (NCBI taxonomy): domain Eukaryota; kingdom Metazoa; phylum Arthropoda; class Insecta; order Blattodea; family Ectobiidae; genus Ectobius; species Ectobius pallidus. The sequence continues at coordinate 148,520,297 of CAXKWD010000003.1, read as the reverse complement.
TTTGGATCTGGTCATTCAAGGAGAGGCCGAAGTGACTGCTCATCGTCTCTGGAGTTTGGGCTGTTGGTCCTTTAAAAATCCAATTAAAGGACACAGAGAGATACTTAATAGACTTCAGAAGTCGCAGCCTATCCTTGCGATGAGCTTTGACAATATGAAGCCAAGTTATAACTTGACTCTGTATATGGGGTCAGTTTTCCGCCCAGAGAGGAATGGACTCGTGGCCCACGGGGTCCTGAGTGTGTCAAGGGGATTGTCTGGTATACGGACGGCTCCAAGACGGAGGAAGGAACGGAACTGGCATCTATGGGCCTAACTCGAGGCTATCGTACTCTTTGGGAGGTAATACAACAGTATTCCAGGCTGAAATATTTGCTATTTTGGCCTGTGCTTACCATATTTTAGGTATGCCTTGGCTGCACGGTCGGATTAGCATCTGTTCTGACAGCCAGGCTGTCCTGAAGGCACTATGTGCCCTAGGATAGTTTATTTTCCCGCCGTCCAGTACAGCTCTGCTGGGTTCCTGGGCATGCGGGAATCAGAGGAAATGAACTAGCTGATAACCTAACAAGGGAGGGAACGGCCAATGTCTTTATTGGACCGGAACCTGTCCTTAGTATCACTCCAAGAAGGACCAGAGGTGAGGTCTTACACTGGATGTCATATCAGCATGGCACCTTTTGGAGCAATCTCACTACTGCTAGGCAAGCTCGAGCCATGATCGAGGGATCTAGCAAGAATAACAGAAGGATTCTGCTAACCCTTAACCGGGTACAATTTAGAGGTGTAGTTGGCCTGTTAACAGGACACAATACTCTAAAGAGACACCTACATGTGATGAAGCTTAGTGCGGACCCCACATGCAGGAAGACTCATCTTCTCTACATATATTATGCGAGTGTGAAGCACTTGCTACAATTAGACATTTTCTCTTGGGCTCGGATGAACTGAGACCAGATGATGTAAGGAGAATGAACCCAAGATCTATCCTGTCCTTCCTGAAGGCAACGGGACTTGAATGAATTCCCCAGTAAGAGGGGCACAATGGGCCAAATTATGTGGTCTACATGCACGGGATCAAAAGGGCCCGACCCATTCATTTTATTCCATTCATTCATTCACCATGGCACTATTCAAGGAAGACAACTCTCCACCTCTTCATTGGGAGCTCGGCATCATATCATCTATTCATTATGGTGACGATGGCTTAATGAGTGCAGCATCAGTGCGTAGCAGCAAAGCGAATACGAATATCCCATAGTGAATTTATGTCCCTTGCCTGTCTAATAGAGAGTCAGTGAGTCACTTAAGTTTTTTTCAGTGTCAATATATTCATTCGTTTTATTTCTGTATGTGTCTATTTTAATAAAAGTCTACATAGGCTTTTAGGGCCCTTGTATGTTGTGATAACACCAATTTTACATCATATCTGAATGCATCGCTAATGTCATTTCACGCACCAAAATTATTCGCATGTGGGTTATTACTACAATCCTAACTTTGGTGAGCGTTGCATTTATTGGGATCCTCCGAGCGTCGTACCCCAAGCTCAGATATCGTGCGTTTGTCTCAGTATAATGCGTTCCTCTTGGCTGGATAGTTCGCATGCGCGACTGCTTAATTTTTAGGCTGACAAAATACCTATTGCAATTATATTTAGGCATTCGTAACGTATGTACAGCAGATATACTTACATCGCGAGTGAAAGTGAATTGAGTTACATTAATACAATATTTTGTTATTTCATGAGATCAATCGGCACATTATCCGAGTATCATCGAACAAGCATATGTATTTTATACTTTCTTGCACTGACGTTTATGTCCTGAGTATGCTCCTAATAATATTTCTACACATTAAATTCCCATACTTCTTATTCATCTCATTGCAAGCAATTTATTCATTCGTAATTTCGTCCAAAATTTTTGTGACCACATGTGATCAAAAGGTTGCATTGCATTGTGTAACCTTGCCATCTGAAAAAAGCTATCATATTTCAAGCGTAATACTATTTTAATCTAGAAAATATATTATCAAAGAAATGGATTGAATCAACTGTTTCAGCCTAATCATAATATAATTGTGTAAAATGGTATATTTTTTCCACGTGTTTTATATTGAAGTGTTTTCTTAATTCAATCTTTATTCAGGTTATTTGTGCTGATACACGAAGTGTTGGATCTGTGATTACAGCATTCATACATTCCACTATTCTAATGAATACATCTGGTCCCAAACTTAATATCTAATAAGGTACCCAGACCCAAACATGGTGTCCGAGCCGGATCTATTAGCAAACAAACATTGTTTCCATGCCGGGACCCTAACAGGCCCCTAATAATCAGATAATCCCTAAAATGGTCACTCATGAGCCTCATTTAGCCATGGCACTAACATTTTGGTACTCCATGCAGGATCTTTTATTGTTTGCCCCACAGTGTTTTAACAACCGGTACCTGAAGTATAAAAATTGTTTTAATATAATTCCACAATATCACATGCTTCAAATAATGAACTTTAATACTTTTAACTTCTATATTTGAAATCTAACTATAATTTTATTTATAATGATAATCCCTGCCTTGTTTTGCGGGAGCCAAATCTTGTGCGAATTTATGTAGTACGAAGAGACCTCAAGGCAAGAAACTGTGGTTCACCTGAAGATACATAATCGGATTTCTTATTCTGTTCCAGATCTAATGTGTTCTTCATATATAAATAGCAGAATTCTTTAAATCATTTACTTTTCTTAATTAGGTACCCAAAATGAACAAAGCGTAGGAAGGACATCACTAAAATTCGTTAACTTACTGTACTGTGTCATACTATGTAAATGATGTCAGGCTTATTATTAGCATTAATATTTTCGAGCCTCAAGGTGTTACAGAGTAGCTGCCATTCTCTAAACTGTAGGCTACAAAATATAGTCAATATATTATTTCGTGTAGCTGGAATCGAGTTGAAAGCTGAAATATCAGGTTGACTTTTAAAAATTCCGGCGAGTTGCATCTTTTCTTAGACACTAAAAGTATTTTCGCATTCTCTTGGTTAAACACTGACAGAAAGCTAAATGATAAAGTGCAGATACATGCCATCTATAGTTGCCAAAGATACAGATGTATGAGAAACAGCTATTATATCTAAACATTCAAATTTCAAGAAACAAGAATATCTGGAAATCATGAACTTTTGAAAATGGAATAGAGGAATTATACACTTAACTGTACAACAAGGCCAATAAACAACAGTGTAAGATACCATAATCCAACATGCAACACTTATTATTTTATTATTAATTCAAACTTTTATCAGTTTTAATAGTAGCTTCTAGTCACCTGCAATAAATGCATAGTTTATGACTCATTTCAAAGGAAATAAGAAAAGTTATTCACATCAAATAAGAAATGTCGAACATTTCCCAAATATTGGGGTTTACTGTGATTAAACATTTATTGAACTGTTAAAACTAAGTTAATATTTAGCTTTCCATTTTATCGATGGAGGAAATCTGTTAAAGCTTCTACAAAAAGGGATGCTATTTAAAGATAATAGGCTGGTTTCCGTAGTCAGAACGAATCACGAGAAAAATTTCTAATTTCGTGTCATCTTAAACTAGATGTACTCCTGCACGTGTTTCATTGTGACAGCTGGAACCACTGCAGAAACAAATTTACTGTATGCAAAAATGATAAATTTGTCACGACGAATTGTAATGAATAATGATAACACCATCAATTTTAGGCTATTTAACGTATTTCTTATTTTAAGCATTAGGTCTGCTTAACGTTAATATTACTACAGATGAAGCAGATGGACTATACGGCTCTAGTACAAGTTTAATATCGTTTTTGCATACAAAATGAAAGAAATACCACACCCATACTCAGAAATTACCAAACGAACCATGAATGGGATTACTGTTGAGCATACTTTAGAAAGAATGGTCATAACATGGCGGCAGTTAAACTGTGTTGAAAATCGATCAGATTACATTGAAGTATCGCTAAATTTACTCTGGATTAAAAGATAAGCCACATTGAGAAAAAATCTTGTTACTTTCGAAACAAGTAGGCCGTTCTTCAGGTTACATCATAGGTCGTAAAATTGTTTAGCAAATATTAATGTCTACCCTTAAATTTAAAGAATTATGACAACTGTTTTTAAGGAATTTGACAGTGTTCTTTTAACTTACGGTACTTTTGATTTTTTGTTTAAGAATAAACATTTATAACGTTTTGTAGATTCCCGTTGTTTACTTTGACAGGAAATGTAATCTAACATCACGCATACCTACGTGAACGACAAAATATCAAATGAAACGTGAATGGAGAATTTCACAACCAAAGATTTTATCCGTGTTCTGCAGTCCACAACTGCACACATTCAACCGCGTGTTTATAGTCGTAGTCTAATTCTAGGATTGCCAATCCCTCTGATATCTGAACTGGTGTCTTTCAGCACGCAATTTGTATAGGTTGTAATGGCCCGAAACTTGGTTGACTCACCTTCAATAGGCACAAGTCATCCAGTTAAAATTGGTGGATTCTGAAGTAACAGACTATTTAGTTTGCTAAATTGTTTTGGAAGAAAATTTAACGCGTTATTTTGGTAATGGTTGGACAGTTATTATAGGAACCTGCTGATTTTATTTATGACAAGTTACTGATAAGTGAATCGTTTGGTAACTTCAGAGTGTTGTTTTCAAAGTCTTAATAAAAATACATTCGTTGCAAGATGCTGCTCCCTTGCGAGAGAGTGTATAATCGACACTTCACTGAACTAAATTTATACTGAACAACTCACCTGATCCACCGCCTTTAGCTTTGGCGTGCGGAGGTGGTCTTGGCGTCGTCCTTTGCGTCAGATCCTTGCTTATATTTGTATCGTGTGGATTACCATCTAGGTTAGGTGACGGCGAAAATGCCGCCGATTCTCTAAAGAATTCGTCCGCTGTGTCATATCCATCAAAATCGTCAATGTCATCAGCATCTCCCGTAGCGGCAGCTTCGAGTTCGTCTTCCTCAGGCTGCTCCTCAAACCGGTCCTTCAGCACCTTGCGAGGCACTGTAACACAACAATGTTATGATATTAAGTAAAATTGCAAGACAGCTCCAAGATTTTTGAAAAAATCATCTACATAATACGTAAATACAATATTATTATTTCTCGCCAAGTGATATAAGGTATTTCAATGTTTGTGTGAACATGTAAGGGCAAATCACTATTCTACAATATGGCAATACAATACAATTATAAAGAAAAATATGCAATAGTTAAATTAGTGCTGATTAAGAAAGTTGAATCAACGTCACCCGGGTAGTCAACTAAGTCTGGAGGTCAATTATTATTCCCTATGTTTTACGGCTCATGCTGCCTTCTTCTTCAAGGGTGTTGAAGTTACTTCACGTCAGAAAAAAAAAATTAGATTTTTACACATACTTATTAGATCTTAGGGATCACTTTACCTTTACCTATTAGATCTTATCTTTCAATAAGACTTTTTTCAAATTTTATCGACATAATTAATTGGGCCGTGACTGGGTAACACTTGCGTACCCACACTCCATAATGCCATTGGTCTTTTTGAGAATTGCATTGGTCTGAGAATGAGGTAATACATTAACCGGTCACTGTTGAAAATAAGTTTATATTACTTTCAATCGTAAAAATTGTTTAACAGAACTCTCTTATTCAATGTAAAGTTTCATTTTAAGACATGTTTAAGACATTTTTGTTTCACTCCTTTTATGTATTTATGTTTAATATTTTTTACTTTCTTTTTTAGTTAATAACATTTTTTATACACTCTGTTTCTTTGTCTCTCCTCTTTCTTCACTTTGATACTTTTGAAACTGCACCCGAGCACGAGCAGTCTTGCTCATTCGGGTGTAGGCCTATTACTAAATGCTAATATTTCTTGTGAAGATATAGCCTATTTTTCCTTTGTTCTTCTTAAATGGTAGTTGTAGTTACTTTTGAAATTTGAAATTTGTTTTATTTGCTTGTATGGATATGTATTTGTATTGGTATTTGTATAGATATGGCCTTAAATAAATAAATAAAAAATGTATAGTAAAAAATAAAGCGCTAGCACGTTATACAGACTATGCAGGATATCACCAGATGTCACTGTGGTTCCCTTCCATTTTGTAAAAATTAATAATTATCATTTGCCTTCATTTTAACAATTACGAACACTATTATTCCTATTACTACTATTATTGTGTACCTATTAGTAATTTATTCAAAATAACATAATTAACTATTTCGGCAATACAATTTTGGTCCACAACGCAAATACCCGCAATTATGTTTCTGACATAGCACAATCGTAAACCAACACAATATTTATTATATCTATTCTCTCTGGCCACCTCATCTGTTGTGTGTGCGTACACTGTGCTGTTCTCTTTGGCCGCCCCCACCACTATTGTACGTATAGAATTTTCTGGTAACGAGTTTCATGTTGTGTTTGTGCTCTATGTCTATTCTATTCAAAATGAAACAGTTAATACAGACACAACAGTTGGCGACGAGGGAAAAACCACAATAGTTCATGAGTGAAGAAGTGAAGCGAGTCTTTTTTTGTTACTTCTATGCCGGCAGTACACAACGATGACTACAATAAGTGAGAAGCAGTTTTCTCAACTGTTAACCGCCATCTTAGCTCAAGTTCCGTCGCAGTTACAACCAGCACCCAGTCGGAAATTCAATTGAACTATTCCAGCATAGCAGCTTTCGAAAACTGTGATCCGAAACGTGAAAAGTTTTCCTGTTATTTAGAACGGTTTGAAAACTATTGCACCATGAAGGGTATTACGGATCGAGTAAAAATGGCTCAATTATTGTGTGTGTCCATAGATTCAGTGCACTACAATAACCTTGCTGCATTTTTGGGTCCAGAGAAACCGTTAAAAAGCCTATCGTACGACGATCCAGTCAAGTCATTCAAGCAACTGTTGGTTCCGACGAAAATGTCGCTGTTTCTCAACATTATTTTTTGAATAACTATCAGAAAGAACATAAAACTGTATCAGAATTTGTAACTTCTCTGCAACGTGATCTTGCAGAATGTGAATTTTCTGTCAAGTGTGAATGTGATCGAGTAGTGTCAATTCCTGAAATTTTTCTTCGAGTCCAATTCATAAGGGGCTTAAGTGATGATTGGTTACGAGAACAAATTTTACAAGCGAACATAATGGCTTTTGATGAAATACTTTCCAAGGCTACTCTTGAAGAATCGAAAGTTGAAAGCAAAGAACTGACTAATCGTGCATGCTCATTGTTTGAACTTCAGTGATTCAGATGTAAATTAGATATCTGGTTCCTCTAAGCGTGATCGAGCACGTCCGCGTGTGAATTTGCAATCGTTCAGTAAAGATCGCAAACGATTACAGCAGCGCAAACTTGATTATAAAGCGCTAGGCATTGAACTCCTCTGTACACGTTGGAGTAATGAAAAATCACCGAGTATCAGAGTGCAGAACTGATAAAAAGAAATTGAAATGTGATTGTGTAAGAAAATAAAGGTCATGTCTCAAGAGTCTGCATTATTATATTAATGACAGAACGTAAGTCCAACCAGTCGCGTTCAACAGAAACACTCAAGTACTCTCTAGATAATTCTTGTTATTTCCCTGCATGATATGGACTAAAAGCGGTATAAACTATTCCGAACTGTGACATTGTTGATCTTTTTGAAATGGGTTACGATTCCGACAAATACATGGTTTCAGTTTATCTCAATGAAAAAAAATGCTTGGCGGTAGATTCTGGTGCAAAATTATTTCTTCTGCCTGAAAATACATTTAGGGAAATCAACTTGAACCTCCCCATTCAAACTTCAAATATACACGAACTACAGGATCCTCTACCACGCCATCTTTGTGCCTGTCTTAACGTACGCGGCCAAGGGATGGGCACCCTATATCAACGCCAGGCACTATTGCGAGTCACCAGAGCATACTCCACCGTCTCTACAGACGCCCTTATCACCATCGCAGGGGTAGTGCCAGCAGATCTGCTGCTAGACGAAAGGGTCGTGGCTTACGACCTAAAGAAAGGTCTGCCTACACAAATAGGCCAGCTCCAGGTAACAGAAGCTACCTATAGAGACAGAACAAGCTCCCAGCTCAAAAGCCTCCTCAGATGGCAAACCATCAGCCAGTGGGAGCGCCGATGGCAGACCACTCCGAATGGGCTCCTCACAAAGAGCTTTTTCCCCAGCGTCAGGACGAGGATCCAGCAGAAGTGGATAACCCCAGACTTCGCGACTGCGCAGCTCTACACGGGCCATGGCCTCTTCCTGGCAAATTTGGCCAGGTTCAACCTGGCCGACGACAGTCTGTGTTGCTGCGAAGACTGTGAGGAGGACACAGCCTACCACGCGCTGTACACCTGCCCACGCCATAGGGAAGCCAGGCGCGAGCTGATACTCATCGCCACGGCGGAAGGAGTACAATGGGCGCCGGAGCTGAGCTACTGGACCGGTAGAACGACCCACGAGGCCTTCAAGACATTTGCTCGACGTGTCATCGAAGAGAGAAGAAATTCAGAAGAAGACTAACTCTGATTCCATAGTGAACATAAACATTTTGTTGTCTTCTCTTTAACCCGCTCACAATTTCACTCTTTTGTATATATTAACTCTGAATAAGACTTGACTTCCTGATTGCCATGTTACTGTGTTGTAAACATTCACCCCTTCAGCAATTCATCATCCACCTCATTATCCTCTAAGTATGTACAGACGGCTTCCGATTTTTGTCATTTCAGTGTGTTGTAAATATTCACCCTCCGCTAATTCAACACTCACCTCATCATCATCTTCTATATGTACACTGATTCCTCCCAGTTTATGTAATTCTAGTGTGTTGCAAATATTCGCCCTGCATCAACTCATCATTCACCTCATCGTCATCTTCTACATATGTACTGATTGTTTCTGATTTATTGCCATTGTACCATGTTGTAATATTCACCCTTCGCTAATTCGTCACTCACATCATCATCATCTACATTTATACCGAAGTCTTGAAACCAAGATAGCAAACTGTATGTAAATATTAGTCTATATGCATTATCTGTATTCTCCCCAGTAGTGTAGCCTCCGGCTGTGGGACTCTGGTCGAAAAAAAAATTGCATTTCGATCTTATTTCGGCAACATTATCAAGACCAGAGGAAAAGTATTTATCAATGTATAATATGGCAATAAGGACATGGAAGGGGAATTACATATATAGTACCATCCGGGCATGAAGCGTTATTAGGACGTCAGTGGATAAGGGGATTAGGCATGGAACTTCGACAGTTGGATGCAGAAATAAACTATTCTTCACCAGTACATGAACTCATGCCAGACAATTCAGTGGAGGAACTTTTCCAGCAATTTGCCATTTTGTTTAGGATAAAATAGGATGTGTGCCAGGATTCAAAGTCTCACTTCAACTCAGAAAAGAGGCAAAACCAGTTTTCACCAGGGAACGTAATGTTCCGCATGCTCTTTTGGAACATGTGATTCATGAATTGGACACAATCGAGGCTGCTGGTATCATTACTCCTGTAGCTGTCAGCGACTGGGGATTGCTGGGGATCACCTCTTGTGATCATTCCAAAAGCAGACGGTGGTGTTCGTCTCTGTGTTGATTATAAGTGTGGTGTCAATGAGAGATTAGTTAAGGATAATCACCCCATTCGTCCAATTGAAAACATTCTTCATAGTTTACGTAATTTCAAGTACTTCTGCAAGCTTGACTTGTTTAAAGCCTACCTTCATTTGCAGGTGGATGATGAAAGTAGCAAAATTCGAACAATTTCAACTCATAGGGGTACGTATCGGATGCATCGATTGAGTTTTGGAATAAAAACAGCACCATCTGAATTTAACCATGTGCTCTCACAAATACTCAAAGGCTTACCAAAAACTGAGTCGTATTTAGGTGACATAATTGTTCCTGGATCAACATTAGATGAATGTACTCAGAATCTACATGCCTGTCTTCAAAGATTGTCTGATTACGATTTGCATCTAAACAAACTCAAGTGCTCATTCTTCAATACCAAGATTAAATATCTGGGACAAATAGTTGAATAGAATCAAATAAGCAAATCTCCAGCTAAAACCTGTACCATACGAGAAATGAAGAGGCCTGCGAGTCCAGAAGAAGTGAAACATTTTCTGGGACTTGTTTCATATTACTCCCAATTTATACCCGATTCATCTACCTAGGTACAATGACATATCCGCTTCGATGTCTTTTATGGAAAGATAGGAAGTGAGCGTGGACTTCCTCTTGTGAGGTAGCGTTTTTGAAGACCAAAGCTGAACTCTGCAGTGATCGAGTAATAGTGCTTTTTGTTCCTAGTCTGCCTGTAGTCCTAACCATAGAGCGTGGGCTACTGTATACCCCCCATCCCCCCCCCCCCGTGGGATTTTCCTACTCACATATTTTTTGTTGGTATTGCCATCTAGTTTCCGTTTTTAGTTGTTTTCCACTTATCAATTACAGCATTTACCCGGAAACCACGGAAAACTACGGAAATCCGGAGAAAATTAGTTTGTTTTAATTTTCCTTTGTTCTTTGCTCCTAATATGCCCAGGGAATTTCTGAATCACATATTTTTTGTTGGTATTGCCATCTAGATTAAGTTTTTAGTTGTTTGACCCTTATCAATTACAGCATATCCCCGGAAAACAATGAAAATCCGGAGAAATGACTTTGTTTTAATTTGTCTTTGTTCTTTGCTTCTAATATGCCCAGGGAATTTTTGACTCACGTATTTTTTGTTGGTAGTGCCATCTAATTTAAGGTTTCAGTCTTTTGCCTCTTACCAATTACAACATATCCCCGGAAAACCCGGAATACCACGTATATACGGAGAAAATAACTATGTTTTATTTTTTAAATCTTTGTTCTTTGCTCCTAATATTCAAAGGGAATTTCTGACTGATGTGTTTTTTTGCTGGCATTACCATCTAGATTAAAATTTCAGTTGTTTTCCCCTTATCAATTACAGCATATCCCCGGGAAAACAACTGAAATTTTAATCTAGATGGCAATGCCAACAAAAAAACACATCAGTCAGAAATTCCCTTTGAATATTAGGAGCAAAGAACAAAGATTTAAAAAATAAAACATAGTTATTTTCTCCGTATATACGTGGTTTTCCGGGTTTTCCGGGGATAGGTTGTAATTTGTAAGGGGCAAACAACTGAAACCTTAAACTAGATGGTAATACGAACAAAAATGTGTGAGTCAGAAATTCCCTGGGAATATTAGGGGCAAAGAACAATAAAAAATTTAAACAAACTAATTTTCTCCGGATTTCCGTAGTTTTCCGGGGTTTCCGGGTAAATGCTGTAATTGATAAGGGGCAAACAAGTAAAATCTTAAACTAGACGACAATACCAACAAGAAAATATGTGTGTCAGAAAATCCCACGGGGGGGGGGAGGGTTTGCTATTGGTAGCTCATGGTCTACCACTGATTCCAACCCAACGGGTTTAGCAGCTGTACTCAGTCACATGATTAATGGAATTGAGAGACCGATTTATTACGCATCTTGTTCTCTTACAGCAGCGGAGATGAATTACAGCCAGTTGGATCGTGAGGCTCTTGCAATTATTTTTGGAGTGCAACAATTCTATTACTACTTGTATGCTACACATTTTACATTAGTAACTGACAATGGGCCAATTGTAAGAATTTTTCATCATAGCAAAGCATTACCTCAAGTAACATCCGTCTGCTCGCCTACTTAGATATGCATCATTTCTATCTGGTTTCGACTAATCCATTAAGTTCAACTCAGCAAAGGACAACACCAATGTTGACTCCTTTCAAGGGCTCCTGTTAAATATCCTAGTCCAACTGTGGATGAATCCATTGGTGATGAAGTTAACCAGATCTGTGCTGAAGTTATACTACAGATTTCATGTGACTAGATAACTGCAGCAATCATTAAGGAAGAAACTGAAAGGGATCCAGAACTTGCTAAAACTTTACAGGAATTACAAACAAAAGCTGCCGGTTGATGGTATTATTCTTCGAAAAGAACGTGTTGTCATTCCAGTGTGCTTACGGTCTAGAATTCTCGGTGAACTCCATGATACCCATTTGGGAATTACTAAAATGAAGCAGTTGGCACTGCCCGGCATTGATAAAGAGATTGAACGCCTTGTACTGTCCGTGCATTTAGACGAAAGCACTGTAAACACAATGGGCAGTGGAATCAATCATTACGTGATTCATACTGGCAACACACTCTACTTCCGTCCCACCCTTATTTCTGCGGCGCATGCAAGTGCTCTCGTCTAAATGCACAGGCTGTGAAAGGTTGTGAAAAGTGTGCCATCACTTGTTCAAATCCAGAAAAAGCACCAGTTCATCATTGGGATCCTCCAAAAGAAAATTGGGAACGTATTCACATAGATTATGCTGGCCCTTTTGAGAATGCATACTTCTTGGTCTGTGTCGATGCTTGCTCCAAATGGGCTGAAGTGAAAATTGTCAAAAGACGCTCCTTCCAGTTCGACCAATACAATCTTGCTGTAACAAATTTTTGCATCACATGGATATCCAAAAGGTCTTCTGTCAGGCAAGGACCTTTCAATGTGACGAATTTCGAACATATTGTTTAGTCAAGGGAATGTTTCAGGAATTCATCGCACCAGGGCATGCTGCTACCAACGGCCTTGCTGAAAGAAATGTCCAGACACCGAAAAACAGACTGAAGGCGGCAGCAGATGACCCCAATCCACTTTCTGAAAAGCTTCAAAATATATTGTTGCGGTATAGAGCTACACTCCTTGCATGTGGGAAATCTCCAGCGGAGCTCTACCTAAAGAGGAAATTATGCATAAGGTTGGATGCAATATTTCCATATCGCCCTAAGCCATCTAAAAATATGGATAGTTTACCCCACTTACCACTTATTACCACTTTCAAAAGGGGGAGAGAGTGTCCAAATTATGTTGTTTTTAACAATAAGCCAGTATGGAGGTTTGACGAAATACAAAGGAAGCTGGGAAATCACCATTATCTAGTCGCCTTGGAATCAACTGGAAGGATCCTGAAAAGACACATAGATCAGTTATGGGTAACACTGGTTCCAAAGAAATCCGTGACATTGGGTTCACGCCAGATGTTTGGAATATTAAAAGTTCGAGGAACATTGTCTCAGATCTTGGAAACTCCATGTACTGCTCCAGAACCTGCCATAAATGATGGAGGTCAGCCTCAGCCAAATGGAACTTTTCGAAGGAATGCACGTCGTGAAAGACGACGGACTGAACGTTGTAAGGATTACATTATTACCACTTAAATGATTGCGATTTTAATTGTGCCTAAGGTTCTTAGTGTTCAAACTGTTTAAGTACTTAAATTAGTGGAGGAGACTGTTATATCTATTCTCTCTGGCCACCTTATCTGTTGTGTGCGTGCACTGTGCTGTTCTCTTTGGCCGCCCCCACCACTATTGTAAATATAGAATTTTCTGGTAACGAGTTTCATGTAAATATGTAGGCGGATGGTTGTGTTTGTGCTCTATGTCTCTGTTTGTGCTCTGTTCAAAATGAAACAGTTAATAAAGACACAACAATATTTAGTTTCGCTCAAAACATTACTTACGAAATTAAGTTACCTCCATTCATTTAAAGTCTGCAACTCCTTATCATTGCGAAGGATTTTTAAAGATTAGTTTATTGTTTGTCTTTCGTATTTTTGACTGTTTCTGGTATGTCATAATTTGTCATGTCAGTCATTTGTTAAAGAAGAAAAATATTGCCAACCAAAATAGCCTGAATTCCGCTACATACAAAATTACCAAATAATTTTTTTATTACTATTCTCAGCACAAGCGAATTGAAATTATTTTACTTTTAAAACTTAAGATGCAAAAAACGTAAAAGTTTTGCAACGTCCGACCGTTATAAGAACTCAATACGCTCGCACAATTAACAAAACTCGTGCTTGCCTGTTAAGTTCTACAAGGACCGTCTACAAAGTAAGTTTTCCTAGGGCCGTTTACACAAACAAAACAAAATTTCATGGAAATATTTATTGCAACAGATATAGCAAATGTTCAGATATTTTTCAACATATTCCCCACAGGAATCGAGACATTTGTCATACCGTGGGACCAACTTTTGAACACTTGTGTCGTAGAAGTCTGCCACCTGGGATTTGAACCACTGTGTGACAATCATATCCGCTTCTCTGTCATTCTCTGTCATTTATTGAGGTGTAGGAAAAGATGGAAATCACTGGGAGCGAGGTCCGGGCTGTAGGGTGGATGTTGAAAAATCTCCTAGCCGAACGTTTGCAGGAGACTTTCCCGGAGGTGTTGAAGTCTCCACCCTACAGCTCGGAACGCGCACCCCGAGATTTTCATAATTTCCTACCCATCAAGAAATGACAGTGAATGACAGAGAATGGTAGAGATTGGCAGAGAAACACAATGGTTCAAATCTCAGGTGGCAGACTTCTACGACACAAGTATTCAAAAGTTGGTCTCACGGTATGACAAATGTCTCAATTTCTGTGGCGAATATGTTGAAAAATAGCTGAACACTTGCTATATCTGTTGCAATAAATACTTACATGAAAATTTGTTTTGTTTGTGTAAACGGTCCTAGGGAAACTTACTTTGTGGACGGCCCTCGTATACAGTATAACGGTCTTACATCGTTAATAACTATAGTAGTAATGCCACGACTCCGCCAGATCCAAGATGGCGGCACGACTTCCCAACGTCATCATAAACTAATTGCAGTTAGGCCCTCCTGACCCTCTTGGCCATCATATGAAACCACCCCCATCCCTCTATCATCCCCCTAAACAAAGTTATGTCCAAAAAAAGATTTTGTCGGTAATGCAGAGACCTGCAATGCCAAAATTGAAACAAAACAATAAAAAAAACATTTAGACCCTCTTGAAACCATCTCCACCCCCTATCATCCCTCTATCCCAAGTTATGCCCCAAAATAAGATTTGGTCGGCAATGCAGAGACCAGCAATAAAAACCTCGAAACAAAAATGAAAAGAAAAAAAACATTTAGACCCTCTTGAAACCACCCCAACCCTCTATCATTCTCTATCCCGAATATAAGATTTGGTCGGCAATGCAGAGACCAGCAATACCAACCTTGAAACAAAAACATTTAGGCTCTCTTGAAACACCCCAACCCCTATACACGAAATAAGATTTAGTCGGTAAAACAGAGACCTGCAATGCCAATCATAAAACAATACATTGAAAAAAACATTTAGCCATTCTTGAAACCAACCCCTCCCCTATACGCGAAATAAGATTTGGTCGGTAAAACAGAGACCTGCAATACCTAAAACTAGACTGCTCCCTGCCTAGGACCCCTTGGCACCAACCCTAACCAAAGTTATGGCTTTGGCCATCTTTTCACCACCCTTAAATAATAAAATGTCATATCTTAGAACTTTGTACGTTCCTGTTGCTATGCGACAATTCTAAAAATAATTTAGACCCGTTGGCGCCTCCCCTAACCAAAGTTGTGGCTAGGCACTGGACTAGCGTTATCTTAGAGCTGTGATATGAATTGTACGTCCCTGACGTAAAGCTGTTTGCTAGAAAAACATTACGTAATATTATGCAACATTTTTAAAATACCTTTTTCTTTGTCAACACCCCCTAACCAGAGTCATTGCTTTGGCCATCTTTGCACCACCCTAAATAATAAAATGTCTTATTCATCATATCCTGTTCAAAGCTGTTTGTTTAAAAAAAAAAAAAAAAAAAGCATTATGCAACAATTCTAAATACCAATCTTTAAAAATCTTTTTGGCTTTGCACTGAGCTAATCCCACCCTTAAATAATAAAATGTCATACTCACCATATCCTGTTTGAAGATGTTTGCTAGAAAAGCATGACGTAATATTGTGCAACAATCTTTAAAAATCTTTTAGGCCCCAGTTTTTGGCTTTGCACCGAGCTAATTCCCCTCTGAAATAATAAAATGTCATACTCACCGTATCTTAGGCTTTGTACGTTCCTGTTGTTAAGCAACAAATCTAAAAACCTTTTAGGCCCCATTGGCACAAGCCCTAACCAAAATTTAGGGTCTGCCAACTACCTTAAATAATAAAATGTCATACTCACTATATCCTTCATTAGAGATTCGGACACCCCTGTTTAAGTGACGTCAAATCTGTTTGCTATCATTGCATAAAATGCAATGAATAGAATAACAAATTAATTGCAATGACTTGCGAAATAGGATGCAGATTTTAAATACGAAGCAGAATAGTTTGTAGCTCTTTAGTCTTTCTGTGAACCGAGTGTGTTATTCAACGTCGTTGATAAAGGTAGGTATTACTTAATAAATGTTTTATTAAACAACACTGAAGAAAAAATAGAAAGAAGTATAATTTTATTCTGATATATTGTGGTATTTAATAGCTTGAAATGTTGACAGGAACTACAAATTAACCATGAAATCAATGTCCCAACTCGAAATACTGCATGTACGAAAGCTAAGAAATTGACCCAGAAGTCTTCTAAAAAATGTAAAATACAGGAACTTCAGAAGGTGTGCTTACTCTCAATGATGATATTACGATAATTATTTTATTCTTATTTATACTATGTTATTTATTTTTATTGAAGCGCTTAACTGAGTATCCCCTGCATTACACCAGACAACATCGTAACGCAGGTAGGAATTAAATTTTCACCAACTATACTATAGAGGCATTACCTAAAGCCATGAGTTAATTGCAACAGTGCGGCAACCATAAAAATATTCCTTATGTGATTGTAGGAAACATAAACCAGATTTTTCAGGAAAATACCTTAACTGTATGTCAATACCGTAACGTAGAAAAAAGTGTGATTCTGTGATTTTTAATAATATTTTTATTTTAGCGAAGAACTTTTGGCTGTATATGAAGACAAAGCATGTGATGAATCATCGTTGTTTTTTACTCTTAACTTCGAAAAATGATGAACAAAAAAATGTCCCCCTCCGTAACGGTCAACTCCGTCACGAAGAAATTCATTAAGGTGTTGACCACTGTTAAAGGTAGTGATTTTATTGGCATACACATTGGTATTATGTTTAATTTAATTTAGCTCATTAATTGTATTTACCTCATAATGTGAATACATTATCGAAAACATGTCCACACCGTATCGCAAGTGTCCACCGCATAACAATATGTTAAATGGCATTAGTTAGCACTACTTAATGAGAAGGCATTTGTGCACTCTATTCTTAATATGCATAGGATATCAAAATAAATATTTTACATTAAAAAGTCTGACCATAGTAACAAAATTTAGAATTAAAAATCTCGATTCGATATTCTGAACTAAAAGTTTTCATTTTAGGCCATTATAGTAAATATTTGAGATAAAAATGATGCAAGATGAATCACAAGCCTATAACCAATAGAAACATTAAATAAAAGTGGTTTAATATTTTAAATTGTTAAATTTAGGACTGGATAACGCTGCGTTACGGAGCTGACTGATATTTGCACCTACTGATATTTAAAAAATTATATCTAAGTTAGTGATTAAAAAATGAGCTAAACCAAAATTCGCCGTGAATAGGTTAACATCATAATAAACGAGATGACATCAGTAAAACACAGTTCTGTGTTAATTATAATTCCAGCTTAACAGTGGATGAAAATCCCTCAGAATCGCAAGAATGACCCAGACGTGTATACATAAATAATGGATATTTTCAAAAACAGTTTTGGAAAATGTTATAAAGAGAATTAAAACAGAGATCTTAATACAAAATTAACCCTTAATATTATTATTAGAATGTAAGGCCCACTCGAATTATGTTCCAACCAACTATAAGGGTAGTGTCTAAAGAAAAATAAAATTATGTTGTAGGAACATTTATCAAACATCTTATACCATGAGGGTAGTTCTCATCCACAGTAAGTTGCTAGTCTAAGGATGCAACGTCATAGTTTCTAAAGGCATAGTACTAACTACATGTATTTAAATAAACTAAGTATTGTTAATAAACAAATTATTTTCCACAGTCCAGCGCTATAAAGGCATTACACTTGCCAGTACTATTCTTGTCAATTAATAGAATAGTACATGCCTGCGCAAAGCTTATATAAGGCTATATCATAATATGTAGGTCTTCATTTAATTAGCACCGAAAGTTTAATAATATTGAATTCGTTATTGTTTATAACAATTGTATTGATTCGAGGGTGTATTGTAATAAATGCAACATAATGTTATGCATTGTAAATCATACTTAATCAAACGAAATATTTACATTAAAGAAAAAAACAGTATAAAAATGAAACCAAAGAAAATAAAATTACCTACATTTAAATTGTATTATTGCTTAGTTCCTTAAATATAACACAAGCCTGTAATGTTAACATCTTAACATACTTATTTTTAAAAACGAAACGAATTTTGTTAAACATAAGTAATATGCTAAAACTTGAAACAAAAGCACTCTTTACGGTTATTATTAATGTAAGTTAAAGGTCATCTAGTCATACAGCACATCATGCATCTCGATAATGATATGTGACGTAGGTAAAGATAACCTTCTAACACTTCCTCTTGTTGAGGCAAAAAACTTCAAGTTTCCACAACTTGCATTGTGTATGTATGTGTGTACGTAGAATCACTTATTGAAAATAATTTGACGATCAGGTACGTAAGTATTACCTAGGTTTTTTGTGTCTGTGATTGGTGAAACTAAATGATAGGAATACATTTTATGTGCTAACCTATAATTTAATTTAGCTATTCTTCTTAATTCTACGTACATACTGGTTATAAATAAGGTTCGAATGTCTATGACCGAAAAATGTGATAAATATGACTGCAAATATGATCCTAAAAAAACCTAAATATGACCCTATAAAAGAACGTATTTTCTAACAATAAACGTTCCAATTTAAAGCGTTTAATGACAATAAATTATTACATCACGTTAATTCAATACGATAATAACTTTTTTGACAATTTTACAGATGATTTACAGTTTTACTTGTAGTGAACTTCTAATTTTAAAGAATTCGCTCCTGTTTGCTCACGTCATCAGCTCCAAACATTCGTAATATTTTGTAGACCTTGCGTGTTCCTGAACAGTTGCATTAATTTGCCGTAATTATTAAATTAATGAAATAAATTTCAAATATAACTGAAATAGGCCGTACGTCCTAGAACACGAAAATGTCTAAAATATGACTTCATATGCAAAATAAAAAATGATCCGATTAGTATAACAAATGTGCAGTTCAAGTTTAATTTGCATTTGAGGCGAGAACGGAGGACTGGATAAAAATATGACATGTCATAAACATACGAACCTTCGTTATTAAAATCCATATAATAAAGGAATAATTAACTTATACATTTATTAATTTCTTATAAAGTAATATTATTATAATTGTCCATAACTTATTACTAGAGCAAGGCATTTAATGAACATAAATTAGTGAAAAAATGCATTTATGACCTAAAAATGACACGAAGATTTCAAAATTGAACAATAAATTTTCCATAATTGCTTATACGTAGTTTTTAATGGATAACAGTGTGTATTTACATTACAAAACACACTTATTTTGTTACTAAAATTATACTACTTGGATATCCTTAGTAAAAATAAATAATTATTCCAGAACTTGCATGCCCATCAAATTTGTCCCTAGCGAATTTGTTCTATTTAAAAAACATTGCTACAAGACAATAAATCTTAATTAAAATGAACTCTTGGCGGAGATTTTCAAATAAAAACGACTGTCTGTTTTTTAAAGTAACGAATTTAAAAAGGGGAAAGCTCCTCTCTACCTACACCGAAATGTCATCTAACAAGGCTCTAAAACTCTGAAAATAATCTAAAAGATGTAGAAAATGACCTAAAATTACCAAAAAAGACGTATCTCTTGAAAATGTCTAAATGATACACATAATACGAGCTATCTTTTAAGTGTCATATAAAAATTCCTTGCTCTACCTATTAGTGATTGGTCACAGATGAAATAATTTTAATGTATGTAGTTTGATACCTGACAAAAATATACGAACAGAATAATTTTTCAACGATTGAAAGTAATTGGTTACATGTGATAAGGTAAGATTGTTTGTCTGGCTGTTTTTATATTAAAGGTTAGCACACAAAAAGTAAATTATAGAGACAATTACATTTACAAGAATGAAAAGCATCAAGTATGTTTAATGAATTTACTGTGAAATAATAACTAGAGGTTTGCATGGTTTCCTCAATCTCAAAAAGCAAAAAAATGCTGTATGAATGAGTCATTACTGGTAAATTTAGGTGGCCACGAGGTTTGATTTGAACCCAGGACCTTTTTCCCTATTACACTATAACACCTGATTTTGATCTGTATTGTCTACAACTTTACTGGGGTAGGTTTTCATGTATCTCCTGGTGTAATAAATATAATCTAGAAACATTGAAAAAGGATACATGTCATGTTTACAGAGAAACGTATATAGCCATTTCAAGAGTTTATTAAAATCAAGATTTTTAAAATATATAAATCGAAATTCTGGGAGGTTCAATAAAATTTTGACCGTTTACCGACTTTGGTTGTCCACAGACGAACAAAAAACACCTTTTTTTTTGTTTCTAGACACCGTGAAACATGCTTTCCCTTTGTTATATTGATTTTGATTTTTTTTGTCACGATCACAATACTTTATTTCTGTTATATCAATCATGAACAGGTATATTATTTATATTTGAGATATTTTTCTCTCTCTCATACACGCTTGCATTTTCGTAACATAATGAAATAATGAGAACCTCGGTCTGTATGTTCTAAACACCATTTAAGAAGGTACCAACCCTAATCTCTAACACAAATTTACACTCAAACAATTTACACTTTAGAACCTATTGAAATACACTACCCTTATTTATCTCAACCCTTAATTATTTTATCCCTTATTTATACATTTAAAATTTACATTCTAACAATGTACACATTAGAACCATTTTAGGTTAAGTTAATTTTTGAAATACATTACCCTTTAATATTTCATTCCTACAACTTTTATAAATTTTACAATTTTCAGGTTTAAATAACCTATTTAAACTAGAGGAATTTAAAAATAAACAACCCTTTTTTCTATCAACTTTATGATATGAATAATTCTTAAATATACGACTTTCTACTTGTAGACAGTAGAGAATACTATGAACAAACCACCTTAATTATTTCATCCCTAACAATTTACACAATAGAACCTATAGAAAGTAGTCTAGTTACACTACCCTCATTTGTGTTAACCCTTAAATATTTCATCCTAATATATAATTAAATTTTCATTTTTACTTTTTTACATAACAGTTTCTAAGAGATCATTTTAAAAATAATTAACCTTTATTTATGTCATACTTATGATATGAATAATTCTTAAATATATGACTTTCCACACGGAGACAATACTATGAACAATCCACCCTTAAATGTTTTATCCCTTATATAGTTAAATTAACATTCTTACAAATTTTACAGCCCTGAAACTAGGAAAACACTTTAAATAAACTACCGTTATCTGTCTTAACCTTTAAATATTTCATTCCGTTCTTACAAATGTTTATCACATAGTAGAATATTTTTAAACAGATTACCTTTTCTTTTCTTAACCTAAAAAAAGTATTTCATCCCTTATATATACTTTACATTGTTTTACAATTTTAACAGAATTTAAACCCTAACTAGTAGAATATTTTCAAACAGACTACCCTTTTTTTGTCTTAACCTAAAAATATTTCATCCCATATATAATATATTACATTTTTTACAATTTTAACAGAATTTAAAAAATCTAGCTAGTTGAATATTTTCAAACAAGCTACATTTTGTTGTCTTAACCTAAAAAATATTTCATCCCTTATATAAAATTTACATTTTTTACAATTGTAACGGAATTTAAAAAATCTAGCTAGTTGAATATTTTCAAACAAGCTACATTTTGTTGTCTTAACCTAAAAAATATTTCATCCCTTATATAAAATTTACATTTTTTACAATTGTAACGGAATTTAAAAACCTAGTTATAGAATATTTTCAAATAAACCGCCCTTTTTTATGTCTTCCATTACATAATTTACATTTTTTACAAATTTAACGGAATTTAAAAAACCTAGCTAGTATATTTTTTAAAACAAACTACATTTTTTTGTCGTAACCTAAAAAATATTTCATCCCTTATATAAAATTAACATTTTTTACAATTGTAACAGAATTTAAAAACCTAACTAATAGAATATTTTCAAATAAACCACCTTTTTTTTATAATATACATTTTTACAAATTTAACCGAATTTAAAAACCTAGCTAGTAGAATATTTTAAAACAAACAACATTTTATGGTCTTAACTTAAAAAATATTTCATCCCTTTATATATATTGAACATTTTTTAAATTGTAACAGAATTTAAAAACCTAACTAATAGAATATTTTCAAATAAACCGCCCTATTCTGGTTCTAACCATAAAAATGTCTTCCCCTAAATAATATACATTGTTTACAAATTTAACGGAATTTAAAAAGCTAGCTAGTAGAATATATTCAAACAAACCGCCATTTTTTGTCCTAAACTAAAAATATGTCTTCCTTACATTTTAAACCCTGACCTATTTAAACTAGAAAACTTACTCTATGATGTAAACAATCCATATAAATCAGATTTTTCCTGGAAAATAATACTGTCAAAACCTATCTGAACAAGCTCAATGGTCATTTTAATACATTAACCAAGTTTTCCACCTCTACTGTGGATCATATGCAACAAACTAACCCTAAATTACAATCAGTGACCAATTTTTTACAGATAAAGCAAGCTTCAACCCCCCTTTATGTAAAACTAACATTAGAACTCGTGCATCCTCACAACTAAGCAATTTGAATAAACCAACCCTCAATATTGATTTCTACTCAATTAATGTTAAGGTTGTAACTCTACTGTGTGAAAATAACTATTTTATATAATTTCATATCGATCCCTCATGGTTTTAACCAGATTGATAAAGTAAAGATTTCAGCAAGGTCCTCCCTCGCCCTATAAAAGGCATGTTGTCTTGATCATCAGTCAGTCTGCTGTGTGCTTAGCCAACTGAATCTGACGCTGTGTTCCAGACCTGCTGCTGCTGTTGCCGTGCATCTGTTCAAGTAAGTGTGTAATTTCGACATGTCCTCTTTCAAAGTTTTAAGTCAAGTAACAAGGGAGTACAGGCGTTTTAATGCGTCCGGTATCCATCTAGTTGTGAAACTGGAAAAGGAACCGGAAGAGAGCTCTTTCCTTCAACATTTCCAACATTCGCTAACAGAAATTATTCATCAATCGTTGAAGGAAGCTAGCGACTCGGATAAGATAGGCGTAACGATCTTTAATGAGATCAACTCGTTAGATAAACCGATTGGCATAAGTTTTAGAAGGAAGGACCAGCTCACTTCCGAAGTGGTTGGTTCTGTTCTAGAGAAAGTATGCCAATCAAATGCCAATTTTAAAGCCACAGACACGCTAAGGATCGAAATTGATTGGGTTAAATTACCAGAGGGCCACGGCAAACCATTGAAAACTAAGGGGAGATCTTTAGACGTTTTATCACATTTAAAAACAAGCATCGTCAAAATCAAATCCACCATAAATTGTCTTGCCTTTGCTTTACTCGTTGCAATTGCTAAAGTCACAGGTGATCCCGATTATAAAAGTTATAGAGATGGTAATAAAATGAAAGCCAAAGTCGACGATTTGCTAAAAGAAACAAAAATAGACCTGTCACGAGGCGGTGGTTTACCTGAATTGGAAGCTTTTCAAAATTATTATTACGACAAATACAGAATTGTAGTTTATTCAGGCCTAAATTTAGACAACGTCATTTTTGACGGAAACAACGGTGATAAACCCCTCCTAAACTTGCTGTACGATGAAGACAATAAGCACTACAATACCATAGTGTCTTTAACCGGAGCCATGTCTAAAAGATTTATTTGTCCGGGTTGTAGCAAAGGTTTTGATAGTGGGGCATCGCACAGCTGTAAAATGGTCTGTTTTTGTTGTAGAAGCGTTCCCCCCTGTTCGGCTAACGTTCATAGAGTGTATTGCGAACTATGTAATAGAAATTTCCGCGGCCAGAAATGTTTCGATAATCATAGGACGAACAAGATACAAGGAAAAAAATCTGTTTGTGACGCGGTGAAATATTGTAACGTGTGTAACCAACAAATGATTCGTAAACACGAATGTTTCAAAAAGTTTTGTACCAATTGCAAGGAGAATAAGGAGGCGGGACACTTTTGCTACATGGCCAGCATAAAGGATAGAATGCCAGCCACAGACAAAGTCCTCTTGGTGTTTTACGATTTGGAATGTAGCCAAGATACTCAAATCGCAGAGACCACCTATCTACATGTACCCAATTTACTTTGTGTGGAGCAGTCGTGTTCCGTTTGCGAATCGTCTAACGAGGATCACTGCTCTAAATGTGGTCCTCGTAAGCATTCGTTTTGGAACGACCCCATACACAGTTTTATGGAATACCTTAGACAGGATAGGCCTCAGTTTGAGAAAATCGTGGCCATCGCGCACAATGCCAGATCCTACGACCTACAGTTTATTCTCGACTATGTCGTCAAGAAAAACTGGAAGACGGATCTGATATTGAACGGATGCAAGATCCTGTCCCTAAAATTCCAACATTTAGTGTTTTTGGACAGTTTGAACTTTATTGCCCTTCCTTTACGTCTTTTGCCCAAGACGTTTGGCATCACCAACGTCTCCAAAGGTTATTATCCCCATTATTTCAACGTAAAGGCTAACATGGACTACGTAGGCCCCTACCCTGACGAATCGTATTTTGGAGCAGATACAATGTCCGAGGGTGATAGGAAAGATTTTAAGGAATGGTACGACTCTGTCAAGCACGATACGTTTGAAAACAAGAAAGAACTGGAAAAGTACTGCCAAGCGGACGTTTCCGTCCTCCGTGAGGCGTGCGTTTTGTTTAAAAATCTCTTTAGGGATATTGCAGGCATAGAAATTTTTCTGGAATCCATCACGATCGCTTCGGCTTGTAACAAAATTTTTAGGAAGAAATTTCTAGAACCCAACACCGTAGGACTTATTCCCAAGGGTGGCTACAGGATGGCGGACAATTGCTCGAAAAAAGCTCTCATGTGGCTTATTTACGAGCAGATGAACAGAGGCGTTTCCATCCAGCATGCTGGTAACGGTAGAGAGGTTCGACTCCCCGAACTACCCCAGTACAAAGTGGACGGTTATTGTAGCGAGACGCGAGAAGTTTTCGAATTTCTCGGCTGCTACTATCACGGCTGTCTCTGCATGCCCAACAGAGACGTTTCCATATACGGAATCAAGGAAACGTTGGCCGAGAGGTACGAGACTACGATGGCTAGGATCGAGACCATCGCCTCTCTCACGGCTACACCGTCCACGTCATGTGGGAATGCGATTTCGAGGGCATTCTGAAAAAATTCCCCGCTCTGCAAAACGATCCTATAGTACGCAACGCTCCCCTGGTCCTTCGGGACTGCCTCTACGGGGGTCGAACGGAGGCCATGAGGCTGTACCACAAGGTACAGGAGGGAGAAGAGATCCGTTATGTAGACGTCATGAGTCTATATCCGTGGGTCTGCAAGTACTATAAATTTCCTATAGGCCATCCAACTATTTACGTAGGAGATGACTGTTTAAATCACGAGGAGATGTTGAAAAAGGAGGGAGTGATCAAGTGTACGGTGCTTCCTCCTCAAAACCTGTACCATCCCGTGCTTCCCTATCATTGTAACCAAAAGTTATTGTTTTGCCTCTGTCGCACCTGTGCAGAGTCGGGGGAACAGGAAACGTGTCATCACAACAATGAGATTGAGAGGGTCCTCACCGGTACATGGGTTGTCGACGAAGTCAGGGAAGCCGTTCACATGGGTTACAAAATTGTAAAAATCTACGAATTTTACGAATATCAGACAACCCTATACAATAAAGACACAAAGGAGGGTGGGTTATTTGCCAATTATATCAATATGTTTTTGCAAATCAAAGCCGAATCGAGCGGCTATCCTGCTGGGGTTTCCTCCGAAGCTGATAAAGAAGAGTATATTCGATCTTTTTTCAAGTCCGAAGGGGTTCTGATGGATCGCGACAAGATTGTTTTGAATCCAGGTAAAAGGGCCATCAGTAAACTGTGCCTGAATTCTCTGTGGGGTAAAATGTGCGAACGCGAAAATCGGTGTCGCACCGTGCTGATTTCTGAGCCCCGAGAACTCTACTCTATTCTAGGATCCCCCGGGGTCGAGGTGAGCAAACTAATTTTCGCCAACGACCAAGTCGTTTGGCTGTCATGGCGTTATACAGACGAGGAAACGCCTTCCCTGCCACACACCAACCTCGTCCTCGGTGCATACGTGACAACGGGTGCAAGACTCAAACTCTACACCCATTTGAAAAAGGTAGACAAGAGAGCGTTGTACTGTGATACAGACAGCGTTTTCTATACTCAGCAAGGAGAAGAGGATCCTATCGTCACAGGTCAAAATTTAGGAGATATGGTAAGTGAATTGGACCCAGGCACGTACATTTCAGAATTTGTTTCCGGTGGTCCTAAAAACTATGCCTACAAATTAGAGATTCCGAGCACGAGTACCACGAAAACTGTCTGTAAAGTGCGCGGAATCACTTTAAATTACTCGTCTTCAAAATTGGTTAATTTCGATACCATCAAACGTATGGTGCTCGATAGAGAGTCGGAACCCATCAACGTGAGGACGGAAAAAAAAATTAAGAGAAAGCCAGGACCATGTTTAGTGTCGGAACGAGAAGATAAAATGTATAGAATTTGTTTTGCCAAGAGACGTAGGTTGGAAAATAACGATTCGTTCCCTTTCGGGTATAAATAAGTATGTCCAATTATTTTGTAGAAATGAATAAAAAATGGTTAAACATGAAGGATAGGTATTAAAATACATGAAAACTTATGATTGGTGAACGTTTTCCCAACTCTTGTTGCCCTGAATGAAAATTGTCAAAGACTTAGCCCTCGGACTTGTGTCTCTGGATAATACCCTATTGGGTACCATCCTCCTTTGCTATGGTACAAAACATGACGGTAACGTCTTGATCGACTTTGGCTTACCGGGACACAATAATCATTGTTATCAATTTCGATCCTAGCTCTCTTCCGGGATTGTTACCTGTATGTATTTGTGGCCTTCCGTCACCAGTTCCCCCTTTATTAGTCGAAATTGCACCTTCTGGACATGAACTGGACTTGTGGACAAAGCTATCTTTGTGAAAAAAGGCGAGGTGACCAAGGATGTCGTTCACGCCTATAAAAGGTGAGTACAATTTTGTTTTAACATCAGTCTTTGTCAAGATGGTTCGAACTTTGGTGGTCGATTTTCAATACCTCCCCGGAGCAAAGAGGGAGACCATCATTAAAGAACTTGGCCTTTGCAGCAACGATAATGTTATTCAGACCTACCATTTCACCAGTCCTTACGCTGGAAATCCTAAGATTTTCGAGCAAAACAACGACAATAAAAATGGAATACATTTCTCAGACGGATTCATACCGTACGCTGCTATGAATACTATTCTGAACGACGTAGTGAACAGGTTACAATGCTCTCTACGCATTTGGTCAAGAAAAATGCGAACTTCTGGAAAGTATCTGCAACAGAACGTTTATTAATCTAGAGGAGCTGTCTTGTCCTCCTCCAGGCTATTTGCTACATACATACAACTGTGGGTTGCCTTGTCATAAATTCCCCGCCGTTCCTTGTGCCTTAAAGCATGCTCACGCCATGCTACAATGGCTTGATTTTAACGACCTTGTAAAGCAGAATAAACGCTGTCCTGCAGACAACTCTCTAAGACACGATGCATCCTTTGTTTCAGCATAAAACAGGCTGTCTTCTACGTCATCAGAGCAGTTTACGCCTTGACCATGGGGAGAAAGGATATGAGAAAAATCGCAAATTCGAGGTGCAAGAAGAGGGTTACGTCGACACCTGTGCATCATCGACATGCTTTGCTACGACAAACATACTTTTTAAACCCTAAAAGGACCTTGTACCTCAGTTTTGGGTATTACCCATCCATGAATTATTCTACGGCTGTTGAAATTGGAAAAAGTGGTGGAAATAGTGTAATACTGACTCCATACTATTTTAGCTCTATCCTTATGCACCTGCCCAAATTATGCGAACATCTCTGTTCCAAACTACCCTACAGATGTGTTGAAGAGAAAGTGCAACTCAAGACTAGAAAAAATCTAAAAGGTTGTTTGATTCATTGTGAGGGTAATTTTATTATTTTATCTGTGGATGAAATAAACTTTCTAATGGTCAACAGTACTTCTCTACCGAATATTCTATCGAAGTATACCATGTTTCAGCAGAAAGTGAAATCCATTGCAGACAATGACGAACCTCAAGAATATATGTACAACTTGACAATGTACGAGATGGTGAAGGATGATCTTCAAATAAACCATTTTTACTAAACTGTTTCCTTTGTTCTTATTTCAAGAGAGGAACGAGCCAACCTTGATTGATTCTTTCCTTTTACGTTTAGCCTAGAATCCCAATCCTCGTATCCTACACATCGTTTTCATAAAATAAGTGATGGGTGCTACATCATGGAGAGTATGACATTTCCTTGTTATCAATTCACAAACATGTTTTTTAGAATTGTAGCTTAACAACAGGAACGTACAAAGCCTAAGATACGGTGAGTATGACATTTTATTATTTCAGAGGGGGATTAGCTCGGTGCAAAGCCAAAAACTGGGGCCTAAAAGATTTTTAAAGATTGTTGCACAATATTACGTCATGCTTTTCTAGCAAACATCTTCAAACAGGATATGGTGAGTATGACATTTTATTATTTAAGGGTGGGATTAGCTCAGTGCAAAGCCAAAAAGATTTTTAAAGATTGGTATTTAGAATTGTTGCATAATGCTTTTTTTAGCAAACAGCTTTACGTCAGGGACGTACAATTCATATCACAGCTCTAAGATAACGCTAGTCCAGTGCCTAGCCACAACTTTGGTTAGGGGAGGCGCCAACGGGTCTAAATTATTTTTAGAATTGTCGCATAGCAACAGGAACGTACAAAGTTCTAAGATATGACATTTTATTATTTAAGGGTGGTGAAAAGATGGCCAAAGCCATAACTTTGGTTAGGGTTGGTGCCAAGGGGTCCTAGGCAGGGAGCAGTCTAGTTTTAGGTATTGCAGGTCTCTGTTTTACCGACCAAATCTTATTTCGCGTATAGGGGAGGGGTTGGTTTCAAGAATGGCTAAATGTTTTTTTCAATGTATTGTTTTATGATTGGCATTGCAGGTCTCTGTTTTACCGACTAAATCTTATTTCGTGTATAGGGGTTGGGGTGTTTCAAGAGAGCCTAAATGTTTTTGTTTCAAGGTTGGTATTGCTGGTCTCTGCATTGCCGACCAAATCTTATATTCGGGATAGAGAATGATAGAGGGTTGGGGTGGTTTCAAGAGGGTCTAAATGTTTTTTTTCTTTTCATTTTTGTTTCGAGGTTTTTATTGCTGGTCTCTGCATTGCCGACCAAATCTTATTTTGGGGCATAACTTGGGATAGAGGGATGATAGGGGGTGGAGATGGTTTCAAGAGGGTCTAAATGTTTTTTTTATTGTTTTGTTTCAATTTTGGCATTGCAGGTCTCTGCATTACCGACAAAATCTTTTTTTGGACATAACTTTGTTTAGGGGGATGATAGAGGGATGGGGGTGGTTTCATATGATGGCCAAGAGGGTCAGGAGGGCCTAACTGCAATTAGTTTATGATGACGTTGGGAAGTCGTGCCGCCATCTTGGATCTGGCGGAGTCGTGGCATTACTACTAACTATATTATTTAGCTCTACATTTTATCGTCGCAGAAAGTTAAGATTTGATTGAGGCAGAGGATATAGACAAGAAATTCACAATTAAAAAGAAATGGTTGCAGGTCTTCGTCCCACAGTTCTTTTTGGAGTTTCCCAAAATTACATAAAAGTACTTAGGCAGTTCTTGAATTGACCGATTCAACTGAGTTTTACCATCTCTTCTTAAAATCCTGATAAATTAATGCCAACGTTGTATGTTTTTGGATCCTTCACGAGCTTAGGCTCAATGGATTAGGCAGATTCGATAGATCAGTAAAGTACAGCTTCTTGCGAAAGAGGCGTTACTTCAAGTCGAACTTTCTTCAAGAAGGCCACCTATGCTACATTTTAAAAGTAATTTTTACTCTTAGTAAAACAGTATTGGGGGCTGGTATCGTTCAGAATTCAAGAGGGTGAAGTTCATTATGAAATGAAGGAAACCAGACTTTAATTCAGTAGTACGAGGTAGTGTTAAAGAGTTACAATTTTGTAATTAAGCATTTTTCTATTTCGAAAGTCAATGCTAAGCAATTACATTAATAAAATAAACAAATATATATAGTATTCATGAACGAAGAGAATCAATTTAAACTAAATTATTTTAGAAAGAAATTAAAATAAAATTAAAAAAGCATAATTTTTATGAATAAAGATAACCCGTTTTGGTTAAATTATTTTGGTGGTTTAAAGCAGAAGAATTGGGTGATAAGCCTCTGTTATTATATTAAAGTAGTGGCAGAGTTCCACTCAAACAGCCTAAAATTAGAATAAATATTACATTGTAACTATAGAGAGGGAAAATATTCTAACAATAATGAACTTTGATACTACACATGCATAACATAAGTGAATAATTAAAGTCATAATCCACTTAGCCCAGTACTGATATTATAGTCATGTTGAGACATTGTATGGGGGTATGAATGTTAAGTATTTTCGGAAATGATATCAGTGCTCTGGAGGGAAAGCCCACAGCGCTCTACGTTGCCGAAGTTGAGTGCATAAAAATGAATTTAAAGTCTCCTTCACGTTACAGACTAGGTTAATGCTGTCCTGGGAGACACTGTATTTTTAAATAACTTGGTATTATGTCAGAAAAGGCAAATGGAAAATACACTCACTGTGTTCCTGTAAATCTAGCAGAGATGTAAATAAAGTAGGTTATACGGAACAATTAAGATAACAAGAGCAACATTAATTGCAAAAGTGATCGATGACGCTTTCCTGCTCGTTGTTTGTACACCTTTTATTTCAAAAGGTAGAAAATATATCTGGGTCATTCTTCCGATTGTGGGGAATTTCGTGTCCCAACCTTGCCAGTCTCGTAAATTAGAAATTTCCTCCCTTTTTACTATTTAATCGTATGTAATCATCATTAATCTGGTTAAAATATAAAGAAGTATATTTTTATTCTGATATATTGTGGTATTTAATAGCTTGAAATATTGACAGGAACTACAAATTACCCATGAAATCAATGTCCCAGCTCACAATACTGCATGTACGAAAGCTAAGAAATTGACCGAGAAGTCTTAAAAAAATTGTAAATACAGGAACTGCAGAAGGTATTCTTCCTCTCATTGATGATATTACAATAATTATTTTAATCTTATTTATACTGTGTTATTTATTTTTATTTAAGTGTTTAACTGAGTGTCCCTGCATTAGAATAGTCAACACCGTAACGCACGTAGGAATGAAATTTGCGCCAAATATGCTATAGCGGCCTTATCTACACCCATGAGTTAATTCGGCAGAACGTTTGCAACAATGTGGCAACCACAAAAATATTGCTTGTGTGATTGTAGGAAGCATAAGTGCAAAAAACCAGATTTTTAAGGGAAGTGCCTTAATTGTATGTCTACACCGTAACGTAGAAAAAAGTGTGATTTTGTGATTTTTATAAATATTTTTAGTCTAGCAAAGAATTTTTGGCTGTATTTGAAGATAAAGCATGTGATGAATCGTCGTTTATTTTCAGTCTTAACTTCGAAAACGTATGAACAAAAAAATGTCCACCTCCGTAACGGTCAACTCCGTCACGAAGAAATTCGTTACGGTGTTGAACACTGTTACAGTGGTGACTTTATTGGCTTGCATATGTTTAATTTAATTTTAATTTAGCTTATTAATTGTATTTACCTCATTATGTGAATACATCATCGAAAACATGTCCACATCTTGAAATGAATGTCCACACCATAACGCAAGTGTCCACACCGTAACGCAGTCTCCACCCCGTAACAATAAGTAAAATGGCAGTAAAATGGCAATAGTTAGCTATTTTCTTAATGAGGAGGCATTAATGCACTCTATTCTTAATATGCTTAGGATTTGAAAATAAATATTTTACATTAAAAAGTCTGACCATACTAACAAAATTTAGCATTAAAAATCTCGATTCTATATTCTGTACTAAACGTTTTGATTTTTTTTGTCCAATATAGTAAATATTTGAGATAATGTTAATTAAAGGTAAATCGCAAGCCAATGACCTATAGAAACAATAAATAAAAATGCTTTAATATTTCAAATTGTTAATATTAGGACCGCAAAACGCCGCGTTACGGAGTTGACTAATATTTGGTCCTAATGATATTAAAAAAATTATATCTAAGAAAGTGATTAACATTGAGCTCGGCCAGTTCACTGGGAATAGGTTAACATCATAATAAACGAGATGACATCAATAAAACACAGTTTTCTGACAATTGTAATTCCAGCTTAACAGTGGATGAAAATCCCCACAATCGTGAGAATGACCCATCTTCCTTCTGTTTATTTTACAACATTTACATGGCGGACTATGAGTAATTTCAGGTATGATCATAGGCGTGTGTCTAACATAGTGATGTGCAGACCTCTATGGGAGAGGGCCAAATAGTAGACAAATTCCACAAAGCGGGCCGAAATAGTTTACTGAAGTGCTGAAATGGAGCAATGGTCAGAACTATTTTGCCTGCTATTTATATATGAAGAAGAATAAGATGAGTGGAACTGTGACTGTACTTCCAATAGGTTTTCATAAATTCAGTTGCAACTGGAACGAGATGAGCCTCAGGAGTGAAGTCAAAAGTCTGTCAGTCAGTGAATCTCTTTCTGACACAACTTTTTCGAAGCTTCAAAGAATTCAATACTTACTCACGCACAAATGAAGACGCAAATATGGTGGTACCTAGGGAGCGGATTTCTATGACATGTCATATTTTTCCCCTTTGCATTATTTCAGGTTTCCGACTAATTTAAACCCGATTCCAAGCATCCTGGTGAAAATAGAACGGCTTTTATTGTGCATGTAACTGCATATTTAGGAAATTTTCAACTATTGTAGCATATTTAGTAAGAATATACATATTTAGGTCATATTTTTGGCATATATTTGTGTGCATATTAAAGAAATTTTGAAGTTTCATATCATATTTTGTAAATTTTGCATTATAATGATACTTTTTGAGAACTTACAGATATTTTAAATACTTAACACTATATTTTAATAAAATGTATTCCAATCAAACTTTTAAAAATGTACACAATGTGTGGGTAATCAAGTTATAATTTACATTTTATTGGTCATATTTTAATGTTTTTTAGGTCATAAATGCATACATATATCCTATTTTTTAGGTCATAGAAATCCGCCCCCTAATGATAACCTTCGGGGCAAGAGAAATAAAAATTTGGAAACTTCATTTCGGTAAAGTTTTGTAGAATTCAAATTCTGAGTGTTACTTGCAACTTAACTAATTTGTACTGAATGACCGGTTTTACTTTGCAGCCTACAGTAAATGGAATATGGAAAATATCCCAGGCGTATTCAATGCTAAAAGTCTTGAAGTTCTGTTAAAATTCACCATGGAGTCATGCAATAGAAGGAAAAGCAATCGAGTACGAAATTATTTTTCTCCTCCATTTCTGTCGCGGGCCGCTTTGAAGCTAACCGAGGCGAGGGCCGCATCTGGCCCGCAAGCCCTACTTTGCTCATGACTGGTCTAAGTATACCCCTAGAGAATAGGGAATAGGCTATCCACTTGACAATTGCATTTACTATCAGTTAGCCGGGACCTACAGCTTCAAGTGGAATCCAAACAACGGCAGGCTTCCCGTATGCTTCATTTAAAATGGTTTATCAGATGTGAATGAAGAGGTCACCCATCTAACAAGTTTTCACTTAATCCGAGATCAGGAAGTGGTGCGACCACTAGCCCATACAGTGTTCCATGAAATACCAAAAATACCTTTTTATGGTCCTTAAAATATCACACAGACTATATCGAACACCATAAATTCAATAGAACGTATACATTAATGCAGCGAAACGAATTGAAACCACCAGTAGATCTATTTTAAGAAGCTTTGCCGGTACTATTGGTCTTTTCAAATACAGACGTGCTTTTTTTTTAACGATTAATGTTAATTTCTTTCAGGAATAATATTGCTCCACCGTAATCAGTGACTAAATTCCGTTTGGGCACACTGACACGAACAAGCTCTGACGTTGCTTGTTTTAGATATTGTGACATGGACATTAACTGCAGGTCCATTAGCACTTTACCAATTATAAAAATTATAGATGGAAACAATCTGCCTACTAGAAGTATTTATTATTAGACTAAGAGTGCGGCGTTTCACTAAAATTTACATTAAGATGGACATTCATTACATGAGACAGTACATTTTCCCCTATTCGTCCTCACCTAATGTGGAAATTAAAATTTGTATTATTCCGCCGGTGATACGGCTAAGCCATGATTGGTTGGGAAGGTCCGTAGGCCTTATGTTTTCTCAGTTTTACCTTTCCCAGTACTCGACAATCGAGCCAATATACTCGTTTTCCAAGGTGCATTCAGATTTTCCCTAGCACACAATAAAATTGGTTCTTATCTTCTTTAGAAATCTGCTGAAATTTTCTACAAAGGCTTTCTACAGAAATGGTATTAGCAAGTTCTCTTAGCGTTTTGTGTTTCTTAATGGTTTCTCTTTGCAGCTGTCACTCAAGTTATTTTATCCTGTAATTTCTTTTGCCATGACTTCTCCTACTCAGCAGATTGATTTAGTTTAATATGCTTAACATACCAAAAACTACTTCTTTCAACTGATTTAACTTAATTATTCTATATTTAATTAGTGAAGCTCTGGTAAATCTTAGGGCTGATTTACTGCTGCAAATATTTAGCAATTCCTTGGACGTAGACCAATCACAATCGTTTATCTTATAATACGTTTCCTAGGGTCGCAAGGATGCAATTTTATCTGATAAAACATCAGTTTGTTACTGGAGACGCAAGGCATCCATGTGCGGTGATTAATACGTCACACGCTGCCAGTGAACGTAATGAAAACACATTGTTTTATACAACATAACTTGTTTAGAAATCGAAATAATGTAATCATATTGATTAAAAACACAATTTTGACTCGTTGCAAGACAATTCGTGTGCTTTTATTGCACCGAATCGATTCATCGACTGTTCATTCACTTAGTATGCCATGATCTTACAGAATGTTGACAACAAAGTAGGAAAATAATCATTATAGTCTTAATAAATCCAACTCGAGGTAACGAGTTTCATCACATGAATTTACTTGAACTTCCTTCTAGGAAATAAATAGATAAACTCGTAATCTCTCGTGGGATTTCCTATGACAAAACTTATTTATTATTATTTGAAATAATCCATCAAAAGACATTTACTATCATAAGGTGTCTTACTAATTAAAAAAATCCCCAATATTTTACTAACTTACTTTGTACAAGAATTAAAATAATAGCCACACTACAATCCCCCCAAAAGTTAGGCCTATATTATCACAAGAGACTCCAGTACATTATACTTAAGATGAGTAACCGTAGCCTGCATACCTGCATAGGTATGGAATTGCGTCGAAACAGTCTTAATTCTAATGGCTAGAATGTTAGTTTCATGTGCAGTATTGATATCATATTTTTAAATCGCTTTGTTACTGATTTATGCAATTGATTTTTTGGATGATGTGATCGTTCCACATATAACTAGGTTGCATTCACCCTTTCAGGTTATCACGAATAATTATGCTGAGCGGATTTTTAATCTTTCAACAACTTTTGTTCATACTACCGCTGATAAATCTGTATTCGTGTATAAATGTAACATGCAATGAAACCAGCAAACTTGGATCCCAGACATTACTATTCTGATTGCAAGATTCATGCTTAGGATTGAGAAATCCATACGAGTTTCACACAGATACCGTATAAGCATTCATGAACCACAGATTATTGTCTCTGTTGGACATTACATGAGAAAAAAATCCTCCGACACTGGGATTTGAACCCAGGAACTTTGGCTATTTGCTCCAATGCTCTACCAACTGAGCTAAGCCGGAGTTCAATTCACAGCGCCAGATGGAACCTCTCTTCTATGACTGGTTGCCCTATTGGTCCACCTCACAGACAGACAAGTTATGTCATATGCAGTACTGTGAGGCACCCTTAGAAGTGACTTCGTGACCGGGCTCCCACTGTTATTGTACAGTTAAAATTCAAGATAGATATATAAGCATTCATGAACCACAGATTATTGCCTCTGTTGGACATTACATGAGATGACAGTGAGATGGGAAAAAGTTAAAAAAAGGGCAAAAAATAGATAGGGAGGGAGATAGAAAGGGGAAATAATGTTATCCATTCGTATGGACATGTTCGGCTTTGGACGAATGAATTATGTCTCACACTAGAACTTTGTACAATTACGCTTCTCGTCTGTGGAATCTCACATGAGCTGCAGGTCTCTCACATGTGGAATTTATGCTTTAATATCCCGCTTCCGGTGCAAACATTAAGACTGACGAGAAATAAAAGGTGTATAGATTCAGCCTTATGACACATAAAGGGGTGATAGATCATATTGATCTATCGACTGTTTCACTTTTTCATAATCTTTTGATAGGTGGTAGGTCCAGGAAGCCTCTGGCTTGTCAGATTGTATATTTTTATGGTACAAGAAACGACGTGACAGTAGCGCTCAGATGGCGAATGAATGAAACTGTTTTATACAGAAAATCCATGGTGGGTGGCTGGGAAAGATAACAGGTTGTATCATGTGAAAACAGCAGATACCAGCAACAAGGGAGCAAGTGACACATGCACTGCACTTGTCCGGTCTTTCAACTGCTCCCACTTGTACTGCAAGCCTTTTGTGAACTGTGGTTGTTATCATGAACTCAACTATTCGAAGTTTCCCAAATCATAAAAAAGGAAGAACCAGCTTTAACACAGTAACATAGTTTATTTTAAAGATAATTTCCGTAACTGTATATCTGCTGCAGCAGAAAACAAAAAATGAGAATGCTTGTTCCAAAATCCAGAATTCATACCACATCTACCACGGAAAACGGCATTCGCACAATTCACACTAATAACAGGACATGACTGCCTAGCAAAACACCTGCATAGGTTCAACATTTTTACATCTCCCAAATGCATCTTATGCAAGAATAGGCCTACAGAAAAGGATATGGAGGCACACTATCTGGATAACTGCACTGCATTACAAAATGAAGATTGCAGGACAGAGAAGTATTGGAGAGCTAGACTGCTAATGACTTTGGTGTCAAATGCAGCACATTAGAAAACAATAACATTTATGTTAACTTAAGTAACCTTTGGGGCGCAATTGGTAGAGGTACTGCTCTACAAAAAGGAAGTCGTGAGTTCTTCAAACAACATAATCCTTCTGATAGCAATATAATCCTGGGATGACTCAACGTCCTCAAAAGTTTGTAGGCTTACCAGAAGCAATCCTGGGGTAAAGGCCGACAACTAACCACCTTCACGTTCAACTGTTTACAAATCCAGGAACCCTAAGGGCTTCATCGGTCTTTATAATAAGACTCGCTTCGCTCATTGGGGCTCCGCCCCCAAACCCTCACTGAGGTTTTCGGGAAAGGTTTTTTAAAAGATCTATGGGAGATAGAGTGCGTGTATTTAGTCTGCTGTATTGGCAGAGCCCTATGTGAACTCTGTTTGATAATACCGTTGCCATGAAAACCGAACCATTTTTCGGGAGTTTTTAGGGCTAAAAATTAAAAGAAATAAACTTTTTGGAATTTTCCTGTGGTTTACAGCCTAAAAGTTATATGTGTACCAAATTTCAAGTTTATAGCTAATCTGGAAGTAGGCAAACATTAGTGTCGGTGAGCCGAGCCGAGCCTAAAAGCTATATGTGTACCAAATTTCAAGTTTCTAGCTCATCTGGAAGTGGGCAAAAATTAATGTCCGTGAGCAGGCCCTTTTTCGGGGGTTTTTAGGGCTAAAAATTAAAAAAGTAAACTTTTCGAATTTTTCTGTGGTTTACAGCCTATAAGCTGTATGTGTACACAATTTCAAGTTTCTAGCTCATCTGGAAGTGGGCAATCTGAGCATCTGGGCATCTGGTGAGCTGAGCCGAGCCCTTTTTTCGGGGGGTTTTTAGGACTAAAAATAAAGAAAAAACTTTTAGGAATTTTCCTGTGGTTTACAGCCTAAAAGCAATAAGTGTACAACATTTTAAGTTTCTAGCTCATCTGGAAGTGGGAAAACATTAATATCGGTGAGCCGAGCCCATTTTAGGGGGGTTTTTAGGGCTAAAAATAAAAAATAAAACTTTTTGGAATTTTCCTGTGGTTTAAAGCCTAAAAGCTATATGTGTACCAAATTTCAAGTTTCTAGCTTATCTGGAAGTTTGCAAACAATAATGTCAGTGAGTGAGTGAGTGAGTGAGTGAGTCAGTCAGTCAGTCAGCCGTGTGGCTTTATATCATAGGGAAGTGCTAGTACTTTATAATTACTTTAGTTTACTATAGAATCTTAAACAAATTATAGCAAATAGCCAATTCATTATAAAGTGTCCAGATACAGATAGTAATTTATATAATTTTTAATAAATTATCTTATTTCGAATTTCAGGAGATAACTTCGTGCTTAAATGCACATAATAAGGTATGACCAAAAATAGACATTGCTATTAGCTAAAATATGTCATTTATCACACATTTTATACCAGGCTACAATTAGCAGAAACATATTGTTTAACCTAAATTAAGGTTTGTTGCAATTTACTTTAACAATGGTTCTAAATTAAATATTAATTTCTTAATAAAGAGCTACTATCCTACCGTTAATAACATTGTGTTTTTATAAAGTTTAAACAACTTCGATATGACAAATATAAACTTTAAACCATTTTCGGTTAAATTAAAGCCTAATATTAAAATAAGGTTAAAATACATTTGTATGACCTATCAAGCAGTGTTTTTTTTTTGCTCATAATTGTGGAAAAGTTCGAAACAAAATTGAGATACGAGAACAGGTCAGAATAAAAATTTGCGTAACAATAATCCGAACCCTATTTACAATATATTCTGTAGGATTTATTTGATTTTCCCCATATTATTGATAATTTGAAAATAGCTCTTATCTGATTTCTTGTACGAACCGTCAATGATGGCATATGATTTAGAAGGCCTAGCTGACCATACCATTTTGCTAACGAAGCAATGTCAGTTTGCAGTAATAAAAAATGTTTCAAAACAAAGTTAGCCTTGATTCAAGATAGCTGCAACAAGAAAAGTTAGAGATATCTACATCTATTTTCTTTTTCATACTGATGCCTACTCTACTGTATGGATATCGGATATCGTTGAATTATGTAGCCAGACGATACACGCTGACCAGTAACACCAGTATTTGAGCAATAGGCTATATTATCATCTTTGGACGTATGAAGGAAAATTACCTGGTTTTTCTGGTAGATCGACAAACACTCGCTAGACTGTGTTGATTGTTCGGTTCCTCACGAGCTACAATCCCATTCTACATACTACAGGCTAAATTTGTGAGAGTAAACTAGTGTGTTAGACCACTGTTGGGCGCAGCTTTGGTTAATGTGGCTCTGCATTAGCATCAGCGGAAGCTGCGGTGGTAGGACAAAGCTCACAGTGGTTTATCAGGCTTCAGCAACATCGAGGTTAAGATGGGGATCCCATTATTTCTATCGCTTCTTCAGATCTCTTCTACTAACAAATTATTCACAAACTGAAGTGCTGAACCAGCCTATAAGGCAGAGGCAATTATTGTTTTCATTAGCGTAGAGAGTTTTGAATGAAAAAATATTATCTGATGTTTGGTGCTGTGAAACGATTATAATATTTATTCAAGTAACCTTCCTACTGCCATGTTATTTTTGTTACACTGAGGACCTCTGGGGTGTTAAAGACTCCAAGTAACTCACATGGGATACATCGGTATTATTGCAATCTGTCTTTAACAACAATCGAGAGAAAATGTTTAGGAGAGGATAATAGCCGTACTGTCCTATAATAACGTAAAATCCTTAATTATTTTTCTTCTTAATAACAGGTAATTTTCACGCCCTTTTTTGTAATTAACATCTCATATCTTAAATTGTAATTTTCAATGTTATTAATATTTATAAATCTTATTTTGAGTTGAATTTTACAGTTCTTTTAGTACGGTAACTTTGAACTCTTCAATTTAATGTCATGTTCGGTTTTTCTTTTTAGTATTTTAGATACATTATTAAAGTGTAATTTTTATTGTTTCCTTTCAGTAATTTATAGATATTTTTGAATTGTAACTTTCTTTGTTTTGAAATGAAGGGTTCGGCTATAAAACATGGTAACCCACAAATTTTAAAAAATTGAGATAATCACATAGGAAGCTTAGGCTATCTGTTGTGAAACTAGTGAACTGTCCAGTTAGTTGAATATGTTCATCATGGATGGAGAATGCAGTAAAATATATTACTGTAAGCCACATCCATTTCATGTAAAACATGGTAACCTTCAGAAGATGGTTGCTCAGTGAGTAAGGAGGGAACTTTTCTCTACGGAAAATAATAGTTTTTCCAGTGGATGTGAAGAAGAGGAAAGCAGTGACAGTGGCACTGAGTACCAAGTTTCCCACTCTACATCTTGTAGTGAAGATATAGATGATCCAGATGAAATTAAGTAAAAAAAGATGAGTAAAATGTACAGTGAGGGTTACCATATTTTACGTGAAATGATGATAATAGCTCCTGATAGCTTTTGAAGTTGTTTTTACTGGGTATTACGATACGTGGGTGGGTGAGTCGGAAGCACGCCTGCCTTCCATTTCGGCGGCCCGGGTTCGATTCCCGGCCGGGTCGGGGATTTTTCAGTAGTGAAAGATCCCCTCCCCGGGTTCAGGACTGGGTGTTTGTCAGTAGGTTAAGATAATGCACATTGTGCGCGATTCCTTAATTACGATACGTGGTGGAGAAAAGCAGAGTATTTTTGCATAATGCAGCTGGTAAAACACAAGCAAGTGAAAATATTCATATTGAAGGGCCAAACAAGAAGAGAAAGAGGAGAATGTCCAGGCAACCAGTAGTGAAGAAGGAACAAAGACTCTGCTCTGGTGTTTTGTATAAAAAAAATATAGGGGTAAAGGAGATGAGGTTCCAGGTAGGGAACTTGGACCAGACTGCAATTGTTCAATTGTCCATTAAAATGTTTTGATAAAATAGTGATGAAATACAATTACAATTACAATTACAATTACAATTACAATTTATTTTTCCAAATTACACGAAAAATACAAAAGTTGATACACCACCCGAAGAAGCAGAGCTTGTGTTCGGGGGTGGTTCAGTTCAATATATAGAAAAAAAACTTATACTAAACAATTACTTAAGCAATACATAATTTGGAGAAGTATGACAAAAATGATGTATAATAGGTTAGAACATGTTCTATTTACAATACAAAGGTACGAGGTAATACAATAATAATACATAACAATTTATTTGTTCAATTTTAGTAAAAAACAAAGAAATTAAGTTCTATTCAAATTTTAAAGTTTAATATGAAAAATGTTATAACAGTATTAGTAGATAACAGAAGTAATAATTATATAAATTAAGCTATTTAGATTAGGATGGTTGGTAATAAATGAATTGAATAGTCTTGGGCCAAAACTTGAACAGTGCTTAGCTCCAGCAGTTGTAACATTATACAGTAATTTTTGCCAAGTTCTGGAAAGTAAGTTTGAATAACCTACAAAATGCATATTTATTTGGGTGTATGAAAGCTAATCCTGTTGCACGTAAATAGGCTACACCAAGAACGTTAAGAGCAGAAGATCACAAACTGTGAAATATTTTTTTTTTCCACATGAAGGGCAAAGTTTGTAAGAAAGCATTTTTGTCAATTCGCGGGCTGCAAAATAGTAGAGGAAAATCAATTGAGAAAAAAAATTGGATGACGTCATTGCTTGTTTGGAGTGGATTCCTTCTTACTATGCATCATTTTACACAAATGTAGTAGTTCAGGACAATGAAGAACAAAGTAATGGAGAATCTGAATAGAGCATTAGTAATTGGTTCAGTACATTGCAGTAATATAAATGTTGACACTTTTAGTCATTTCAAGTAAAACATGTTAAACCACATAAATTAGAATACACACGTTTGCTTTTAATTTTTTTAAGTTCTCTCTTTCCCCAATACGTTTCACTTAAATATGCCATTACATTAAGAAAACATTGTATTCTTATGATGTGTGTTTATATTTGGAGGAAAACTTACTAATAAATTAGAATCTTGATTTTAAAACCTATGACATCATTATCTCAGAAGTTTCTGTGTGGGTTACCATGTTTTACAGCCGAACCCTTCAAATTTAACAATTAGTCTTAAATTTCAATTAGGAACGTAATATAAACTTTAAATTGTTTTTACCTTTACACTAATCTAATAATACTTTTGCATTTGTATATGTGATTCTTTGTCTGGTAGAGCGGAAGAGAAGGCCAAATGTCTTTAGTTCTGCCAGAATAATTAAACAGAATAGTTAGAAAGACTTCTCAAGACTTGAGGCAAGTCAAATGCTGAACTCACTCCCTATTTAGTACTTTAATTTGTATATTTTAAGAACAAAGTAGAGTAAGACTTACACTGAGCCTAATGTATACCTTCTAACGACAATGTTCTGACTCGGTTTGTGTACTTTTTCTTGCTTTTTGAGCCCTGTCCTTTGAGAACTGCATTACATAAAAATGTGCATACATGCACTAAATCTACAGTAGGTGAATCTAAAATCTCACAGACTTTAATTTCCATCTTAAAATTGAAAACTCTTCATATCACTTTTCTGTTAGTCTTTTCTATTAATTATCTCCCTTGAAGTGTTTGGTTATATTATCTTTTTCATCCGATTTAGATGTGTTAATCAAACGCAAGAGTTTATTACGTCTTCTGCCCATACCATAGATAGACCCATTATAGATAGAGGAAGTGTTGTGTTCGACCCAGAAATTCGAAGTTGAGTTATTAACATGTTTTGAGGCCCCTGAATAAAAAAAAGCTATTTTCAGAAACATATCTCTCTGTGTGTGTGTGTCTGTGATAGAGGTGTACATATTCAGATTTTAGCTTGCTTGCTCCTTTGAAATTAAGCAACCAGCCACAGCTTTTAACTTGCTTGACTAGAAAGCAAGCAAGATTACAACGTTGATAAGAAACACTGTCGCTATGAGTCACAAGCTCTTCATAACTTGGTGGGTTTCACAAGACCTAAGGAAACTGCAAGGCCTGGCGGAAAGAATATGAAACTGGGTATATCAGTGCACTGGTAAGTCGTGCAGTTACGTAGTTGAGGAACTTCAGATGTGTTTAGAGAATTTTACCCTGAAGGAAGCCGAGGAGAAACTAAAATGTGGAGAGTTTGAATTATCAATGAACAAAGGTACTAGTCCGGCATGGGAAAAATTTTCAAACATTTTCGAGAAAACATCATATAATCATTAATAACAATAACAAAAATCCCTTTAGGCAAGCCTACAGGCTGAGGTAGATTTTGAAGTGCTTTTGTTTTAATTTACTGTCGCTGCGTAGCACTCTTCCTTCTTTAGCCTTGGCATGACAAACCCGCAATAATAACTGCAAAAAAAGAGGAAAGAGAACTTTTTCAAACATTCAAATCTCGCCTTATATGAGAACTATCAAGAAACTAGTTATTGATTTGTAGAGTACTCATCAAGAGCTTTTCAACGATACTCCACAAGACGTAGTTTCGAAAATTTCGAATTTCCATCCCCATACCCCCACCCCCACTCGTACTCCCAAAACCCCCGAATCGTTGGTGTCACTGTGAACTCCATAAGGAGTACTCTAATTTATTCAATCAAAGTCTCCCTCTATACTTCATAGGGGCCGAGATATAAATGTTTTAAAATTTCAACCCCCTCCCCCGACCACCCTCTTGCGCCAATTTTGCTCATTAACGAACTTGTCCGAACTATTTGGCCTAGAAATAACATAATAAAATTTGATTCAAATATCTTCAAATTTACGCCGCTAGCGTGTAAAGATATATATATATATATGTAATATAAATATCACAATTTTTTTTAACAGGCGGTGGTTTCGTACTTAGGGAGGCATGAAACGTAAAAATATGAACAAATTTTTTGAAAGTCATTAGGTAGATTTTTCTTCGAAATCTACCTAATAATAAAAATAATAATTGTGTTAAGACGCTAAAACGATTTTTAATATTTTATCCACCTTTTATTTATCTGCATGATGAATTTCTTCTACCAGCATGTAGAAAAGCAAGAAAGTATTACCTACACTTAGCAACTACAGTTGTTTAGCTGATAGGAATGTCGCAAGCTTATTCTGACTTGCCTAGGTTGGGTTTGACCTGACCCACCAAGCTTAAAGAAACCTGCCTGCTTGCTAGCTATGACTCTGGCAACTTGCTTGCCTGGCGTTCAAGCGGGTATGGTCAAGCTAAAATCGAGAGTTGTACACCTCTAGTCTGTGAACAGCCTAACTCCAGAGATACGATTTTATTTATTTTATATACATAAGATGCTCATACTGAGAGCTAAACTTTTATTCGATACATATTATCACAAAAAATCTCTGAAGGGTTTTATAAGTCATTCACTGTTTGTAGAAACTCAGTCTTGCCAGATAAAAATTAAAGCTTTGCTTC
Source organism: Ectobius pallidus (assembly GCA_964059195.1). NCBI lineage: Eukaryota > Metazoa > Arthropoda > Insecta > Blattodea > Ectobiidae > Ectobius > Ectobius pallidus. The sequence continues at coordinate 148,475,378 of CAXKWD010000003.1, read as the reverse complement.
AGGTAGAAACAACTGAATACGCGCTATTTGCAATACGGCCTTTTATTCTATTGCAGAATTTGAAGTGAGAAAGGTGTTTTGCCCATTCTTAGGTGAGTGCATTGATCAGAATTTATTTGGGTGATGTATCCTTCGGGGATGCGATGTGGTAGTTCCATTATTTAAATTTTTTCCATTAATTTACATTAAAATAATGTCATACATAATAAAGTATATAATACTAAGAGAAAAAAACTTTTACTTGGACAAAGGAGGTTATGTCTTTCGCATCAGATTTATTTTCTGGTTACTTATAACATTTTAGGTGACATTAAAAGCATTATTCTTTGTCTCATAATTACAACAAGGGCCACAAAAGAGAAACCATATTATCATGATCCTTTATAAGGTGAATTCGTATATCCCTTCGATAATGGAAGCAGTTAGACGCTAGAAGTTTTGTTTACCTATGTGCAGCTTCTACGAGAACGTATTTATCAATAGTATTTATTGAGGAATAACAATTTTCTCATTCGGAACGCGCGGAAGAGGAACTTATTAAGACAAACACATCGGGGAATAAGCTTCTGCTTTGAGGGTCGGCAAATGAAAATCTGGATCTAGAGTACAGTCGATTGTTTCCGAATCTCCTGAAGTCTAAACTCAATCGTATAACTCAAAATGGAGCATCGATACAAAGTCTGGTGCAGAATTGAATGAGATTACTTGTAATGAACTTAAAATTGAATTCTTACAGCGACAGAATTGCATACTGTGAATGTTCCTTCTCATTCCATAAATGTTATATTGTGTATTGGAATGATTATATTATTATTTTGAAGTTCAAGTCGAAGAAGCATCAGTTGAGAAACTTAACTTTAATTCAGCACGTTTCACACGTTTAATGAACGTTTCACACGTGCAGGTATGAGAAACAGCTCTAGTTTTGATCCAAGATTATTCAATTTCGGTCTTAAAAATAACTCTGAATTAATTAATCATACCAATTAAAAATTAATAAAAATAATAGAGTATACTATAGAAATATTTATTCTTCGTGTATCTTCATACATTAACAAATAATATTCTTGCTATTATTATTGTAAAGACTGAAATTGATTATGTTTGTACTTTTGTCTAATGTAGCCTATTTATATCCATTTGTGAACCTCCTCTGACTACGGAAATGTTCTCATTCGGGTAGAGTCTTAATAAGAAAATGTGGCAAAAATTGTAAAAAAATCTTTCATAAGTAACATTTATCCAAGACAATAAACTAATTTATTTTAATTTTTTATTTTTAATGTGTTAAAGATGTTATCAGTGGCCAACTTCAGCTTATTCTATGTAAACAGTAATTGGTTGATGTAAAATAAAATAATTCATTGCGGCTGTTGAATATTGGAAATAAATGGATTTAGAATTGATTATACATTTTTAATTAATGCCAACATGATTTATTACTATTTCGGTTGGTAACGAATTATAAATTTTAGCTTATGGAATAAAAGTGAGGGTGTTACTGCTTTCAGTTTGGTACCGAAGGAATTAGCTGACATTTCTGTAGCAGACATTCCAAAATCGTTGTAGGCTAGTATCGCAATCCGCTTTTATTAAGCTACAGTTGCCAGGGTTTTGTACTCTGCTTCTACTTTCAAGTAAACTATTAAGTGTATCACTTTCTATGATAAATTATTAAAATACATGTTCAACACCGTTGAGCTCGATCAATGTAATAAAATAAATAAGATAAAAGTTGCTCAAGGAATATATATTGTGATCAGTCGCCTACGCCTTTCGGTGTCCTACACCATCTTCAAGGGCATCTGAAATTACAATTTTGATCTTATAGTATCCATGAGCATGTTTACCTGTATAGTATATATGGGTGATTCTTCAAATACGGGAAAATTTGGAGTGTGTAAAATCCAAATTTTTTACTTTGTTTAAAAAATCTAAAAAAAAATCACAAAAATACTTCAGGGGTTACTTGATTATAATGACACCAGCAGAGCTTAAATGTTTATATTTTTATTTATTTTAATTAATTAATTTTTTTAAAGCCATGTGGATGACATCCGTGTACATGTGGATGGCAGAAGGCTACATTAATGACTAACTTTGGCAACAATCTGCTTTTCTTTATGTGATTTCATATTTTTCTCAGCATACTTCAGTTGATTTTGCATCAAATTTGCAAATTTGTGTGCATACTCCGGAATTAATGTAATTTTAACGAGACTGTGTTTTTATGGTTTTGGGGAGGGGGGAATCAAGCAGAAATTCATTTAATCAGTTTTAAGATCTTAAGTACAGGTCACAGACACCGCAAACACAATAGTATCCTACATTTATCATCTACATGACTTGAGAGTCATCCACATACCCCTTCATGAGACATGTGG